>OW679196.1:160096822-160632804 GCA_940337035.1 Agriotes lineatus | reverse complement strand
TAGTAACAAACCTTTTCAGTTATTGATTTGCTACGTCACAAAAATATGTTGTTAAGTAATTATATGGTGGCTTAGTTTATTATATTTAAAGCCTTTGAGATCAATTTAATGCGTTATGAAGGAGTTTTTCGTTTAATAGGTTCGCAACTAGTCATGTGTCGAGTGTACTGCGAATGAAAATGCTCGCGAACCTTTGTTCTCGCAGAACTTTCAGTTGCCACAGTTGTAGTTGTAAGTCGTGTATGGCAAGCTTGGGGTTTCTTTTAGAGCTTTCTACGACCTTGAATGGTTCGTATAGCCGTGCAATACTGAGGGACGAGTCCCATGTGAGGAATTATGCTGTCTGTGTTATCGATGGGGAAATGTAAAGTCACTTTTATCGTCACCTAACCTAACACCACGTGCTGCACGGGAGAGGCTTATTCAGGAGGCAGAGCTTTGATAAGCATTCATTTTCCTTGTGGATTCACCCCTTAATTATGTTACCGTTAGTCTTCTTCATGGCGAAGGCATAAGCAGAAAATTCGGAATCCGAATGTGATGTGTACTGCCTAAGGTTGCTGGGTGGGTCATGTAGGCATTGGTCAACGTTCAGCACAGTCCCTCAACAGATAGATTTTAGTCCACCAGCCCTTTTAGGCGTTTAATCAGCCGAGGTGTGTACCACGAAGCGTGGCCTGCTAGTTAAATAATTGTATTTGTAACATCAGTGCGTAGCTTTGAGGGCTTTACCTCATGTTGTTTAAATACTCGAACATGTGTCGTTCAAGTTTGTTCGCTCATCTGTTTATATAACAAGTATAACCACATGGGCTTTCCCCTTTTACAATTTTAGAAGATAATAGAGCAATTCCGGTACTGAGAGATATGTTTAGTATAAGTTAAAAATCAAGCTTTACACGTTTTCTAAAGCTGTTATAAGCGGGGCTATGACACAACGCCCACTGGTCACAAACTCCAACTCAGAATTTGTTCATAACGCCCAACTTCGATTCTGGTCACAACGCCCAACTTGGTCACAACGCCCACCGACGCCTGTTATAGGAGAGAGATATCGACGCCACTTAAACTACCGTTTTGGTAATAACGCCCAACTTCGATTTTGGTCACAACGCCCAATTTGGTCACAACGCCCATTTTCGATTTTGGTCAGAACGCCCAACTTGGTAACAACGCCCAATTTCGATTTTGGTCACAAAGCCCAACTTTGATTCTGGTCACAACGTCCAACTTGGTCATAACGCCCAAGTTTGATTTTGGTCACAACGCCCAACTTCGACTTTGGTCATACGTCCAACTTTTTTTGAAGTACATTTTCATAGAAATATCGGGCTAGATTGAAGTTCATAGCTGAAGACGTGCAGGCACCCAAGTAAGTGTGCAGACCTTATACTTCCATATATGTATGTGGTAATTGAATACTGTTGAATTTTAATTATCTCTATTGCAACATGATTGACGTGGTCAGGTTACGAGTCAATAAAAAGATTAGGCAAACATACATTTTAAAAAATATGTAGTCGAAAATGTTGAAATTGTTGGAAATATTTAAAGTCGCGGCTTTTCTGGAGCGTTTGTCCAGTAAGATTCTCGTAAGCTCGGAGTGGGGCCTACATTTTTTTAGATACACTTACGTTTTTGTTATCTGTTTCCATATATTTTCTCAGGAGAATTTCGCTATAGTAGTAAAGTAATTTTCTTTTCCAATGCCTATTTATCAAGCTGTATTGTATCTGAGCAAATCTTCATGGTAAAGCAACATTTTAATGATGAGGATGGACAAAGAGTTACTTTATTCACTAGTGAATAAAGTAGTTCATAATCCATAGAAACTTACAAAATATAAACATGTTTAAGAATAGTCTTGATTTATACTTAGATAGGTAATATAGTTTTTTTTAGTTAGTTTAGCTTAAGTTCACTGTATGGAGCATATTGGCTAATAGCCGCCTGCCTTTATGTAACTAATAATAATAATAATAATAAAACTAGTACACAACCAATAATATGATTACATATTTAATAGTAGATTATATTATAAGTGAGAGAAATGCATCATTATTTGCGAGTGAGAATTTTGAATCGCGAGTGCCCCAGCACTAGCGATACAATAAATTTCTCACGAGCTTAAAATGGCATTTCGCTCAGGTGTGATATACGACGTTTTATCTTACAGTAGCAATTCTTGGCTAAATAGTTTGCGCGGCCAGAATATGTCGCAAAATAAATTTATAAGTGTATTGTCAGCCTATGTCAAATTCGAGGTTCATAGGTTAGGTTTTGTTTGTTATTTAATAATAATAATAATAATAATAATAATATATGTCTTTATTTACAACAAAGAAACCCAGAAATACACACAGTGGAACACAAAAATTCTGGTTGTAAATGGGCGAAGTTCAGTTTGGGGAGGAAGCTCCTCCACTGCTCTTACACTTAACCCATGAAAAGAAAAAAGTTAACAAACACAAACAAAACACACAACAAACAAATGCGATCGTTAACACTATCACGCATTCACCAATTAGCATGAAGACCAGTAAGTAAAATATTAACAAGTTTGAACATTTTTAAGCTGATCTAGATCGTACTACATGACTGTCAGTTCTGTAATAAACGTCGGATTTTCTTTTTAAACCTATGCTCATTTTCACACCTCAGATCCAAAGGAATTTCATTTAAAAGTTTATAGAGGTTATATGTGAATGATCTCTCAAACAAAGCAGTTTTATGTGCAGGAGGTGATATTAAACCTTTATTTCTGAGATTGAGATTATGCACATCCGTCCTGAATTCCACTTTTTTATATAAATGAGATGGCTTTTTAGTCATTAATATTTTATAAAACAGACATATAGATTGATATCTGAATCTATTGATCATATTGAGCCAGTTGGTATCTTTCAATTTGTAGGTTACATGATCAAATCTTCTGATGCCGTGAATGAAACGTAAGCATGAATTCTGCACTTTTTGAATTTTATATTTGTAAGTACTGTCTAGACAAGGAGTAAATACTTGGCAGGCAAAATTAAAATGCGATAGTACAAGTGAATCGCAAAGAATAGTTTTTACGTTTTTCGGGAAAATTGAACGGTAAGGATATAGTGCTTTTAGATTACTATAGGCATTTTTTATGCAGTTATTCAAATGATTTCTAAATCGGAACGTGTTATCCAGAACAATTCCCAGATTTTTGGCATTGCTTACTGCGGGTACAGCAGTACCATTTATTTCAAAATTCAACCTGGTTGCCACCCCATCACAGGCAGGACGACTACCGAAAAGAATAACAGCTGATTTCGATGGATTCAGTGTCAGACAGTGACTCGCTGATGTATTGACTAACGATTTTAAATCATCACTAATCTTTTCTAAAGAGTTGTCGACTTCAGAAGGAGAAAAACTAAAGTACATCTGCGTATCGTCAGCATACATATGTACGCTACAGTTCTTTATAGAATTTACAAAATTACTAGTATAAATAGTAAACAGCAGTGGACCCAGAATTGAGCCCTGCGGAACACCCACCGACACTGACAGAGGATCAGAAACGGAGTTATATATTTTCACTCTTTGAGTTCTATTATTTAGATAACTGCTAAGCAACTGAATAGAATTTCTTTCAAGACCTATAAAATTTAGAATTGAAATTAATATATCATGGTTTATAGTGTCGAAGGCTTTTGAATAATCTAGCAATATCAGAACTGTAGCCTGTCCTTTATCACTGGCTAGGAGAATATCATCTGTGACCTTCAATAAAGCAGTCGTGCAACTGTGCAAGGGGCGGAAACCAGACTGGTTCTCAGGCAAAATGTTATTTTTATCCAAAAAATCCCGCAATTGCCTACATAACACCTTTTCAAATATTTTAGAGATAGCAGGTAGTATGCTTATAGGACGTAGATCTTTATATTCCGTAGGCACAGCAATTTTCGGTAAAGGTAACACAACAGACTGCTTCCACTGATCCGGAAAGTGATTTTCTAAGATACAAGTGTTTACAATATGTACTATAAATGTTATAATATACGGACAACATAGTTTTATCATAGTTATACTAATTCCATCACTTCCAGTCGCGGTGGAAGAAATTTCGTTTATGCATTTTAAGATTAATTCAGCATCTATCAAAGCGAATTGAAATGAAGGAATAGCATCAAATTTATAATTGTTGTTATAAAAATGCAGAAGCTCAGGTGAAGGTCTGTTGGTGGTTGGTATACAATTTATATAGTAATTGTTCAAAGCAGATGGATCACTCAGCTCAGAAGGAACTTCGGCACTTGATTTCGTATTTATGTTAAAATACCGAAGCTCATTCCATATACTTTTTCTGTCATTAGTATTTAACTTGTGAGCAAGATAAGCTTTTTTCTCGGCACGAATTGCATTAGTAGCATAATTTCTTAAAGTCTTATAATAATTCCAGTCTGCCATTAACTTAGATTTTTTAAATTTTTGCTTTGCCTTCTCCCTCAAAGATATCAGATACCTAATATTATCCGTTAACCACGGAGCTGCGGGCTTAGAGATTTTCACATATTTTAAAGGAGCATGTTTATTGAATAGTGCTACTATAATATTATTTAAGAGTTGTATTTTATCTTCTAAATTCCTGACGTAATACATATCTTTAAGGTCACTATGTTCCATATCAAGAATAAAATCTGGTTTATTAAACATTTTGAAATCTCTTATTTCACGTATAAAAGGAGTAAAAGGTATTTTTTTAACTTTAAGTGTGCACTCTACCATTTCATGGTCAGAAATGTCAGAACTGAGAACATTCACGTTATGTATTAGATCAGAATTAGTAACGATAATATGATCAATAAGAGTACTAGACGTCGCTGTTACCCTTGTAGGAGTAGAAACCAACTGACTCAATTCAAATATCTCTAAAAAAAATTTGTAATCATTACGATCCAATATTTCGGCAAGTTCAACGACTTTTGGCTGTAAGGAACGAACATTTAAGTGTGCAATTTTTAGTTTACTGGCCCTCATGCCCTGGTTGTATCTAAAAACCTAAAACAAACTTGTGTAAATAACAAAACAAATTCGGGACTGCTATACAAGTATTTGCAGCAGTAATATGTATAAAGCGATACAAATGATACCTATGAGCCGTCCCATTGCACCCAAAACAATAAAAATGTAAGCACTTTGCAAGAAATGCCATGAAGAATTTTACATCGCAGTGTTAAATTAGATAACAAATATAAATAAATCCCAGCGCTCCATTAGAAATTTCTAAAATATACAAATGCTAGTTCCCCAAAAAATTATCTATAAACCACCCAAGAGTAAAACTAGACCTTATCTAAGAACATGAATACTGTAAATGATGAAATTATATTCGTAACTTCTTTTTACACGTACGTGACCGATGACACATTTGATCATGGCGGTGCTGTAGTCTGATTTTCAAAAACCGACCTGAAGTTTTTTAACAACATTATCTTCCTTGACGTATACAGATCCATCCCTGGTCCAAACTGAATGTTTCCGTATCGAGTTTTTGCGTCTTGATATAACTTGTACCTACTTTTCGTCAAATCTTCCTGTACAAAGATATTGGTGCCTTTTAGTTTGGTGCGGTTAGATAGCACCAAGTGTCTGGTTTTGTAGGAAAGGAATTTTATGATAACGACACGCGACCTCTTGACATCTTCACCTGGCAGATTTCTTGTAAATTTTCCTAATCTGTGGCACCTATCTACCATGTCTTAAACACAGACACAGACTGGCGCAAAACTTAACCTGAAACTTACGAATTTGACATAGCTTGACAGTGCTACCAACAATGCAGTAGTATAAATAATGAAAACTCACTTGTGAATGAAACTTCATTTTAGTCACTGAAAACAGTTGCATAATGTATGGTAATAGGCGCTACTGTAAGATAATAGTTATTTACTATACAAGTGGGATAACAGCATCATTAATATACGTGTGTGTAAGTTACAAACGAGTGCGTAGCACGAGTTATGTAAGAACACAAGTATATTAATGATGAATTATCACACATGTGTTGTACAAAATTTTATCTACGACTGCCTAAAATTGAGAAAAGTGCATTAAGAGAAATGTCAGATCTGTCATTTTCAAAAATATTTTAGTAGGCAAATGTCATTATGTCATTCATTTTACACTATTTCAGTTAGGTAATGAAGTCATTACACAACTCAGTTACGTAATGAAACCATTACATAACTGATTGGTGTAATGAGCTTCATTACCTAACTGAAATAGTGTCAAATGAGTGACGTAATGAGTTACTTATCCCACTGGAGTAGATAAAATAATTTATTCAATTTTAAAACTAATTTATACAATTAATTGTAAGTATTAGTAAAAGTGTTATATGTTACAAGTGAATAAAGAGATTTTATCCATTCGGGGAAATTATCTCACTCGGTTGTCACGTGACCTTTGCCCTTATGGATAAAATGTCCTTTTATTCACTTGTACCATATATAGCTACTTTCCAACACCTACCAATACAGTTGTAAGTGCTTTATCCACTAACGCCACGTTGCTAGAGTAACACTTTAATGATAATAGGGGATAAAATTTACTTTATCTACGATAGTGTAAAATTGACATTTAGTTGGCAGTTTTAAGTTTGTAAAACCACTGTTTAATAACATGTTTTCAATAGTTTTCGTCGTCAGTAGCAACGTGTTCAAAAGATTTCATTCGGCACGTCGTCAGTACCAACGGTTTCAAATATTTAACCAAGCAAAATCACGAGCGTTTGCAATTTACATTTAAATATTTTTCTTATACAGGGTGTCCTAAAAAGAATGGGACACCGATTATTCATTGATTCCTTACGTTATCATAAATAGATTAAACCTAATATACCTTAGTACAAAGTCCCTTCAGTAAGAAGTTATAGGGCCTTGAAGTTAAAGTTTTTATTTTTTATTTTTTTGTTAATTTCCGAAAATGTAAATATATTGATTTGAATTTTGGTATGCATGCTTACTATTATCTACTGCACTAATAGGAACAATTTCATAAACTAGACTTAACTATAAGGGTCACTTTACCTATCTTTCAAAACTTCTTTTAGCTCTAACTTCGTTATGTGTAACGTTTTTTAAAATTTTAGGTTATTATTTGAAAGAGAATTAAAATACACAAAAAATACTGCTGGTTCATAAGCGTAAGAGCAACCGTTTACCTTAAAATACCCATCAAAGGTTTTTGGTTGTCATTAAGACGTGCAATTATCAAGTAGCCATGATCACAAAAACAATGGGTAATGATTATAATCTAGTAAAGGACAACAAGAAATCAATTAATGACGTTGGTGACATCAGCTTTTTGTCTTTTGTGCTTACGAAAATGCTGCGACGAACCTTTCAGCATTGGAGAATTCGTTATGTAGCGGCATTTTCTTAAACATAAAAGAACAAATTCTTATGTCACTAACGTCATTAATTGATTTATTGTTGTTTTTACTATATGACCATTATTTTTGTGATCAATGGCTACTTGATAATTGCATGTCTTAATAACAATCAAAATCCTTTGATGAGCATTTTAAGGTAAACGGTTGCTTTTAGGCTTAAGAACTTAAGAGTACATTATTTTTGTGCAGATAATAACCTAAAATTTAAAAAAAATATTACAGATAACGAAGGTATAGTTAAAAAAAGTTTTCCAAGATAGGTAAAGTACCTCTTACAGTCCAGTCTAATTTATGAAAAAAAAATTATTAGTGCAGTATATAATAGCAAGCATGTATTCCAAAATTCAAATCGATATCTCTACATTTGTGGATATTAACAAAAAAATAAAAAATAAAAAATTGAACTTCAAGGCCCTATAATTTTTTACTGAACGGACTTTGTACTAAGGTATATTAGGTTTAATCGATTTATTATAACGTAAGGAATCTATGACTAATCGATGTCCCATTTTTTTGGGACACCCCGTATTTACTGTTGTGTAGATTTTTTTAAATTTTATTCCGCACTCCGCCAACGTAGATAAAATATTGTACGATACACATGCGTAAAGCATCTTTAGTTACTCGCGGGGCTTAATACGCTCGCGCCGTAGTCCGCGAAAATTCTCTAGTGCGCAAAATGCCTCTTTTCAGGTCGTCAATGGTAACGTTAATAAATACCCAACTTCGCGCATTGAGAGACCGCCACCTTTCTAAGAAATCTAAGAATTCCCATAATTTAAGTTATTATTACATTTCAAATAAGGGTACTTTACCAAAGGTTTTAATGGACAATAAAATGTTCTGATAAATGGATCTATAAAGGACACTGTCATACCTATTAAATAAAACACAACACTACATGCCGTGTTAAACCGGCAAAAGTACCAATGCGTTTACTGACGGTTTACTATTTTCGGGTTTTTGCAAAAAAACTTCTTATTACTTTTAATAGGAATATGACCACAGAAAACAATTACTTATGCCTATTGGTTGTGTTTTTCAACCACGACCACAAGTACATTTCATTTAATAATAAAAAGGTTCTATTACTCCTTTTCTGAATGAGCCCAAACAAGCGTTTAAACACACCCTTAGAAATCGATTTTCCGAGTTCGTGGCAAGATGCAAGTTCGGGTGGCTGCGTGCATCTCATACTAACGCGCGAAACTTAAATGTGGCATACGTTGCGTGCTACAGCTAGTAATATAAGATAAGCAACAATCAAACGTGATTAATTCTGTCAATCAAACGGTGGCATTGTAACAACGCAAAAACTTTGTTTAATCACGTATATTCTAAATGACACAAGCCTTCAACTAGAAAACGACGAAATATTAAAAATTGAGAATTGTTGCTATAAAGTAGTGAAAATGAATAAATCGATCCCATACGACATATGTCACTGAAATGAGAAAAAATCCTCTTTGTCATAATGCCACAGCTATGAGTTCCATATAGAAAATACAACTTTATGTTATAATCCGAATTCACAAACTTTTTTGGACAACGCACTACGCCACTGAATTATTATCAAAAATCAATATTAATACTACTTACGGAGACTTGAATATTTTCCTACTTATTACCTCACCTTAAAAGTTTAATTCATTATTATTCATTTTAGATACACATTTTTCTTACTTTCTGTGCTGCCTGGGCGATATGACCAAAATTAGTGATGGGCTTATTCGAATGAAAAATAACCGGTTATCCGGTTATTGAAATAACCTATGTAACTCGGTTTTCGTTCCAAGTATTCGAATCAAAAATAACCTCATGCTGATACGTACTACGATTTGAATATAAAACCTCTATTCAAAGGTACGATGTGCCATATCTCAGCAACCTACGCAGTTCTCAAAATTCTGTAAATATAAATACGTCATAACTCATAAACAAATCAGGTTGTACTGAAAACACCATTTGGTTATCGCGTACCTACCTCCTATCATAAAAAATATCAAATTATTAAATTCTGGGGACCTGAAACCTGAACGCCTAAAAACTGCAAACGCATCAAGCTATAAAACAACTTTTTAACCCGCCCGATCGATAAAGATAAACGTTTTACAACTGTTTTTATTGCGATTAGCAAAAAGTCCCGCATATTTCTTTCTTTCTACACTTCTTAATAAATACCACTTAATTTCCAATACATACAACATAATGTAGTCGGCGCCTTAGAAATCGGGCACTACACACTATTATGATATATTTTGCATGTATTTTTTAAGTGTATAAACTGGGCTTTTAAAGTTATTGTGGTTTTAATTGTTACGTCAGATTATTTATTGTTTGTCAATTATGAAATGCCATCTCACATTAATGAAGTAACCGGAGCAAGAATACTCCAAAGACTAGAAGAACATATTACGTGTCCCGATTTCTAAGGCGCCGACCGTACATATTATGTTTTCCGTTCCTCTGCTATCTGCAAGTTACGATGTCGATGCAGATGACGGTGAACCGACGTCGATGCAGATGACGGTGAACCGATGTCGATGCAGATGACGGTGAACCGCCAACTGGCAAACCGGCAGACTTAATCGAAACGAATCGAGAGGCAAAATTTGTTCGAATGATTATTCAAATAATCATTCGGTTATTAATATCATTCGAATGCAAATAATTCGGTTATGAAAATTGTTCGGTTATGCTCATCACTAACCAAAATCAAAGTTGAGTGTCGTGTCCAAAATCAATCTTGGGCGTTATGACCAAGTTGGGCGTTGTGACCAAGTTGGGCGTTGTGACCAAAATCGAAATTGGGCGTTGTGACCAAGTTGGGCGTTCTGACTAAAATCGAAATTGGGCGTTGTGACCAAGTTGGGCGTTGTGACCAAAATCGAAATTGGGCGTTGTGACCAAGTTGGGCGTTCTGACCAAAATCGAAATTGGGCGTTGTGACCAAGTTGGGCGGACTGACCAAAATCGAAATTGGGCGTTGTGACCAAGTTGGGCTTTGTGACCAAAATCGAAGTTGGGCGTTATGACCAAAAAGGTGGTTTCAGTGGCGTCGATAGCTCTCTCCTACAACAGGCGTCGGTGGGAGTTGTGACCAAGTTGGGCGTTGTGACCAATATCGTTTTTGGGGGTTATGACCAAGTTGGACGTTGTGACCAAAATCAAAAATGGGCGTAGTGACCATGTTGGGCGTTGTGACCAGAATCGAAGTTGGGCGTTATGACCAAATTCTGAGTTGGGGTTTGTGCCCAGTGGGCGTTGTGTCCAGGCCTCTTATAAGCCACATACTGTCATAGTTACAATTGCATACTGGTTTCCTATCCCAGTAAGTAGCTGTCGGTTATAAAGTATTAGGTTATATTTGGGAATGTGTTAATATTTAATCGCTCAGTGCAAATTGCATGCATCTAATTAAATATTAGGTTAGCTCTACTGCTTAGTGTGGCACATTTTCGGTTCCTTTTTCTCAGCAGTGTTATACAGCGATTGCTCTCGTTTAGCATTAACTAAGCAATATACCGGAAACGAGAATTTCATATAATTTATTTGCTAGATATAAGCCATTCCTCGCATCATCTGTGATATTTACTACTTTGTGATATTTGTTAAACTATTATAAGCCAGTTATACCATGCAAGTAGATACCTAGAATAAGCTATCCGAAATATAATTGTCATAATTTCTTTTGTTATAGCAATTGTTTCTAGGGTATTTATTCCTCAGATAACTTTATCCTTAGTTTGTGGAACCGACCCTAAGTGTTTATTTATTATACTAGTAATTGCGAAGTGTTCTGTATACCCTGCCTGTTATTACTTCAAAGGTATGAGTTGTTATCATTATATGATTTGTGTTAAAACTTGGGTTTCATTCATTCATTGCTAAGATTGAGTCACTTAGTGGTTCGACGTCTCCAGAAATCAACAGAAAACGTGCCACCAACGTGGCACCATCTAATTTAGTTTTCACCTTTTCCAAGGTATGTTGTCTCCGATCCATTCTCTTTAGCTAGTCTGTGACATGTTTCCGTTTATTATCAGGCATCTATATATTTTGAACTAATCAGAACCAGAACGGAGAATTTTGGAAACGGCTTTTTGTGCTAAGACGAGCTTTAAACCAGAAAGTATAACAATAGTAACGGCTTGTTC
This sequence comes from Agriotes lineatus, assembly GCA_940337035.1. Lineage (NCBI taxonomy): Eukaryota > Metazoa > Arthropoda > Insecta > Coleoptera > Elateridae > Agriotes > Agriotes lineatus. The sequence continues at coordinate 160,621,218 of OW679196.1, read as the reverse complement.
CGTTCGGTCTCAGCCATAACAATATCAGCGCGTTTGAGAGTAAATGTAAGGTCTTTGCTCCAGTTCATCCCCTAAATGAACCCGCGCTTCCCAACCGTGTCGTATAAAAATACAGCCTTGACGGTGCTGAATGCCAAGAGCATAAATTCCGCTGCGCCATAAATATGCAATAAGTCATTCAACGATCGGCAGCGTAACGTGTGGTAACGTACACGATGACGTTCTTCCTGCTCTAAATAGCCCCCGTCTTCACCCGGGATCGATCTTGACCAAGTTCGCCAGCGATATTTCATATTCCTTGCCGAATGGCTTTCATGTCTGCCAGCAATTCAATTCGAGACATACGAATTTTATCCCTGGAAGAGGCTGCGTCCCGTCCGCTTTGTGCCCCATCCCGCCAGCACGGGACAAAGCGCCCAGCGATTACTTTAATTAGCCCGCTCTGCAAAGGTTCGGCGTGCGTCCTAAATTACTTTAATTGCGACAAGAATTCGACATCCGTGAATATCGCAGGACATTTTATTATGCCCATTATTGAAGTTCCTGCTGCTTCTATTTAAAGTTTCCCAATTATATGGTTGTAATAGTTCCTGTTAAACTCTGGCGGTTTAGCCCTGATTCAGTTCTTCAGTACTGGCTATAATGCAAATGACAGGTTTAAGGCTATATATTGTTATGATACACTAGATGTGAATTTTGGATAAATTTAGAATCTATAAAAGAAATTTGGAATATCAATTTTGACCAATTTAAAAGGTAGAGGATGTTTGAAATAAGTTTATTAAATAAGTCTAATTTGGAAAAAATTATTAAGGAAAAATAACCATTAAACGTTTTACATGCGTTTTGAAACTAGAAAGTTAATATATGGTATTATCAAGAATGACGAATGGAAATTATGATAAGAATTTAAATTTAGTAGGCAGAGATTAAATAATATTAAATGAATAGAAGGCATTAATAATGAAACATACGGTAGTTAGAAGAAAATTTTGTTCTAAGAAATAATTTGAAAATAACAAATTGATAAACATGTATTTTGAAAATCGTACGCTCCCCGGCTACCACGCTAACATCTGTGGTAGTCGTTAACCCCTAAAACAAGGGAACTCTTCCTCAATTTCGACGGACCAGGCTAGCCACATACCCGGCCTAAGGGAAAAGAGGGCTCACAGAACCAGTTTGCGGTTAAAACAGGCCACTGGCCTATAATGAGAGGAAGAAGAAGAAGTATTTTGAATTTTGATCGTAATAAAAAGTGGAATTTTGACCCTGTTTATGTTAAAATTGTTTGGGAAATATAATAGGGGCTCTATCAAAATCTACGTAGAGTAAAAGAAGCTAAATATTGAACAAGTAAGAAGAAAGAAGAAATAGTTAAAGAAGATACATGATATATGGTAAATCCAGATGAAAATGGGAATTGTTAGTTACATAAAGTAGAAGAATTGAAGATTTATATGGAAATAGATTTATTCTGAAACATACAATTTGACAAGTGGTTATATTAGTTTGGGTATTGCTGAGTGCTGAGTTCGAGGACGCATTCTTGAGACGACGGTATGAATTAAAGGAGAGTAGCAGCGACAGGACCAGGTCTAAGGTGTGCTGTTGGTTACTGACGACAGAGGATGGTGAATCTTGGAGCTACGGAAGAACTATATCAATTGGAGTTTTGTCTGTGACAGCTAGCTTGCCATAGAGCTGTTAGAAGGAGGTTGTTTCTGGAAGGTAGTAGACACGTGAGCAGAGTAGGAAGCAGTTTGTCCTGATAGCAGCCGGGAGATCAGGATTCATCAGTTGCAGTCAACAGGAGTAGGCTGTCAGTTAGTGAGTGATGCATTTCAGCAGGATACAAACGGGGCCAAGCTGTTCAATATAAGTGGATTGTCCTTTTGGAGATAAAGTTAGGACTATACAAGGTGGGTGTTTATTTAAGTAATCCAATTCAAAAGCAAGTCAAGACATTTTAAAAAGGTGCAATTAATTAGAAATAATAACTTTTTATATAAACCAGTATTGTATAATTCTTAGAATTGGACATTTGTCATTCTGATTCCATAATAAGTTGTTGACAATTGTATGACATAATAAGTAACAAGTAATTTCAATGCACAGTTGATAAATATTTGAAAATCAAATTTAAATAACAAAGCGACTAGATAATCGAACCCAAAACCCTGAAAGAGTTTTCAAGCTTTATAATTTTTACAATTCAATTAAAAATAGAGTACCTAGTACATAACAATATATTACAAATAACAACTTAACCTAACCTTTTACTATTCTTGGACCCATTTTAACCATGTTTGAATACTGCAGATGGCACAATTTTCTACGATGCTAAATCCTAAAATGAGCCTTGAGTTATTAGTTATCATAAAAAAATTTCTATCGAGTGGAATACTTTTAAGAGAGAAGAATAAAATCTGGCAATAAATAATATCATAGCAAACGTACGAACAGTGGAAACAATGGAAATAATCTATCAAGAATTTTACGTAAGTTTAACACCACGGCTGAGAATTACAACATGGATATTGTCGAGAATTCGCCTAAACGTCGGGGCGCTGAGCACAGTCAACAAAGAACAAGTTGCACACTTACTTCAGTCTTTACCAACTGCTTACGAGAAATTAAAAAATGCAGTAGCTTAAATATATTTTATCCACAATCACCTTATAATTGGAGTTTTGTCCACATTTATAAACCGTCTAAAGTACCACTTTATCCACTAGTGGAATAATGAAATTACTGTATTCCACTAGTGGGATAAAACCATGTCACTTACTATTGCATTGTTGGTAGCACTGTCGCTATGCCAAATTCGAAATTTGTAGGTTAAGTTTTGCGTCAATCTGTGTCAAATAACAAACAAAACTTAACCTATTAACCTCTCGAATTTGACATAGACTGACAATACACTTCAGTACTGCCAAACGTATAACATTTGATCTTTCGGTACTTTCCAATTGTCACTATGACTTTTCATGGCTGTCAATACAAAACGTATGTTTTTTCAGATATTTATTGAGTTGTTGGATAAAATGTTGTATCGCATTCGATAAAACACCATCTAAAACACTTATACAATAAATAACTATTTCTACTATGCCATTTATGGTACCTATATGTTTCCATGACGCTAAGTATGCTTTTAAACACGCCGTGGGTTCGTGCGTTTTAGTCACGGACTGAAGTTTTTAATGGCAAAAATCAAGTTAGTTTTCAACTTTCAACAGTCAACGTTGACGTTTGTCAAGCATAATTTAACTTAACATAATTTTCAAAATCTTAATGAAATAATGTTATATTGTCTAAATTTGTACTCGTAGAAAAAGTCTACTATGCAACTCGTTCTATAAACTTATTAGTCACTCGTTACTAAAATGGCGTTTATAAAACTTGATACATAATATACTATTAGTGTTAGTTCTATTTAGAATACTATTCACAGTAATGATAGCAACTACATTAAATTCAAAAGCAGAACCTATTTAATTTTTAGTACGCGTTAAATAAAGATTGATTAATTCAGAATTATCGGCATAATTTTCAGGAATACTATTACTAAAAAAGTCATTTATTTTATTAACATCTTGTAAACCTGATGGTATCTCCGTGTATTTAGAAATAGTAATCCCTAAACAAGTAGATATCGTCTCGCTCATTAAAATTTGGTATTGAAAGTAGATGGACGATACACAACACCTAACCCAGAATTTTCTTTATCAGTTCCCACCGAAATCCACAGCTACTCTTATGGTATTATTAGATTCAATTTGTGTAAATTTAATTCTATTTGAAATGAAATCTGCGACTCCGCCACCGCGAGTGAAGCGATCTTTACGTATTAAAGTGTACCCTTCAATTTTAAAAGTGGTTGTCATAATAGAGACATCTAACCATGTTTCAGGTAAGAAAAAATATTCTATTTAAATTTGAAAAGTGTCATAATTTACAAAAAAAAAAAACAAAAAATGGATGTGTATTTCTGTGCAACGTAACGCTGTTCCCTAACACGAAATAATACATCACTCAGTAATGTAATGACACAGTTAACTAAGTAGATTATCGAAATCTTGCATCGAATGTATAACATGCTTTTTACCACTCTTAGTTAAAAATATAATGCCATCGTTGGTCCACACATTCTTGAACCCAAATTTTTCGGGGGCGCAGTGTAATAGATTCGCACGTAACTTTGTGAGGTCCTCCTTAATAACGACTTTAAAACCTTTTAATTTCTTTTTACTGCGGAAAATGGTGTCACAATAGCGATAGATACAGAATTTTATAATGATGGCACGAGGTCGCATAGGTTTTGTGCCATTGGAACGAATGGTATTTTGACCTACCCGATGACAGCGGTCAATGTGTTCAGGTATAATTTGTAAACCCAGTTGTTGATTAAATACATATAAGCACTTAATTTTCCACATCTTCTCTCTTATCTTGCGTAACCCCAAAAATGCGAACACTATTACGTCTCGTGTACTGTAAACTACCAATATGTCGAATTCTGCATAATTGAGCTATGTACAGTCTTACATTATTCTCACTGTATATTATAGAAACTACAGCAAAAAAAGATATGAAACTATTACATGAGATAACAAAAACATTAAAAGGAAAAAATATGCACTATTACGTGAGAAAACGGGAACAAACTTTTAATACCCAAAGCGAAATAATAAAAGAGCGGATAGTACGTTTCACAAAAATTTACAAAGAAAAAACTGTCGGCAATTCAGAAGGAACTACTAAACCCAGAAACCAGACAAAAAATAATTAACATTGATATCCGTGAGAAAGCTTTTTTTAAAGCAGATAAGGTTGTTAAATAAAAGAGTGACGAGGCAGCAAGACTAGATAAATTAACGCAAAACTTATAAGAGAACATTTAGTTATGTCAAATGAGGTATATTACTTATTTGTAACTAAGATATGAGTAGATGAAGAAATTTCAGAAGAATGGCAACAAGGTACATTAATTAAATTATCCTACGTGCGGTTAGTAAAATTTTGGGTAAAAGGTTATAATGGAAAAAAATAAGGGCTTCTATCGATAGAATAAAGCTTGAACCACAGATGTACTCTAAAATTATGAACTTTACTGATTTTGAAAGAGCCTCAATAAATAACAAAGTGATGTGGAAAATTTTAAGAAACTACAGAATACCAGAAACAGTCATAATACACCAGGAATGGAGCATCAAGAGAGATTCTACCAGCACACAAAAGTGGGAAAAGAGGTCCGCCAAGACTGGAACCTTTTATCTATAATTATTATTATCATCATCGAATGGTTGATGAAGAATACGGAGGACAAGAAAATAGGCATCAATTGGGAAATATTCAGCAAATTAGAGGACGTAAACCGCATAACAACGAACAAAAGCCAAAATGCAAGGAAAAAGTACAAGACTAATGCACAACGCAAAAAAGTAGGCCTGTAAATAAATGAAAAAAATACAAAGAATGAAAAACGGCACAAACTCTACAGTAAAAATATACCTACATAAGATAGAAATTGAAGAAAACAGAAAGATATGTCGAACAGAGAATTAAATTAGCTTAAAATGCTTCAAAGGGCATGGGCGTCGGAAAAAATATATAGAAAAACAAAAATAAGAATGTTTAGCACTAATACGAGTAGTATTTTATTATATGGGGCCGAAATATGGAAAGAAACCAAAAAATATTTGAAAAGAATACCAACATCTATCAATTAAATGTGTGCGAGTTATGCATAAGATATTTTGGCCGAATAGAATTACAAATTAACACCTACACAGAATAGCAAACCAAGAAAAAGTATAAATAACTATTAAAATATTAAATAGAAGCATAGCAAAGCCCCTACTAAATTAAACAGGAAAAGGGGGAGTTGGAAGACCGGCAGATTCAGATTTGTGGAGGAGAATGATAGAAAGTGAATTAAGAAAAAACCTGGGATAAGGCAAATAGAATAGCACAAAAAACGATGAACTGACTGGGAGAAGTATTCAAGTGGTTTAAACTGATTGCACTACAATTGTTTTATATTCCTAATAAAACATTGCTGAAACACTATAAAACCTTATAATGTTGAATATGCATAAGGGTAGTCCGTTACCAGAAATTAATCGAAAACAATTCATCGAAACACAATTCATCGAAACAACAATTCATCGAAAGGGTCATTAATCGAAATGAAATTTATCGAAATGCAATACATCCAAAGTTACACAAATGTACCTGGTTTTGAGTAAAAGTCCGAAAGACTCACTGCAGGAAACTATATTAAAATAAAAAATACAAGTTCTTAGGTCTTCAGTATAGTCCCAAAATTAGATGGAAGATTCAACTCCTCTTCACTTTTCCTTGAATGAGTTATTTAATCACTAAAATTAATCTTAGATCAGAATTATTTCGGTTTAGAAACATATATCAATTCAACTACATAAGAGGTAATTTGTACAAAGCAGATGGTTTAGTATTTTTGCTTTTTAAAAGTAACAAGTTAAGTAAAATACAGTGTCTATAGCTCTAGAACCCACACATTTTACAGGTAAAAATTTTAGATATGTTCGTAGATAGAAAATACTGGCATTAAAACACAGTATTACATCAATTAAGTAACAAACGACTTCCGGAATTGGACCGTGTCATTATTGAGGTGGAAGAATTCAACGTTTTGCCCACTTTCGTAAGGGGCTTCATCATGAAGAACAGCGAAAGAGCACGGTAACCTGTAAACCACGCCAGAGCCAAAACTCTTCTAACGATCGGAAGGAGACAGGGGCCTTTCATATTTCCTGAAAAACTTGCAGTCTGTAGAGATAGAGTTGCAGGTCCTGTTTAAGAATACGTTGGCAAGTGTTATGTGATGAATCCATTTGCTATTGCAAATGCTGAATGGAGATCTGGGGCTATTCCTCTATTTACTTGCCTAACAGCTTGAATATTTTGCTCATTACGCATTTTTGCTGCTACTGAATCCTTTGCGAGTTATATCCCATCTGCCGCTTACAAACCTACAATATACCGAATACATTTGCAATGACATTTGGAAATGTTTCGTGAAAATGTTCAAACGCATTTCTAAGAGTATAGACAGATAGTTTTTTGGTCATTAGTAAAAACCATGATTGATTCAAATGCTTGTGTCAAACATGTTTGAAACGTTCAAACTTGCTAAATTGACGTTTGTTTATTATGTAACTGCAGTGCTAACCAAAAGCTGTCAGTTATGTCAGCTGCAACTGACCTACTTTTTCTAATCAATCTCAGACATGTCCAATATCGCTTTCTTTCTCTTACTCGGGCTACTCGGGTAAACTTTTTTTAATCACATGTTATTTCTATATTTACCACTCAGGTGTTGAGTTTTCATAAATTTAGATGATTGAATTTTTTTAATATATTTCTGAAACAAAAGAATTTAGTAGATTGGAAAACAAGCAAAAATCTTAGAAAATGATGGTTAAATGAAGTTGACAACCAAAATCTGGCATTATACCTGCCTGTAACTAGTATGATACACCCTTAAATGCCTTTTGTTAAACGAACAGTGCAATGTGGAAGTTAGTTTCTCTTGATATATGGAAGGAGAACCGTTCTACCTTTTTCCTACGAAGTTCGAGCAAGGACAAGATGCCATTTATTGCTAGTCAATTGTGCCTTTTCAAAGCACGTCGTCTAATATTGCAATATAGAATCCATTAGCTCCAGCCTTTGACAACATTACGGATCCAGTCCTTGAATTCTTTCGGGCGCACTTCAATTAACCTAATCCATCGTCTTTCGGAGCACAAAAACGCGGCAAATACGAGCGCGGGTGCCTCGGGAAATAAGAAGAGCGGCTGCTTAAAATGCCTGTCAGTGGCGCAAGTGTCGCGGAACTGATAGGAATTGACGTACCGCAAGAGGTGTAAAAGTACAGCATTTCACGGTACGCTTACTGGAAGTAATTGAAAATGCCGTATCTTCGAGAGCAGCCGCGATGTTATTGAAATCTTTAGGATGCACTTACCTAGCGCTTCGCGGCGTTACTGCAGACTTAGACAGACATGTTCGGTTACTTTGCACTCCGAAGCCATTACGGCAGGCCGAGTTTTATATGCTTTTAAGCTTGCCAATAAATGTACCGCCGTACTGCAAAAACCGCAGCACGGTAATGAATGCCATTTGGTACTAATAATGCATCTCCACCTTAATGCAGCAGCGACGAAGTGGTTGTGGATAAGAGGTAATGATCAAATTTTTTTAGGAGATGGGATATCAAATAACCAATTACGGTTTGAACAGTATCCAAATTAGAGTCGCAGTCCATTTGGTCACGTTGGAACATCGAGGAAATTGACTTCGACATTTAGTAATGTAATGATTAACTTCTGCAGATGCGTTTGATTTTCCTTCCAATTATAGCCGCGTCGTATTATAAATCCACGTTGGATCTTATTTATCGATGCATGCTACACTTCTGTGGCTTCATTTGTTACACTTAAACAGATTGACATCAGATGTTAGTTTCTCACATATGTTAGTTGGTGTTACATGCATACTCCAGAATGCACACTCGTTTGAAGTCTGTCTATATTTTACAAAGGATGATGTGCATAAAACATATATGTTAGCCTCCAGATGAATTCAGCCCTTCAGTGGTGTTGATTTCCTGACCCATGAGGTCCCCAGCGCTATTAATCACGCCAGAACTGTCTGCGAGACGTGCTGTCCAAAATACGGAAAGAGTATTGTATTACAAATTCAAAATGCGGCGTGTGGACACTCGTCTGCGTGGCTGGCCTGAGGGTGCCGGTGTAGAGAGCGTTGCAATTCACTTATTAATAAAGCTGGTGCGATACTTTGTTCTTAATTGACCATTATCTTTATTATTTGTTTCGTTTACATATATTCGAGAGAAAATATGTCAACAGCTAACGAACACACGAAATATAAGGCAGTTTTGGATTGCCAATTTTACCAAATCTAATATTTACTGCAACTTGCAAATGTCAGCTAACAGTAACAACAACACAAAGTAACACGCTTTTTCGAAACTCTTCATCTTAGCGCTTGAAGATATATTTGAGAAAATACACAATTAACTAATCTACGTTAAGATAACGATATTGTTCTCCTTCTACAAAGAAAAATGTACCCCGGACTAGAAGCAAAAGTTAGATTAAAGAAGAGCAATTTATAATATATATATATATATATAGGACTAAGATTAGCTCAAAGAGGAATAAAGTTTTAAACATTATCAGCGAAAACAACTTGAATCAATTAACGCACAGTAACGTATGTTGGTGCAAAAGTCCTGTATCCGAAATGGAGTTGTTTTAAGAATGACCATTAAAGAGGAAGAGGATGCCCAATGACCACTTATGCTCTAGGTTATTCATTAAAAACACAGCAATTGCAAAAGATCGTACAATGTGAAGGAGTTAAGAAAGACCTATATATAGAAGTGGATCTCCTTGTTACTTTCTAGAAGCTACTCTTATGTATTTTTCGAATGCCCGGCGTCGTGATTCTCGCTTTGACTGTGCTTTTGCTAGTTGGTGCAAAGGTTCTTTGCTCAATGTTCACAATTTCCGCTCTTATTTCCGGACTTTGAACGCGTCGTTACGTAGTGGTATTTCTCTGCACTCACTAGATGGATTCAATTTGAAAGCGACGTTTTGAAAAAGTAACTTCACGTCAAGATGACGGATTAGTTTAGCCATATTTTTTGAAAAACCGAGGTGCTCCCTTATCTGTTCTAATTGGACCATTGGGGTAAGTCACACGATCCTTTTTTGTGCTGCAGATTTGCCGTGGTTTGATAGTCATAGCCTCACTTCTTGGGGCTACGTGTACTCTATCTGTAGATGTTCAGAGGATCTGCTTGAGTATCTTATGTTGAAGGTTCCCGTCCGCAGCTGTTTGCTTTGAGCTATAGTTGCTGCTTTGCGATTAGGTGTCCGAGAAAAGACCGAAGACCTCGCTGGGGATCTTCTGCTTTACGTAATTATTAGTGAATTGTGCCCAGCAATGCCATCGCTCTCGATTGGGGTTCCTCAACTCTCGAGTTTTACTTGCCTATGAAACTATTACCGAGTCCTTGAGCTAAGTGGTTTTATCCTCGACAGGGGTTCTTCAAGATCCTTGAATTTTTATCAACTTGTGTAATGCTATTTACCCTTATTTATTATGTCTGTTTCGTAGCGTGAGTTTGTAATTTGCAATTATCCGTTACCTGTTAGAATTATTTGATTGTGCACGTAGTTTTAGGATTTTTATATCAAGTGCACTCTATGCTATTAATATGAATAATACTGTTTACCATTACATACATTTTATTCTATGCGCGTTTTAATTACTTCAAATCTATTTATGACGTGGTCGTGAGTTGAGTTTTAACGATGATTTTAAGTTTATGAGTTCTCGTTTCTGTATGGGGATATTTATTGTATTAAAAACTCAATGGCACTCTTGGAAATTAAGTTCAATTTAGGAATTTGTAGAGAACCCATACCGTCCCCATTGTAGCTAGTCGGACCTCGAATGTGCCCATGCAATCAGGACAGTTTAGAAATTATTTGGTATATTTTTATATCATGAGGTTTTCAACTTTGCGAACATATTTAGTATCTTCATTAGAGTTACGTCGTTTGTCAGAAAGAAAACGTGACACCTACACTCTCACTGTCTCTCACAATTTGTTTGCATATTTCGTTATTTCTCTGTGTGGTATATGTTATACGATATGGTTGTTGGTAACAATATAATGAACTACTTCTGTTCTCTTAGTTTTCATTGAAAAATGTATAGCTTCTTTATTTTCAGAGTTCACAAACTTGCGACCTGTAAAAATCAATTTGGAAACACGTTTGCTGGAGTTGATGTATTTCCGCATCATCAATTGTATAACTTTGGGACTTTTTTACTACCGTTAGGTCTAACTTTATTGCCCTTTCCTTCTGAATTACTGTTTCTAACGTATAGCATTACTGCTTTTATTGCTTACGACTGTTCTCTTGCAATTTCAGATTCATGGTTATCTAATTGAAATTATTTGATCTTCAGCAAAGTTTTCAGAATTAGACAACTGAAATAGCATCCGCTAATCTAAGGACACTACACAAGTTTTGAAAAAGCGAGCATGGAGAAATACTTTAGTCTATTGTAGATGAAGAACTTAAGATCTAGTTCATAATTTTAGAAAAAATATTATCAATCATAACATAATTCGTTGGTAAGAACATGTTTTTAAAATACGTGTGATCTTATAACTTAACTTTGCTCTCCTGAGTGTATTTGAAGTAAAATTGTATTATACAGCCGATTTTTACATTTATGAGTTGTATTGTTTGTATTGTGTGTAAAAATGGAGCGGACGCCACTGGTAGTTAGATATGCGCTGATGTGTTTGTGCATACCGCGCGATACCGGGAATAACGGCGTTGGGAGTGTGTGCTTCGAAATGTTGTAGAAACAAGTGAACACCAGGTGCCCTTAGGTTTTAGGGTTTGAGCCAGTTTCAATTAAAAGTGAGCGTTTCTACTTTTTCTGAGAGAATTCTTAGGTTGAGTAAGTCGACAAAGAAAGCGCTTCCGTCCTCAAGTAGCGTAACGGTAAATGCATCGCCGAGAATACTTGTCATCGAAGTGATATCGTTGCTGGAATTCGGCGATCATTACATAAGGTGGGTGATTTATACCGCGAGCAGACATCGAGGCCCGGCGCTGCGTGAGTCGCCGAAGCCAGCGTGTGCGCGTTATCTTTTATTGTCATGTGCGTCTGTTAAATAAAACTGCGTAGTAGACTGCCAGCTTAAATACAGACTGTTCATTTGTATCTAAGCAAATTGGATTTTCATTCTATTTCAACTTTGCTTTGCACCACGGAGGGGGCGCGAACGTCGGCCTCGTCGCGTTACCATATGTAGTCTAGTTCGACAATTTTTATTTGGGTCTAAAATCTTGCTTACCATGAGGGAGACGATGTTATAGATGTTTAAATAACTTCTTATACCAAAACCAGATATTCAAGCTGAAGTCCCATGAAGTTGCAATAATAATATTTACAAGACAGGAAAGACTTGTCAATCTTCGTTTAAACGATATCATATTGATGCAGTACTTTTTACTAGGAACTATAATTATCTTGTCGAAGTTCATTTTCGGTCTTTCCACGTAATAATATTTTCGCCGATATAAAAATATCTAGTTTAATTTATTTTATTTTATTTTGGTACTCAGCAAACAGCCGTTAGGCCAATTATAGGCGTCGCTGTACATTTAAATTTAAAATGTAGACAGAATGGAACAAGAGGAAGTTTTGCTTTAGTACTGCTTCAGCAACATTTTAAAGATAAGCCGTGAATGATTTTCTAAATATAGCTGTAGCATCTTATGTTCAGAGAACTAGTCAAAGCATTACGTTGTAATAATGATTTCTGTTTTTCCAAATCAAACCAAGCTTTAGATACTATTGCCATAGTATAACTATCATCTACTAAACATATGCAAATTGGCTGAAAATACATACAGTCTGAAAGTACTAAACTGATGCATAATTATTCACTAAATATTGGAATTTATGCATGCATACAGACTATCAATAAATAGATTATTTAATGTCAGATTATGATAATTAAATGCAGGTAATTTATTCTATTAATTAACTGCGCTGCTCATTTATAAATTTACGCAGCAAAAAGTTGGCATTTAGCTGGAATTCCTTTTATAAATGATAAGGTTGAATGATGCAGCCGTATATAATGGAATTGCTTCTACTGGGTGACTTCGAATGGGGGCATCCCCGCTTTCTGATAAAAAAATTATGAAAAGTAGGTTAATGTTATCATCTTTCACAAAATTCATTTACTTTTTTGAGGTTATAAGAAAGAAGGTTATTGAAAACAGTTACGTTAGGCGTAGATGTTATCACTATGATATGTAATACGTCAGCCAGTAAATCGAAGCTCGATCTAGAACTTTATCGATGTAAATGGATTAATCTAGTCAGAATAAGAGCATCATAAGCACTATAGAACTTCTAACATTATTACCGTTGTGCACGAAGAATCTCCATTCGATCAGTTATCACGTATCTTGTGACGATGACAGGTTAGTTATTTAAAGAATTACCTTTCATAAACTAAGTTTTTGCTAAAAACATTGTGGCGTTACCTACTTTACCATATTTTAACACCGCTTGCTGTTTCTTCTTTAATATTTTAGCAGCATTCTATAAGAATCGGTTGGTCCTTCGAAACTTCACGGGCTTATTTTTTAAACTCAAAGATTGATCGCAGTAAGTTAGTTATTGGAAGAACTCTTTTTGTAAGCATATTTAACAAGAATTCAGTATGAATCGGTTAATCTATCGGGGTTTATTATTGAAACGTATAAAAAAATGTTGACCATTCCATTTCCAAAAGCCACAGTCGTAATTAATTGGAACAAATGGACAATCCGTCTCAATTTGCGCACAATAAGAAAAATCCGCGACGGAATTAAATAAGTTCTGCAAACCGGGCGGGGGCTGATAAAATACGGCAGGCATACTGAGTAATTCTTAAAACGCCTGACAGCTCAATTATTACTTTTTTTCAAAAGTTATCCCGAGCCGACTTCCTCGGACGCCTGTGTCACTCCGCGTGAAATATCTTCCAAGTGAGCATGAAAAAAGTTCTCGATAATATTTTATGGCATGCACTCGCATAATTTATGAGGCGGCTTCAGATACATTTTTTATAAACTTGTTTGCTCATTGAAAATCCAATAAACCCGGGATAATTTGGCGCGCCAGTATGGAGCCTTCAATAAATCGACTCGAAAATATAAATTTTTCATGCTCGACAGTTCCTTATTTACCTTCCAGCAAGGGCTTGATGAAATGACACTTGCAAAAAATTGGGTTATAAAATTTGGCGTTAAAGTTAAACTACTTTGATGTAATTTTTTATAGCGAGTTTCTAATTTCAACCATTTCGTGACAATTTTTTATGTATTTCTGTTACTTAGTCGAACGTAACATTTTCAACAAATTATTCTCGTAAATTGTTCAAGAGTTGCCTAAGTCACAAAAGCCACGGGAAACTATCAATATTTAAAGATGATGTGTAGTGTAGAGTTATTGACTGTGGTTTACCAAAGAGGAGCAAATTGAGTTGGCCATTCCTTCTGAAAATCTTTAATGTCGTTGATATATTTGCCGCAATTCTCCTCTGATATTCTTTATAATTAGTTTTAAGAGTATGTTATTATAATATAACTGCGTCTTCTGGTCCTTTAATTAACTTTAGTAATATTTATAGTAGACAAATTAAAATTAAAATGTAACTGAGCAATAATTAATCTTCATCTTAATTTTGCACGGATCGAATACATCCGTTAGCATTTGGCTGCTATGACGAATAATTTGTTCTCCTGATAGTGTTGGTATGGTCGTATTACTATAAAATAATTAACATTAATTTCTTGTAGATAATTTCAGACGTATTCACAATAGTATAACAAGTTGGCAGTGCTGAAATAATTTGGACTGATTCCTTCAGAATTTGGTTATCTATTGATAGTTTATAGTTTTGTCAAAGCTATTTGGCGTCAGCATAACCTTAAACAATGCTTTTCTCATTCTTTAAAAATCTGGTGTGATACATGCACACAACTTCCTTTTACAGGAATCTTAAAATTGGCCAAAACTTTGATTTAAAATTTTTAAGTATTTGTCAAAAATGTTAAAAATTACAAATTCTACAAAAAAGGTGCAAAATAGAGCATTAGGTGAAGAGATAAATTTTCTCTAGAATTTTAAGCTGAATTCAAAAATGTAATAATATACCGGGTGTTCTATTTAAAATAGGAGTTAATAGAAAAAATTAAAGAAAACAAAAGAAACCCATTTTAGAAGTATGCAACTGGAAAATCACCTATCTCACATCAATACACATAAAAAATGTAATAAAAATGAGAAGTTTAAAAAAAATCGTTAGAGCAGTTTTTGAAAAATCGAAAAAAACTGAAAAATCACAAGAGTAAACACCTACTTCCGGTTATGCGATTTTCTTCAAAAGCTTGCTGTCGTATCTACACATTACACAAAACTTATATATGAAGTTTCAACCCCATACCTCTTTTCGTTTTTGAGATATTCTGTTCACAGACACACAGACACACACACACACATACAGACAGACCAATGAAAAAAATATGTTTTTTGGGTTCAGGGGACTCTGAAACGTGAAGATCTGTTGAAAACTCAATTTAGAATTATTGGGGTGAATCCAATACTTCCTTTATTGTAAAAGGAAGTAGAAATAGTAATTAATATTATATACATATAGAAATAATTAAATTGTCTTATAATAACCTATTTTGGTCTCAAAAGTTTTAGTACGGTCCGAAAGCCTTACATCGAATTTCCGTCCGGTGTTACTGTGAGTCCAGCAACTTTAACCGCAATCATGTATTTTAGGTTGCCTAAATAGTTTCTAGTGTCTTCTATTGCGTAATTGGCATTATTTTCTTTCGAAAACTTCTCGTACGCTGTTTTGGGGTAAATATATTTATTTTGTGTGTTTTATGATTTTAAACTAAACCTTTTTATTTGTTAAAAATCGTATATACGTGGACAATTCAGCGAATATTCAAAGAAATTGCGTTTTTCTTCGTGCACTAATTTGTACCTCATCTATATTCGTGTTCGTTCTGGGAGGCTTCGTCGTGCGGTGCGATACTTGGATTATGTTAACAAATAGCTTTTCTGGAGCACTGTTTTGAATATCTACATTGTATTGTTTTTATTGTGTACCGAATTTCTGATAGAGACGGGTAAATCGATTCCTTCGTCTTCATCTCTTTGTTCCTTATGAACACCGACGTCTGGTTTTCTTTATGTATTATGGAGTATCTATAGAAGATGATAGTCGACTTTCTGTTGCGTAATTGGATATTTTCTATGCGTTAGCATCTGGCAGCAGTTAGAAACTGCATAGACATTATAAATATACATTTGTAAAAAAATTGGGTAAGCTTTTCAGGGTCTTCGTCCATTCTATGTAGTTCAAGTTCAAGTTTCAAGAACAATTTTTCTAAGTCGGATGCTATACTTAAAACCGACTTTCTTAGTTTCATTTCTACATTAGGCATACGTGTTCGAAGAGTTGTTTATAAATTTACTTAACTAAAATTACGTTGACCCTTCGTTCACTGCTTGACAGAAAATATCTAAATTATTATTCTTGTTATACAAAGAGACCGACAGGAATATTGTCAAATGCATTTCTAAACTAATTCCAACCACGTATTTCAGTGTATTCTTCATCAAAACAGCATTAATTTATTTTATATTTTATTATGTAGCTCAACTTAGTTAAAAATTATCTTTCAGCATTTTTGGGAATTTCGATATCCAAAGCTACTCTTTTGTCAGATTTTTTCGTATGACAATCATTTGGCTGATCTCATTCCATATTTTCACAACGGGCGAAAATATTCTCGTATTTTAAAAGTTTCGTTTTTATACCCCGTAGCTTGAACTCTAGTACTGCAAATTAGGGATGGGCGCGTGACGTGAAAACAGTCGTGTCACGTCGTGTCACGGCGTGTCACGTCGTGAACGTGACTAATATTTGAAAATCGTGACGTGAACGTGAGTGAACGTGAGTGAAAATTTCCAAGGCGTGATTCACGTTTCACGTTAATTTCACGTTAAGTATTTAACGAATAAAAAACTGCAGCGTGCAGCAACTTTTAAATTCATTAAATCACAAATTGTGCCAAACAAGTTACATTATGTGGTTTTATTTTTGGACCCTAATTATAAATCCTTAAAGTTCATACCTTCACATAAAAGAGAAGATTATAATGCAAATAAAATTATAGATGATAATGATGAAATACATAGCAAACGACTCAAAACTGGTACATCAGCATCAGATTCTTATCTTTCTACACTTAGAGATAGCTCTGATGATGACACATGTAATTAGGATGATGTCGAAACAGAACTAAATTAGTACGTTAAATTAAAATTCTGAAATGTAGATGGCATTTTAGGATTTTGGAAAAACAGTGTAAATACTCCACTGTTAAAAAACTTACCGGCAAGTTCCGCTACAAGCGAAAGAGTATTTTCTACAGCTGGGCGAATTTTAGAAGAGCGCAGAATTCGACTTAACGCTGAAAATGTTGATTACATATTATTTTTAAATCAACATTTTAATGTTTAAATGTGTAGATGAACTTATTCTAATAAAAGTAATGTTTTGTTTTGTATACTCGACTTAACACTGAAAATGTTGATTACGTTTTATTTTTAAACCAATTTATTGTGTACTTGTGTAGATGAACTTATTATTCTAATAAAAGTAATGTTTTTTTTTGTATACTCGCCTTAACGCTGAAAATGTTGATCCTTGTACGCAATAGCTATTTATGCAACAAGTGCTAAAAGTCGACGTTTATGCGCGAGACATGAAAATTATTAAACGAAGCCGAAGGCTTGAGTTTCATAACATGTCTCTCGCATAAACGACTTTTAGCACGCGTTGCATACAATATTTTATCTACGACCTTAATTTTACCGTTATTAATCCATAAATATCGATTTAAGAAAGGTTCGCATCTGCGACACTTTTAATTTATGTCATAATGAACAGTAGGCTACGCCGAGCGGGCGATTGTTTGGCCACGCCCGTGCTGTCAAGGTGAGTTACGAAATGTAATTATTGATACTCCACATATGACTGTATTCATTACATAACGCTTTAATTATTTCAAAAACGCTTTACCTGTAACGCAAGAAGCAACTGGAATATCTTTACAACTTCACTTGCAGTTCGAAATTGTAGTTTTATAACCTCACTTCACTTTTAGCCCGTGTGCTAAAAGTAAACAGCTGATTTCTTTAAACATGGTAAACTATAAAACGTCACTTTTAGTGAAACAATCTAGCGCTAAAAGGCCTACTTTTAGTAGTGGTCGTAGATAAAAGTACTTTCAAACCTACGAATTAAAAATGTTGCCTAGCAACATATACCTTCTGTACTCATACCAATAAAGGAAACGTCAATTCCAATGACAGCTTTTAATATTAAAAGCATATATCTAATACTTACTATATTGCTAGCGGCTATGAGTAGGAAACTCACAAAGGAGGTGAGACAGACAACCAACTCTTCAATGCATAATGGTGAGCTGTGCGCAAGCACGTCGTCTGCGCGGCGGGGAAGTGAACCAACCAAGTTTAAAATTCGCTTCTAAAGGCGGAGTTCGAATTCTCACGCATGCGCACGAGACTCGTTATACTCTAAGTGAAACTATGTCGGCGCCGTAATGTTTTCGGGCGTTCCGAGGCCCTACTAGCAATATATATGTATTATATATATGATTAAAAGTAATGTCTTTGAAGACAGCTGCAAGAAACATATTTGCGAGAAATCAGTATTTATCCCTTGTCGAAGTTATTGTAGTAAATTTTCATTTTTTTCTTTTTATGTCAACTATTCTGATTGCAACATATCACGTAAATTATGTCAGGTGCAAAACATATTTTTAGTTCTCTTTAGGGTTTTTTCATTGGTTTTAAATTTGAACATTCTGTTCTATCTGAATTTAAATTTTGAAATAAAAGCTGCGTGTCACGTCGTGAGTGGCGTGTCACGCCGTGAACGTGAGTGAACGTAGTCGTGAACGTGCGTGAACGTGACTGTTTAAAGCCAGCGTGAAACGTGCGTGACGTGAGCGAAAAATCACTCACGCGCCCATCTCTACTGCAAATCCTAACACAACGTCCAAGCATTTCTAAATGTTCCATAAGTTAATTTGTATAAGTATGCGCACATATAACACATTACGGCTTCTTGAAGCGTCACCTATTTCAATACCTCTAAGACAATTTTTTTGTAGTTTCTCACTATTCTTAGACTTACATTTGGATCCAAATAGAAAATTTTCTATACTTCCCGTAGGTGCGGTATCAGACTATACAATGTGCCTTTTGTAATATATGCTGATATTGTATCGGTTAGAAGTTTATGTGGTTACGAAATTATAATCTAAAAAGTTCCAGTCCAGGTTTCCTAGCATTTTTAGACTCTCTTTAACGACGAGCAACTCTACATTGTAGACAATTTAATTACGGAATCGTGTTCTTCTTCCATTTTAATAAAGTGGGTTAGAAATGCTAAAAGTTTAAGAACCAACAAATATAAACGAACACTTTAACGCTAGGCCACTCCTGCATGTCGAAGCACTATCAATAATGTCTTGAGAAGGTCTGTAAACTCTCCATCAATCCAAAAAATACGTTGTCGTGGTCGGATGCTGACGCACCATATATTCGCATCAGCTATAAATTAGGTTGTATATACGATTGGCATTAAGATGCATTAGTATTTTTTATGTAGCAATTTAATATTTCTGTAAAATGAACACGAAAAAATGAGTTGTCTTTATAAATTCAATGGCCTAATTATAGTTTCAAAACTTCCAATCAAGCTCCCCAAAGAAAGCTAAATGGCGCGCGATTGGGCCGAAAATTTATTAGACGCGGCCGGAGAGGCAATTTTCCCGGACGAGTGGTGTCAGTATTCACACACAAATAACTGCATTCAATTAAAATGAATCGACTGCGTGCGCTGTATGGCGCCCCTTTCAAGTCGGTGCTCCAGCCTTCCATAAGCTCTATCAATACATGCCATAGAACACTGAAATGTGATTTCCACTATGTCATAACGTAATTAGATCTGGCGCATTTCAAAGGACTCGTCTGGCCACTTACAGGCGGTGACGTCACGCACAGCTGCCCTTTGTTCAACCGGAGATTGGAATATCCGAGATAAAAACAGGAG
Organism: Agriotes lineatus; assembly: GCA_940337035.1. Taxonomy (NCBI): domain Eukaryota; kingdom Metazoa; phylum Arthropoda; class Insecta; order Coleoptera; family Elateridae; genus Agriotes; species Agriotes lineatus. The sequence continues at coordinate 160,601,384 of OW679196.1, read as the reverse complement.
CTTTCTGCGTTCGACTGCCAGGATATGCGTTCCGTCAACTGGAGGGCCCCCAATAAGCACTTTTTGCAGACGCCTGATTTAGTTCAGCTGGCTTGCGGTGTATTGTTGAATTGATCGACCGTATGGTAATTTTTAATAAATGGAAATTTCGCACAATAATTAAGAAAATATGTAAAAGACTTCCAAACCTAAAATTAATATACTAAATTAAAACTGGTGCTACAGAAAAAAAAAACACTATTATGCCCTTGGTTTTAAAGCAGGACAACATTTAATATGATAAATTGAAATTGTAGAAAATATTCATAGCAAATATCTGTAGCAGCTGCAATTAAATTCATTCTTACAGCTCTAAAACTAGTCACAAAATCACACTTTATAATTTCTTTTCGCAAGCTCCTAAGAAACATTTCCAAAACATTTATGAATTGTCTCCTAAAGAGCAACTAAAAGAAGTAGGTCAGGGTTATAAGAGAAAACATGGAAAGTTGTGTACCAAGGACGTTGCAAACAGCTCATGGACATCCTAATCCCCCGAAGAATGTGGATAGCCGATACTGCTCATAAAAGCTTACGAAATTCAGAACGAACAGACAATGAACAGCACTATATAAAAGGGCTTGAAAACTTGTACCACTCTCTCACTATATCGGTAGTCGCGTTAGCGTATGCTAAAGTTGTAAACGACGAACATGTAACGGCATAGTGGAAACATCCAAACGAGAAAAACAGAGAATTACAAGAAAAGGTTGTGTATTGTACATTTAGTTTGCTCCTTAAATTGAAAAGTAATAACTGAAGTTAGAAAAAATTTATAACCTGTTTTATTACACCACATTATCGAGTCTAAAAATTAGTAAATCCAGTTTGAGTTTTTCAGCTTCGTGACAAAACCAGATTTTATTCACAGTGTTTCGTGCAAAAAGTATACCGAATTTAGGTCATGTATACGGCTAATAAATACATAAAGTACAACTTAATAATTTTATCAAATGCGTTGGTAAATATGTAAACGAAGAAAGTAAACTGCGAAAGAATTATTTCAGCACGTCGTTTTGGTTTTATTTACATACAACCAGTCTTATAATTAAGAAGTTTTGCATTAGCTAAAAAGGAGGCGTCGTATTAAAAATGTTGTGTATAACCAACAAAAAAGGTTGCAAATCAAGTGACTATGTAGCATAGACAACCCATTTAACACCACTGTCAACAATATTTAAAAACTCAATCGGACAGTAGCAGTGGCGTGCCGCAGATTGAAGAATTAACATATTATAGGAAGCTTACTTTCATGGAAACTAATAAAATCTAATTTTATGCACACCACAGTCCACAACTTAAAAACAAATGCAAAGGAAATAAACTGAGGTAAGTTAAAATGCTCACATTTTGTCTATCTTATTGACGTTCGAGAGAGTTCGAGTTGATAGTTTTTGAAATAGGTAACCCAATAGATTTATCACGGGACATCGACCAAAGGGGCAAAGAAATCGACATGATATTAATATCTGGGAGTTGGTGGAGGTAATTTTTCTAGTGCAGTAAATATTACCGATAATTTTTTTGACTACTTTTGCAAACAACACGAATGATTAGTGGGGAAACATTATCTAAGCATATCATTGCATGTGAGATATTGGGTAAAATTACTATCCTACCTATTATTTCTTCAAGAACTGAAGAACATTTTGCACTTGTACAAATATCGCTTTAATTGCGCTAATACAAAATTGTTACATATATGAAAACTAAGAGAAATTGTCTCACGCTATTGGTTGTTTGAAAATACAGAGTAATAATAATGGAAATGCTTCAGCATGTGATGGAATATATGTTCAGGGGTAATAGAACTAAACTAGCTTTATTGACCAAGCTAGCTGATATTTGCTTCCGCCTAAATATTAAGTTAAATATGGTAGCAACCTGTCGTACGTCTATTGGGTTGTTTATTTGTAAAATGGCTCATTCGTTAATCATCGTGTATATAAAGCTCAGCTGTAACCTGAACTATAAAGCAATTGGATAAACATATTCTTTATCTGAAACTTTACATCAGTTTATTTTTCAGTATTGCGAGTAAAACGGTGTTTTATACAAAATGGAAAGGTAAACACGTTATACCAAAGTTGCTCAATTTATGCGAAAATTTTACCAACAGCTGCTTTTATTTCATAGGTATTTTAGTACAATTTGCATTGTTAAATATATACAAATCAAAGTCGTTATGTTGAAGGTACTAAAAAGTGTGTTTAATTTCGACAAAACAGTAGTTGACATTTGTCTGTCCAAAGAAGGCTTAATGTAAATAACATTATACATATATTTAGGACAAGGCTGATTTTTGTTCCACTTCGTTTGCGCGTTCTACACTACTAATTTGTATGATATTTTTTATAGTGAAGCTTGGACTCCGTAGATTAGCTAACACTACTTATTTTGAATTTTTAGGGTTTATATTTTTAAAACCATAAAATTAAAATATTTATTTGCATTCGCTTGAGAACGCCAATCCACTTGCAGCGCCCCCATGTCAACTTTTTGAACTACTCACCCGCGGCCTGATAGCAAGAGACTTGCAACAGTTCACGGACATCATAATCCTCAAAGAATTTCGATATCCGGGACTACTCATTATCTAGGAAACCAAGCAGGCACGAGCTTACTAAATTCCATAGGAACTAGAGAATGGACAACGTAAGTAAAGCAACATGCTAACAACTGTAAATTACTTCTTCAATATGACAAATAAACTGGAGAATAAATGCTGTAATTTTGCTCACTACGTTCGAATAGCTATCTAACTGAAATTATAATTAATTTATCCCGTCTTAAAATAATTCAATATAAAGAAGTATCGAAGAAATTGTGCTTTTCTAAATGCCTAGGTGGACTAATTTTCCAATTGAGATTTTATATACGGAAACCTAGTTAGAAAGAATTTGCCTTACACGGTTGTGCTTATTTATACACTCTTTTTAGCTCCCAACACAGGTGGCGTTATTATACCGTGTGTCCACAGAAGTACGCACCATAGAGATAAGATAATGCTAATAGAATATAAATATCAACCAGTGCTATGACCACCGTCCCTTTTCTTGTACCATTTATAACAATATTGTTTCATACAGTGGCGAGTCAGAAGCCATAAAACAACGTGTTAGCGTGCCGGCGATCACATCATTAGCCGATCTTTCTATTCTATTTAGTTATCCCTATGGTGCGTCCTCCTGTGGACACACGGTATATTATATTAGTCAATCCACAGCATTGTCGCTAGTAATCAATTTCCATACATTTCAATTTATTTTTATTTCTTTTACTAATCTCCCATAGCTGCGCTCTATAAGTGTTTATACTTTCTACGATTGTTTTGTACATCATTGTTTTTGTCTTTCTAGTTATTCTGTTGCTCCATAAAATGCTATTAAGTTATGTTATTGCAGTTCTACCCCGTCTTATCCTATTTCTTATTTCACTGTCATTTCCATCAACATCAATTACGTTTTCCCCTAAATATTTGTACGGCTTTCTGTTTTTAATGATTTCCTTTCTTAACTCTAACTCTTCGCCTGTTCCACCAACTACAGTATGTACAGTTTTTAATGTATTTATGGTAAAACCCCAGGTTATGTAGTCTGAGTTTAATTTTCTTAGCATGTAATCAATATCCATCGTAAACAATTTATTGTCTCCCACAGCTACTCCCACCTGCCGGCATTTTTGTCTCCCTTGCTGAATTCAGGTATATGTAGAAGAATTTTGGGGCAATACAACAGCCCTGGCGAAGCTCCTTTGTCACTTTTATTTCATTTGATATTTGTTGCCTTATCCCCTTTCTTGTAAATGTTAGTTATGTATACCATTTTTCCGCTTGGCTGGAAGTTTTTCTCCTCTTAGGAACAAATTACATATGTAAGTCAAAAGTTCACAGAATTTCTTAGTCCGTGCTTTAGAAGTTCAACAAGGATGCTACCATGTCCAGGAACCCCTCCATTTTTCATGCTACCTATGGATTTTTTAGTTTCGTCTAGCGTTATCTCATCCTCTTCTGTCAAATTTTTCGAAAAAATAGTTCGTTTGGTTGGAATTTGGTCGCTTTTCGCTTTCGCTTCTTAAACTCTTAATCGTTTTCCAGGCTTAACTTGGCCTAATAGTTCATTGATAATTATCACTCTGCTCGCATCTGTTTTGTTCAGTTTTTGCTTTCGCCACAGTTCTTTTAACGTTGCTGTTACTACGTAAATACTGTTGTAGGTCATCCATATCGTTGGTTGACAGTCATCGTCGATATAATTGCTTCTTTTCTTGAACCATTTGCTCTATTTGGTCATTCCACCAGGGCGTTCTTTTATTGGCATTGTTTGCACTTCCCCGATAGATTCTTTTGATGTTTCGTTCACCTTTTCAACAATATTTTTCTACATATTCTGCGTAGAAGAGTAGTTTATGCTATTTAGTTTTATATTCAAACGTGTTCTATATAGGAATCTTGTAGAGCCTTCTTTTAAACGTTGTAGGTTGTATTTTGGGAATTTGTTTGTGTGCGTCCTTTGGTTTTTACCAGCTTCCTTGGACTGAGTCATGTTACGATATGGAAAATACAACTTTGAGTGGACTAAGTAGTGATTAGAACCACATTCCAATCTTCTCTGGAAACTCAAACCTTCCACTTGTATTCTTGATCGTTGTTTAGAAATGACATAATCTATAATGGATTTTAGCCATTTCATATTTGTGTTCATAATTATGTATAAATCTCAGTCAATAGAAATACTTAGTTACGTGAATTACAGTAATTCCTAAAGAAAAATATTGCAGTCGATGGGATTCGAACCTGCGCTCTTAGAAGAATCTGATTTCTAGTCAGACGTCTTAACTCCTCGACCAAGTCCATGCTGCGTAATAAACTTGCTTATCGTTGCATTATGAAGGGCAAAATGACTAAATAATAAAGTAGTATTATATATATACCGGGTGTCCATTCTCAAAGTCGAACATAAGCAATTAACATTAGTGCATTCACTCGTTCTTCATTGAAATAATTAATTTTTCTGTAGATAATTTTTACAGACGTTGACAGAAAATACCTGATTTACGCCAACTAATTACCAATTTTTTTGACAAATGCTATCGAACTTGAAAAGCAAGGCATGATAGATTTAAAAATTCCCAATTTTTAAATTAGTATTTTAAAATAAAGATCGCACCTTGAATATTATGATTGCTATCATTTGATGCGTAATAATTTTATCTTTCCATTGATACCATTACCTTCCCTGTAAGTTGAATTGGCAAGCAGGAAACGGCAAATACGTTCAATACAATGTTAATGGCCTATGTTCGACTTTGAGATCGGACACCCGGTATATATATATATATATATATATTCCTTTTTTCCTTTTTTGCCATGGAACCCATTCGTATATTCTTTGAGGCCATCTTGTGTCGAACATTCTTCTAAGGTGTCCATACCAGAGCAATTGTTTTTGTTCAATTACGTCGATAATTGATTCCTGTACATCCATACGTTCTATAATTTCTTCACTGCGTATTCTGTCCAAACGGGATTATCCGCAGCTCCTTCTCCAGTAATTCATTTCAGGCGATTTTAGTCGTCGTTCACATTTTTTATTTATCGTCCATACTGAACCGTATGTTGATATACTTTGCACAATCGTTTTATATAACATTTTTTTTGTTGGTTTTGTTATCTTCTTACTCCACAAGTTGGGTTAAGCAACTGAATCGTTCTAGTTCCCCGAGCCACTTTATTTAGAAAGTCCTTGTTCTTTACTCATTCGTTCGTTATTGTGACACCCAGATATTTATATTCTGTGCAGGCTCTTATAATGCCCTTGTCTGTATGTATATCTCTGCTTTGACCACCTACTACCATATATTTTATCTTATCCTGGTTAATTTGTAGACCCCATTTATTATACTCATCTGTAAATTTTTGTACCGTGTATTCACTGTTTTCTAGGTCACCCGCGGTAATAATTTGATCATCCGCAAACAGTAATGTATGCAAGATGTCGTCTCCTATCGGTATACCCATTCCTTGACACTTTTTGGTCCAATTGTGCAATGCTTGTTGTATATATATTTTAAATAAAGTGGGCGATATAGAACACCCTTGTCTTAAGCCTTTGGAACAGACAAATTTTTGTGAAAGTGTATTACTCATTTTTACCCTGCTAGTGTTGTTTTTGTAGAGTTGTTTAACTGAATTCACATACACTCTTTTTGTTTTACTTCTTTCGAGAACTTCCCATAACTTATTAATTGGCACGTTGTCGTAAACCTTCTTAATATCTATAAATATTAAATGTATTTCCCTATTATGGGCTATTGTCTTTTCTGATAATTGTGCTAAACAGAAAATATTATCTATGCAGGATCTCCCTGCACGGAATCCGCTTTGTTCTTCAATTTGTTCTACTTCCATTTTCAATCGTGTTTTTATTATGCGTCCGTACAGTCGGCCTATAGAACTGGTTACACTTATCTCTCTATAATTGGTGCAATTTTTCTTATGTCCTTTTTTATGTTTGGAACTTATAAATGCCTCTCCCCATTCTGAAGGAATTTCTTCTACATGTAAACAGTTATTTAATATATTTTTTATAACTTCCAGCGCTACTGTAGGAGCGTATTTCACCAATTCTATTGGACAACCTTCAGGACCTGGCGATCTTCTGTTTTTCAAGTAGTATCCGAATCGTAAACAAAGTAGGATGTGAACGACAGTATGATGGTAGTGCAAAACTAGAAAGAAGGATAATATTCACATTAGAAAGATGTACGACGAATGGGGAAGGTAACTGACCGACAATATATAAAATTCAGTATAATATAAATTGTTAATAATCACGTTGAATTATTTGTGCATTTCGAAACCAATGTTATTCGAAGCTAAATTTGGAAAAGATGAGATTGACATCTCAAGCACTACCAGATCGAAACGGCAACGGACGCGCATTTGGAGTGACCAGTTTTCGTTTTTCATCGCATCTAAATTTAAAGTAAAGCGAACAAAAGTTAATTATTGCATCTCATCGCAAGTTGGAAAACCCAGAGGTGCCCCAACGAACTTCTTTCGTAAATAGATAAAATTGATGCAGACTACCACGTAAGGGGTTAGTGTCGTCCGGGAATAAGTTCATCTCTAAATATCGAGCTATTACGATCATCACGCAACATTTATTGTCCATCAAACCGGATTAGGGGAGCCTAAGTCTTCTTCTTATACGTTTTATAAGTCTAGGACTCATTCTTTAGTCATTTAATGGATGTCATGGTGTTGCCTGTTCTTCTGAAGTGAACAGTCCTGCCGTCGAACCATTTCTTGTGATGTTTTTACAGCGATCATGATCCTCTAGGTTTTGAATTACGCACAATTTTTGCTAGATTGTCGTAGTCCGTTCCTGTTATGTGGTTATTCAAGTTTCTTCTTATTTGTCGCACCGATCTGACAATGACGGTTTTGCAAGTTGTTCTGATATCGCCACTTCTTACCCTGTCTCTTAGCGTTTTTCCGGTCATAGAGCGAAGTGTCTTCATTTCAGTTGTATTCATTGATCTTTTGGTTTTAGGACTCCGCTTTCATTTCATCAGCTTTTGTATATTCTCGTGTTACTTTCTATGTGCATTTATTTAGTCTGCTACTATCGCTTTGTTAGTTTGTTGTAAGACTTCTTTATGAAAATCCCCATAACTTGATATGTTAACCCTTAGGTAACCACATAACGTTACTTGTTCAATAGGAATATTATCGACGACTAATTTGCATCTCGAGGAACTTTTTTGCTATTGTTAAGCACCTAGTTTTGTTCGTTGAAAATTATCTTGTTGTATTTTTCGATTTCTCTTTTAAAGTTGTGAAGCAAGTATTGCAGTCCACCTTCGTTCTCTGATATTAAAACCCCCTGGTCTGTGTAACAAACGATCTTTGTTATTAACCCTAATCTTGGTTCTATTGTCTGAGTTTAAGTTTTGTAGTATTCTTATGATGTTTGTCACGTCTTGTAATCTGCTTCTGTCAAAGGCTTTAGTTAAATCTACGAAACATAATGACAACAATAGTTTCCAGCCATACTCAGTTTGCCACCAACTGCCTTAATGAGAGAGATTCATGGTCATTGAGCTAGTTAACCGGATAAAAAGAGCAAATCTTCAAATATTAAGGTGTAGGAAACACAGTATTCAAATTTAACGTCACTGTACGTGGGATGAACAAACGTAGCAGTTAAAAAAATCATACTTCCACTTTTTTGTAAATTAGAATAGCTGACGGTACGCGTTAAGCAATTACATCGAATAATAAACATAAAATGTCAATACAGCCTTGTGTGGAAGTAAGTTGATTATTGCATTTAAATTCAGTCTACTCATTTTGATATTAATTTGGAATTTTCTTTATATAAAAAGTAACTTATGTGCTTATATTTAAAACCGATTAGGCGAATGTGCTTGGAACCAGTCACTGGACAGCATCCATAAAATTCTAGAGAAGGAGTTTTTGGGATTAGGGACAAATTTATGCCACTTAATGATTACGTAAACGAGCTTAGTTCCAGGGACTTTGCAGCAAGTATTTATGGTCTGCGTTCGGATTAGTTTTTTTATTACGCTGTAATTATGGTAATTGCAACTGTAAAGGATTACACTAACTAATTTATGAGCTATTATTAATTCAGAAACAGTAATGGTAGGATGAGAGGGAGAAAAGCTTTTTCTCTACATAACTACCTAGCAGATAACATTGAGCAACACACGTTTCTGATTTAATTGAAGTCCCCTAGACCTCGCAAGCCTTTCTCCTTCGCAAATTAACTAAATATTTGAGAGCCAAGTTCCTTTAAAATAACAAGGGCCGAACATCGAACTTGGCAATAATTTCATCATTGAGGTAATTTGGGGCGTTCATAATTCAATTACGGGGCTCATCTGAATAGTATTGATTGAATTCTCCTCCTTGTTTAACATAAAGGCCATTTTTCTCAAGAAAAGCTCGGGGCTGCGTGTGCAGTGCGGAATGTGACAGCAAAAATGCACGGCATTTCGATGAAAATTGAATTGAATTTTCTGTTTTATTAAACCTGTTCGGTGTTGGCGTTCCTTGGGATCCATTAATTCACTCCTGGCCAGTTTTAATTACGGGAATCATCGCTGATGCTGCTTAATATCGAATTAGCGCATCAAACCAGGCTTTATGGGCGCCTCCCCATCTCGCTGGGTCCGTAAAATCCAAATGGCAGCGTTACGAGAGGAATTATTGAAGTGCTCAAACAAAGCACTTGGGAAAAGCTCGAAGGATGCTGCGTTTTTCAATAATGTAGCGTAATAGGCATTTTTATGTTGGCTACCTGGAATTTCGGCTTTTGCACGTGGAGTAGTTGGTTTCAAATTTGTTCAATTCGAATTCGTGCTAACATTATGTGCTAGGAAACCATTTATATAAATAAGAAAGTTAGCCTTTAGTAGAAGTTGTCATCTTGGTAGATAACAGAAATAGGTACCGATTTCATCCATAAACACAAAGTTCGGATAGCTGTGAATATCAATATCTAATTAGAAAGTACGTTTTAGTTATCGCGAAGCGAGAATTTGTGAAATGTGATAATCCTCCCTTTTTCTACAATAAATTCCTATGCAACAACCAGAATCAAGTATGCGCGCCAGAAAGTTAACAAGAGAGAGTTTGACTGCAAGTCTTCATTCCAAGAGAGAGGATTTCACTGCAACAAGAAAAATTCGAAAGAGGAAGCGTGTGAATATTCCTGCAGGTAAGATTATTACTCCAGAACGTTTGCAGATATAAATAGAGATTAAAGAAACTACCACTTCTGCATAACAACAATATTGCGATAGTCTTCTAAACAATCTGAAACTGAACCTCACCTAGTATATTATTTTTTCGTGTCAAAAGTAAAAAAAACGAGAGCTGTGTCGCAGCAACTACAAGTGCTGAAGAAGTACGAACAGCTAGTTAATTCTTGCACTTAGTGCCCGCCCGATTTTTAACAGGTAATTACCGACAAATTATGTATTTGGCTCGACCTTGGTACCCCCGCCCCACGCCGCGCTAGCCGTGTACCAATCGAAGGTTTTTCATTGCAATTATTGACCTTTGAACGCGTGCTTTTTCTAACGCCGCTTTAGATCCTAACATCAGTTTGCAGTAAAATAACAAAAACCTAATTTTAAGCCCTCTCTTTAGGAGAGTGTAACTCAGTGGGAGAAGTTAAAAAAAAGAGTAGAGTCTTATTTCTTTTTATAGAATTTCAAAGCATTACCGAACTTTATAAGCAAGTAGCAAATAAAGTATCTTCATATGCGCATGTCGCATTGAAAAATAACCTAAATGTGAAAACTGGTTGGAGGTATTTTAATAAAAAGGTTTTTGTTCCAGTTTGTTGAAATTCTAAATTATTTAATTTTATTTCACTAACAAATCTAACCCCATCCTGCAGTTCCAGAGTAGAAAAATAAATATTACGAATACAGATTTTCCAAACACATCATCGTAAAGTACACAAACACATCATAAGTCAGGATTGAGCCTCAAAATGTGTGATATAAATTTTATATTTTTAGAACAGAATAATTGAAATAGCACGGAGAAAAAAAAATGCACATATTCAAAATAGTAGAAGTTCCTTAATTTATTTTCAACTACTTTGTAGTTGTCCATTTTTCTGAAAATACTACCCTTATAAGAAAATATTTTGCAAAATTTTGCTGATTGATGACATCGTACGTTGTGAAAAACCTTGCCACCTAGTATCAACAACGCATGTAGTTAACTTTTTGTGTTCCTAGGTTTGCAGGTACTTGCCTGATGTCTTTCAATTGGGGTTTTTACTTCGCCGAATCGGTACTGTGCGCTCTTGATTAACAAAATCGTGTGTTGTCGCTGTATGCTAACTAGCGGTCGTATATTTAGCAAGAATCGTTTTGTTAATCCAACTGACAACCCAAACTCGACAGTGTCGATCTGGATAGCGGTATTTGTAGAAGATAAAGTTAGAAGCAGGTTTGAACCTTTTTATGAGCAGCACTAAAATTGATATGTTCAAGGAATTGCTAAGTTCTGCTAACATCACTTATGTATATAATGTTCGCCAGGTTTGGGGTTAGGTTTTATTTCTTTGTAGCCTTAACTTAAGCCTTGAGCCTGTTGAATTTCAAAATAAATAAATAAATAAATACTGGACATTACTGCTTTTCAATTGTATGGTTATTTAGAAAGCTTTGTAGCTCGTAACAAATTCAAGATTTTGTTACCAAATTGATAGATTATCTCTGCTGGACTTCTCGAGCGCGTAATTACCTTGACAAACAATTAATTATGAGGTACTCTGTAATACAAACAGAATGAAATTGGATAAATGAGAGCTTTGAAATTAATCTGCTTTATATTTTACAGACCCGATCTAATTTTACTTTTCCTTCGAAACGCACAGTTTCAATTAGGATAATTAAAGACAGCCTATTCAATTCTGATTAATATTATCACGATTAGTCGAATCGTTTGAATAGTTTTTAGTAGCAACCGAATTCTGTCAGAAAATTTACAGAAGTTTCCAGGCTTTTGAAGACGCAACCGAACTCGGTGGAAACCAAATAGACTCGCGGAAACTTGCAAGTCTATAATGGAAAAATTGAAAAGCAAACGTGATCTATGATATTGCGCTGCAGACCGCACATCGCGATATGAAAATCTAGCCGCAAAAGCTATCAAAGCGTGAAAGAATGCAGAGATATGATCTTTGTGCAGCGTATGCAGAATATCCCGGGCTCGCATTTTTGAAATATGGTTCCGGCTATCGGCTTAATCCTGCGGCACAAAAAGAAAATTGACCCCGCCTAAACACACAGCGAAAATCGTGCGCCTTTTAGTGGGATACAAATACAAAAGAGGCGCGCGGCGGAGGTGGAGTTGTTTTTACTGCTTTTGCAAAACGGGACATAAAGCAAATAATCTACTTTCAGGTTCGGCCAGAATGCTGGAGCATTTTAAATTAAGATAAATATAGGCCCTCCATGCAGAAAATGCGAATGTTTGAGTTTTAGCCGCGGCGCCTCCACCATTGTTTATGCAAGAGCTCAGAATATTTTTTTCTGTAAGGGCCAATCTAATAATAAAACAAATAAGATCGGTTTTGATATTCAAAATTAGATTTTAAACCAATAACAAATAAGTTTCGTAAAGTTCGTATGAAAACACATTTTTTCGATTATTTCTCAGCCCTTTTATTACAATTAGACCGTCAAAATTTTATTGGGATATTACCGTAGGTTTACTTCGGCAATAATAAAACTCTATCAATTTTTTCCAAATCTCTCGTATATGCGAGTTTATAGGTCGCAAAATTTATGGCAGCATAACTTTGACAAAATCGTCAACTTCCAGTCGAATAAGGTTGAGCTAACGACCCGCTGCGTTTATAACTAGTGACCTCAAGACCCCTATATATTACTTGCAAGACAGTATTTGTTGTAAAATTTAAAGCTATAGCTTCATACATAGGCGATTTAGGTAAATACTATCGAAGAATTACACTTCCATATTGGATTCCTTTATGAACTAAAGTTTATCAGTGTCAGCAAATGGCAGTATAAAGACGCAACAGACGCGCAAAACAACAACATTAAGACGACCATCGCCACAATGTTTAAAAAGTTTTTCAAGGAAAAACGGTCGCAAAGTAATATACAATTGCATTTCATGGCTGCAATTCGCTCACAGTTCAGAAACTAAAAGGCAAATGCTACATTTAAATAAAACAGACTGAGTGTTATACATGATTCAATACTTGCTTAGAGAGCCACCAAATTTATAAATGCACGAGGCAAGTTTGAATTGTATTTGTGACATTGAGTTTAAATTTTAGTTCATACATAGTAATGCAGCGGGACTTCTCTATATTAACATGCACTAAAGCGGCTTAAAACTGAAAATATGGCTTATCTGCATATAACTCAAGCTATTGCATATTCATTCCTGATTAAAGTAATAATATTATAGTAATGTTGTATGCAATTTATCTACTGGATAATTCTATTCTCTGGCTCTTGTTATAACGTTAGAAACAACACATGGCGGACTACAAAATATTGCAAATCATTAACGTGGTTAAATAATTAAATAGCACACAGTGAGAAGCATTGAAAAAAGGCATAGAATTGGGCCTGAGTTTATTATATAAGCAAACAAGACAATATGTCCAAAGGACGAGTATGTACTGAACAATGTGGCATAATGCCAAAACTGGAATAATAAACGACATATAAACACAAATAATTAGCCATTCAAGTAATTAGATACACCTTAAATCACTCAAATTGTATATCAGAAAATACGTATGAAGACGAGTTTCTTGTATATAGGGATACGTATAGGTTTTTCTGAGAAATACTTGTTTGGCTTGTTGTTCCACCCACACTAGATAAAAAATATTAAAATGATTAAGTAAATTAACAAAACTAATTTAATACTCAAACGTTAACGCGAGGTCCTACTTGGCAAACCCTTTTCATAGAGTGCTGCCCATTGTCTAGTCATTCGAAATTTGGCAAGAGTTTATCTGCATCTGCTTGGTATCAGTCCCGAATTTTGACATTCTTCGAGGGATTGCAATGTCCATGAGTTGTTTACAAGGCCCAAGCTACACTTTTAAAATACTACACCAACAATGTGGTAAGAACTTAAACTGGAAAGTTAGGAACAGCTCATACACACAGCGGTAGGCAGCTAAAGTGTCATGACTCACACATGCTATTTATTGATCGACTTTAACCGACTTTATTAGCGTGAAAATTTGTGCGAAAAAATGGATGCACCAAATAATTTTAACAAACATAGGACACTGGAAAAAATGTTTCATCAGAAAACAAGAACATTTGGTCGGTGTCATGTATACTTTTCAATGTACCTCCGCAATAGGTTACGACAGCAAATACTGTAAGAGTAAAATGCTTTATCAAAGTGCTCTAACAATAAATTTTGCTGATAACGTCAGTATAATAGCAAAGCGAGGCAATTCTTTGCGAAAATAGAACTAAAAATATGGAAGAAAATATTAAAAATTACTCAGAAAACGACAAATGCAAATGGGAGTGAAAAGTCATCTTAGATAAACTGAAAGGAATAACGAACCTAATGAAAATACATGAAACAAAACGCTTACAAAAATAAAAAAGTCCTCAAAAGGAGACGAAAACATGGCTTGAATAAACATAAAGAAAAACCTAAATACACGACCCTGCAAATGAAATAATCAGTAGCAGTAATAAATAAGAATGCAAAAGAAACAAAATATAAAGAGCCAGGAAACTTTAACGACTTAGAAATGGCATGAAACAGGTAAAAAAAGGCAGAAGCAAAATATCGACAAACCGCAACACACTACAGCATAGACGTGTAGATTTTGATTCAAGGTTCACAAGTGCAATTAAACATATCAAAGGAATTACATTGAGAAGAACACATGGCTTGAGAAAAATGGACACAAAGTGGGTAGGGATCAATTTATTCGTAGAAGTCGTGCACTATAAATTATAGTACGAAAAAATGCTCTACAATTAGTAGAGCACACGCTGAAAATGAAACACGAAGAGGTTTCAGGAGAACGAAACAGAAATCAGTGGAAAACAAATTTTGGACTCACAAACGAAGTTATTTTAAAAACAATTTTTAAACTTTTTTTTTTTTATTTTATTTGTACTCAGCCGACAGCCGTTAGGCCAATTATAGGCGTCGCTGTACATTTTATGGGGACTTCCAACCCCCCTAACGACTGTCGTGATGTTATTATGATATCCGGGACCAACGATTTCAGTGGCAGCTGTACCACGAAGCGCCCAGAGAAGCAGCCGTGAAACTCCCATCCAGACCAGAAAGAGCGTTGCTTAACTCTACTGATCGTACATGGACGCTTGTTCAAGCTACACCACCCGAGACCTGAATGAGATAAGTCACGAAAGAAATGGTCAGAAAAAATTAGCAAGGATTATAATTTTTAGTAATAGGTTGTGGGACTTGCAGCATTACATTTTTGTATATAATCTATTAGGCTGGAATATCTCGAGTCTATTCGAGATTCATCCAGTGTTTTCAGAATTTTTCACATTTCAATGGATTCGAATGCCCTTTCACAGTCGCTTAAAGCCAAGTGAATGGAAACATTATACATATTTTAATTATAGATTATGCAAAGAGCAATAGAACACGGGCTATTCTTGGAATTAGTTGGAGAAAAAACATAAAAAATCAAGAAATTCCTAACAGAACCGGAATATCAGATGCAATATAACAGATAGCAAAACTCGAGTGCACGTAGCAAGGCAAAAAATTACGAGATAAAATATAAAATTACACAGTGGTGACCCAGGACTAAGGAATCGTGAGAAGGCCACAAAAAAGGTGGTTAGCAAATATTAAGAAGGTAGTTGCATACAGCAAAAGTGCAAAACGAAGATTGGAAAGAGATATTGTCTAAATTAAGATATGAAAAAACATAAAGCAAGGTTCAGAAGTTATAACAATAATTTGAAGAAAATAGTAAAAACAATTAATTAATCAGTTAAGAATCACAGTTAAGCAAATTGTGAATTTTCAAAGATCTTCAAGAAGTCCGCGCACCACAAAATTTCAAACAAATTGTGGAAAGGGAAATTCTCGGGAGGCTAAGAGATACCCCTCGGAATAATTGATTAGAAAACATAAAACTTTAAAAGTTCAATCGCTAAGTTGAAGGACAAAAATGAAATCAATAAAACCATTTAAAGATTGACTGTTAAGCAAACTATGTATCTTTAAGGCGTTTCAAGAAATAATGCGTCATGCACCAGAACAGGCAAGAAAGTTCTTAGATTGGTAGTTAGGACGAATGTTGAGATAGGAAACGCCTTTTAAAATAAGTTTTGGAGAAAGAAATTCATGAAGGAGGATGTTAGGACCGTTTGAAAATTTCAGATTTTGCGCTCAAACAATGAAAAGAGATTTTAGCTTATCATTCCGTTAAAATCTTGTCAATTTCAACGCACGACAAGACAAATCTTCGGTTCGCACTATGAAATGAGTGTTTTTACGGCGGGATAGATAGTTTTAAAATTAACCACGGGCTATTAAGCGATGTTTGCGTATGGTATGTGAATTGTTCTTAAATATAGCTACTGAAAACTTACCATTCCGCGCAAGAAAATTATGACAAAATGTCGGATTTAATCGGCTTCACAAAACGCAAGCTATCACTAATTTCCGATTAGCGTTTCGTTTCAAATTATCGTGGAGATCGGACAAAAAACATATTGACACCCTGCACTGCAATTATCTCTTATCATTCTTACATCCCAATGCAGCCTTGGAATTCGTTATCCAGGCCCGACCGCTCGCTCGATACTTGTTTTATAAGGCTGGAAAATGTTATCCTACCTTGGTGGCTAGCGACGGACTCAGACGGGAAGCATTTTGTTCAGCTCTCGATGAAATCCGAACTGTTTTATTTGGCTTTTTAAAGTGCAGTGTAATGCGCGTATTTTAAAGTTAAACAAAGCATAGTACAAAAATAAGGTAAGATTTAAGTCTGGAGCAGAGTGGCTTCTCCATAAACCGCCGCAGGCTAGTCCAATCGACTCGGTGGCGCCTACAAGCGATAACATCATCTACGTCTTTACCCATACTACTTTTATAGTTAAACACCTGTATTTTCAGCTTAAGACCCAGCCCATTTCCCATTGCAATCAACCGTGTGCATATTTGAGATTCGGTACAGGTAATGATTCGTTTTTTATCTGTTACAAGGATATGAAATAGGCTATATAAAAATTGATTAAAACACAAAAAGACATGTTTAGTATTTAGAAGTTCTACTAATAATTTCTACGTAGTACTGGAATGGTAAAACCAGTTAAAGATAATCATTAAGTAAACCGTCTTGAACATCTTCATGGAATCATTTTTTAATCATCATAGAGAGTAGAACGGCCCACAGACCGATAGTTTGAGCAAGGATGTGTTAATAATAAATAGGGCGGAATTTTTAAACAAAATTTGGAAACGAAATTCCTCTGCTTAGAAGATTAACGCATTTATAACAGAAGGTGTATTCATAGCATTTTGTAAGAAAAATCAATTTCACAGCTACATAATATGTTGACAGACAATACAGAAAGAGAATGATACATTGCCCAGATGTAGATAGAAACAATAATCTAAAATAAAAATAGTTCGTCTTTTTATTTGCCTCACGTACAAGCTTGCTCAACGTTAAAAAAATATCTGCTACATAAAAGCTAGTTATATAAAAACAGCTATTACAGCAGGAATATCTTACCTTCTTCTTACTTAAAACAAAACAATTATTTGCAGCTGTGGTAAAGTCTTTTCCAATTTCATATCACACACAAGATGAAATGTGACATTTACTTGGTAAATAACGCATATTCATGATCTTTGGTCTTGCGAATGTTCTTCAAATAGAGAGTCTGTACTTATCGTGAAGTTGCAAATGTATTCGCTCTTAAAAATAAAATTAAATACACTCTGAAGCAAAACAGAATCTACATCGGATGCCTCAATAATTCAGGCGCTAGTCCGAATATTTGATTAGAGCACGTCGGGGTTGCGCCCTTGCAGTTCAGACGCCGCTGAAAGGGTTCAGGATTGAGAGCCCATTCGAGACCAGCGAGCAAAGCAATCCTTGCAGACTGCAAAAATCGAGCAAGCTTTCCAACCCCGCAATTTAGCTGCCCCTAATGTGCAGCAGTTTGCACCACCGCAAACAGTTTTGAAAAACGCGCCCGTAAAAGTTGAAACACTGAAGCCAATTCTGCCAGAGTGCTCGAAACGGAATTCTCGCAGCAATCAATACGCGCTGCACTTCCTCCACTTTTAATCCACTTTTGCAATTTGTAACTGACAATGGCAGGTTTGAAGCGCCGGCGGAGTGCGGAATACCAATGCACTTGCGGTCGCCCAGAAGGAGAAAAATGGTGAGCTGCTAATTGCTAACAAGGTCTGATTGGTATCGCGTACAATCGATAGCTCTGGGATCTAGTTTTGGCAATTCTACCGTTTTGTATTGTGATTCTCCAAAGGAATCATGATCAAGTGTATTCAAGGTACTATTTGTAAAAATTAAGGTAACAATCAGTTAGTAAAATGAAGAAGATGATGATGATAATTATGCAATTATGCAGTTTACTAGAACTATTTAGGACATAAAATAATGTGACAAAAAGAGAACCAAACAGTAGATATGGAAAAACGAATCAGGAATTGGGTAGTTTTCAAGTTATTACTTTTACACGAAAAACCGTTAACGGAGTACGAGAACCCCAAAGATACGCGACTACATGAGAAAAATACAAATGAACGGATAAGTCTACAGACTGGCGTAGATGATGAAGTAAGGAAAGTGGTAATGGGGAGGGTACTTCATGACACCGATAGACGATAAAAAGACGAAATGTTTTTCAGAGAGACCACGGCTAGATTGAAGAGGTGTTGGCAGACTATCATTCAAATGGATTGATGGCATAAAACGAATAAAAGGACAAATAACAGAGAATAATATAGAAATGAAGGAGACCCCTACCTACATTCAACAATGCATTGACAAGGGTTGAGAAAGAAGAAGAACGACAAGAATTTGTTGCAATATGAAAACCACATTTGATCAAATACAGGTATTTGTACCTTAGTAATTCTTGTATTTCAACAAGTATTTGCAGGAGCCATTGCAGTAGCATTAACTGAGCGAAATTTAAATATATTGTCCTGGATTTTGCTCTTCCTAGATGGACACATTGTCTTGGTCAGCTCAACCTTTTCGGCGATTTTGGGTGGTGAGTTGGATTAACGAAACGATTCTTGATAACTACTAAACTTATGGGAGCCAGTTGCCGTACAGCAATAACACCAGATTCAATTAAACAGTTTGGCTTCGAACTATTGTCATATACATAACACCAAGTACGTTATATTCAAGACGAACCCAGCATTCAAATTACAATTATATAATTACAAAAATTTTAATGAACAAATAGTATTCGGGAAATATACAAGTAACGAAGGATTTCAATTAATAATAGCGCTCGGAATCGATTCGGGCTTGTTTATAAAAACTTAATTACTGATGTGAAAAAAAGCTATTTAATGACATTATTCACGTATTGCGCTGCAGTCGTCAAAGAGGCTTGTTCGGAAACGTGACGCATTTATAAATAGCGTAGTGTTTGCCGTATTTAAAAAGTTCTTCGCACAATATCAGGGTGGTACGCTTATATCAGTGAAATTATGCGGTTACTAGTCTTGAAAGTAACAAGTCCAGAATAAAAAACTGAAGCTTAAATTACAATTAGTAACCTCCAATGCAGTTTTTGAACGGGGCGAGAAGCATAAAAATGAAGGGTTGCCACCTAGCATATTGAAAATGTCAATAGAACAATCTACCCTACAACTCGTCAACTATATGTTATATATATTTATCTCCCAGCGTACAATGTGGCATTCAACGAATAGTGGACACCACTGTACGGCTCCTTTAGCTTATGAAAATTATTGGTTTTTCCAGCAAGCGTTAAAAACACAGGGGTTACTTGAAATCGAGAAAAGGAAGAAAATGCCTTAGATTTCGGGCAGCCCATAAGTGTTTACTTCAAAATACTATCAAATTCTGATTTAAACAGACGGATGCAGTAATTCAACAATTTCATAGAGCCAGATTACTGGTAACTTTTCGGGATAAGACCATTTCCAAAATAGCCACGAAAAATGTACCTTGCAGTATCGTAAGCAACATTAAGACCCAGAATCGTATAGTAACGTTCACAGAATTTTCAAAAAAAGAATGCCAATTGCGTATTACAACAACTACATAGGCAACCTGATATACACAACGACATTTAAAGTTGGAGAATGCGCTATAAATCTGAAAACAAATATTTGAAGACCGTTACAATATCATCATTTCATCCAGTAGCACGAAGCCCAGTTCTCTATCAAAATTCTGTTATTCTCTGAGCACCAAGAACTTCGCATTTTAATCTCCCATACGGTTAGACAAGAAAGAAGTAAACAGGAAATATTTAGTTGTTTGGGCTCAGGGCATATTCTTGTAAAAATAGAAATCGATATACCGCATATTTCACATTGCAGTTCATGAGCGATGCAATGGACTTGGATCTCATGTACACCTTTAAGAAGAAGCAGTAGAAGAACCAAGAGAAACTACAAGCATTGAAAACAGCGCAAGCACGTTAGAGCATGGTATTTACAAAAAGGTCAAGAAGGGCAATAGAATGGAATTGCGTCCAATAAACGATTTTCTGCAGAACTTTTGGACTTAATCCGAAAACAACCTGTTTAGAACTGATGGCAGTTTTATACATAACTAGTATTTCGCATTACTCTGGTGTATTTTCTATTTGAAAGTAGTTAGTGGTTATATTCCTAGAAATTCGTTTTGGAGTGAAATTATAAGCTTCTAATATTTTACAATTTATGACAAGCTTGTAATGGTTTTCACATATCTCTTTCACCCTGATTTTTGCATTAAAACTGCACACAAAATCCAGTACTGCATCCCTCTAGTTGCAACATTTATTAATACATAACTTAAACAAGTTGAAGTCTTAACGTGTCAATAACTACGTGTTGTTATTACATTCTTTTATTATTTGCGAAAGTACTATTACTCCTTCGATTTTTTTATTTATCATTCCAGTAATTTATTGATATCAATCCATCAATCAAGAGTAAGATAAGGCACATAAATTTGTATTATCAATAATACTTAAAGCTGTGGGTTGCTCTCTATACAGTTTTGGCAGATGAATGCATTTTCTCTTAAAAAGCTAGGAAGACTCGTGAGAAAGTTCAGTAATTAAATTGCTTGCGTTTTGATAACATAAGTGAAGGTTTATTCATGCTATTTACAGAGTAAATATCACATTTTTCCATTTCATAAAAAAGTACTTCCTATTGAATTCAACAAAAATCAGAGTTATATGTTTATCGCACATTGTCAT
Source organism: Agriotes lineatus (assembly GCA_940337035.1). Lineage (NCBI taxonomy): Eukaryota > Metazoa > Arthropoda > Insecta > Coleoptera > Elateridae > Agriotes > Agriotes lineatus. Next base: position 160,580,345 of record OW679196.1, on the reverse strand, counting down.
CCAAAATATTAAACTAATTTCTATGCAACGCTTTTTAGATATTCCTTTAGTTTATAAGATTTTAATCAATTTTACGAAAACAACAAACTATATTATTGCAGTTGCATTGTTTAATTTTAAACCTGCTTTCGTTTTTAAACAACTTTTTATTTTATTGGGTTCATACGAAACAACACACGGATCTCAGTGCAGGTGCAATGTTCATCACAATAACTGTTTGAATATGAGCTACTTGCCGTCAAGAGATGAGAAGGTAAAATAATATTTCAGTTGAAATTTCTCTATTTGTTAACCAAGACAAGACATAAGTATAATAGCATTCAGCATTGGCAAATGCCTACTGTTGTCTGTATTCATCGCAAAGATTCCAAATGAGAAACAGATTAAAGGCTTGTCGATGCACTAAACAAGCAACCGAAGTTGTTTGATAGTTTAAGTAAGTACGTTCCAGAATATATTCTGCAAAGAGCTTTTGTAGAGTACTCACCAACAAGATTGACTTAATGTAGAGTAGACAGATCAAAGCAGCTTACCTGAAAAACAAAATGATAATTAGGAACATAAAAAACTGGTATTACTGCAATTATTCATAATTAAACCTACAGCTACACGGAAAGTGTAAAAGGATCAACAAAGAGAGTAAAAAGTATTGCTTAGCAATAGCAACTGTATTTATATTAGATTACCGACAACATAAAATCAATCGGCTATCCAAGAATGATCAATTTAATATAAGGTGCCATCTTAACTTTGATTAAATATATATTAGCACATTGCATTTAGATTGCCCTATAAATGTAAGAAGTTACATACATTATTCAGTTACGTACATCGTGGGGAAATGAGCACTGTTTATTTGAAATTTATATCACGGAATAAAATTGGCCTTAATTAACGATTTATTATTTATAGAGTTGTGAGGTATTTGAATTCTAATCCTACTTATTATGTAAAAGGTGTAGCAGACACATGATCACGTGCAGCATCCACAAATTACTCAGCATAATGCCTACAAAAGCAGCGAAGGAAATCGTGAAAGTGAAAAAATTTGATCGACTAGTTGTCCGGTTTAATACAGCGGGTGGCTCACTTTGGACGCAACGCTACGCGCAAGTTAATGTTTAGTCAGAAAAAAAATGTCGCAAATGACGGACTGCATCTGCAAATGCAATCTCAGAACACGCAATTACAAACTCAATCTCGGCGGTCTAAAATGAACTGCAAACAGCAGAGGCGCCGAACGTAAATTGCCGGTAGTCCAGAAACCCTTATGGTACAATAGCGACCGGCTGTTCAAGATTACCGGGGACTTGAGTGATTACCCGGGCAGATAAGAAGACGCATAATAAAATTCCGTTGCTGACGCAAAATGCTCGAACAAAAGACAGTAACACTATCACTGACTAGACGTCCCGCCTCGACAAGAGGGTGATAAAGCCATTCTCCGGCGTAGAAAACGAATAAAATGCTTAGTAGCACATAAATCCTCCGCACTGACGCAATTGACGATATACTATAAAATAAGGAGGGACAAAGAACCAATAAGATTATTCAATTCATGTATTTGTATGTATGTGTGTGTAAATATTATTAGAATATTATTATTTCTTAATACTCTGGATGTTCTCCTTTACACGCGTGGCAATCAAGCAAGATATTTTTCCTTAAATTGAACGAGTTATGAGTGACCGGTTTCAAAACCGAACATAGAACAAACATGGTATATCACAAGGATACTAGAAACTTAATTTAAGTTACAAAACAAGCCTATATTAGAACATTAAATTGTAGGGTCAAGGGGAAGGGATGAAAGTCCTTAGACATCAATTACGTTAGACAGGTAATTTGTTTACTAAAAACTTGCTATGTTCGATTTTGAAGCCGGTCACCTGGTATATATAACTATAACTTATAGAACCATAGGTCGTGCAGTAGCAATAGGCTCTCAACCTATGGTAATGGCAATAAGAACACGTATATTCTTTATATTTTGTTTGGATTGCTTAGACATTTCCACCGTTGTCAGAGTATAGTTAGAAGTGGTCCAGATGTTACCGAGCACAGACGTAAGTGCCGAGTGTTTTTTTTTAAATACCGCCGTGTGGGAAGCCGTGTCGATTTAGGCGGATTACGATCATTGTCGAATATTTAGCTCCTTCAAAACGTAGTCCCTGCATTTTAAATTCCAAATAGCGTCTCGCTTTTGTTTCGAGAAATTTAAACTTGACCAATGGTCGGCACACTCAAAGGAATATTTTGTCGCTGCGCTCTGTATAGTCGCAGCTTGATCGACACGCTGTACATCGTTTTAGTGTTTCACAACCTTCCGGAATGCTGACTGCTCCTAGATTCTCGAATTATCGCTGTCCATTCATTTAACTTTAACATTCGTTGAACACAGATAAAATTTATGTTTATTATTTTACGTTGCATGTGTAATTTACCGCTAATGTAAAATGCACTAGAATAAGATTTTGTACGTCTAAATTACCACGGAATGTTGTATTTTTCACATGTAGCTTCATATCAACGTATCAATAGTGTTTTTTCCTATGGCATTCTTCCTGGACGAGTTTGTTTGCTAGCTTTGCTGATAATGTGCAGGTAGAAATCTTAATTCTTTTGAAAGCTCTTTTTTGTGATTGTGGTCGCAGCTACTAGGCACTTTCAGAGATACAGAAATACGATAAACCCCAAATTTCACTGAGCAACGCACAGATGTTTGTAAACGGGGATTTATGGGTAACAATTTGTGTTACATAAACCAAATATATAACTTTTGCTTTCCACATATTCGTGAAAACTATTGAAAGCCTAGTATTTATAATTCTTGAACAGTTCAAACAAGGATGATAATAATAACATTGTTATAAACAAGATTCTTTGAGCTAACTGATTTAAACCAGGAAGAATACAACAAATTTATCTAAACAGTTGGAGGGGATACACAAAATAACTCAGAAAACGGATCTACTGAAACAATACAGCATCAGTATAAATATATGAAAAACTGTATACATCTGAAAGACTTGACCCAAGAAAAAATAATGCACACATTAAGTGGATATCGAGAAAAAAAATTGAATCTAGCTAAAAATACATATATCTAAGACAAATGGTAAAATAAGGAGTAATCAGAAGAAGAAAATGAACTCCGGGAGAGATTGTGAAGAGAGTGAAGGTACAAAACGTAAGCATACATTTCTGAGGCTAAATTATGATGATCTAGCTCAGCCTAACTTAGTCCAAAAGTTTATAGTTTTCGAATTATTTATTATGTTATGTTTTTTACCTTTTTTAAATATTTATCTTAATAACAGCAGAATCTACACTAAATTTGGTATTAATGGTTTTTTGGAATGAGAAAACCAGATCTGATCACAGTTTTGATGTACAATGTCGAGGGCGCCACCAGCAGCATTTCGATACATCGAAAGCTACATCAGCATGTTTTGTTAAAAATGATAGGTGTCGCTCAGAGCAACCGTTTCTGAGATAATTGCATTTAAATATTTTATTGCGTACTGAAACTCGTCGTAGGATTCCTTCACACTTTATCGAGGTTTAGGACTGGTCCACAAAATTGGGAGCGTGTTTAAGGGCCAACGGGCCAACAAAAATAAAAATTTACATAGCAACGAGTTAACAATGATAAGAATGTAAATATGAACTGGCAAAGAACAATAGGAATAACATATAAAATCAATAACTAACTAAAACAGCAACTTTAATTGTTCAGAAAAATTCTCAGTAAATGTTCAAATTGACCTCCATTTTCAAGTACACAAAGATTAATTCGATGGAGAGAGTTAAAGTGCACCCTTTCATCTCTGCATATAACCGTAAAACGTTTACTGAGTTTTGCATTCGTGTACACAATTCTTCTTCGGTCTAGAATATAATAGTTCCCCATAGAAAAAGTTATCCAACAGCGTTAAATCCGGTGGGCGGGGTGGCCAATTTGCAGGAGCATCATGTCTTCTGCTGATCCATCGATTTCGAAAATTCCCATTTAAATGATTTGTAGCATTTAAAGTGAAGTGTGGAGGTACACTGTCATGTATGGACCACATATTTTGTCAGTGGAAGATCATTCAATAAATTTGGAAAATTTCCTCGGAGGTGATGCAGGTAATTTAAACCATTTAAACGAAGTGGTAAGATGACAGGACCGATTGTAAGTCTGTCAATGATTCCTATCCATACATTGATTCATATTAATAATGTAAAACCTTCATTGCATGCCGGTTTTCATCATCATAAACATGTTCATTATGTAAACTTGTCACACCCCTTCTTGTAAAACAATACCCATCGATAAATAAAATTTTATTATGAAAATTTTCATCAAGTACTCTCCGTTCAGTAATAAATTGACAGAAGCCTAGTCTTAATTCTAGGTCGAGGGGTAGAAGCTGTTGTACTATCTGAAGGTGGTGTGGATGCAGTACCTATTCTGTTAAAATTCTATTTAGTATATTTTTAGAATTTCCAACTAAGATGGGGCTAGATCGTTATAATTTAGCCTCAGAAATTTGTGCTAGCCTTTTGTACGGACCGTTTAGAGAGACCCTGTAGACATGGCGGTGGGTTATAATAATCCAACACGAGCATGGAAAAGGGTATAGGACGATAATTTCAAAGAAAAGGATTTATCGAATTAGTTACACCAACCCAAATGGCTGGAACGCTATTCACACTTACTACAGAAAAATAAACTAGAATATTTACATGCAGAAGAAAATTTAAAAATTTGACAAAATAACTACAGCTTTCGAAAGAAAAGATGTGAAGAGCGCAAGCAATAATGGAGTTCCAGAATCAGATATCATACGAATTGAATTACTAAAATATGGAGGTATTAATCTTTTAACAAATTTAATAAAATACAAGTAGGAAAAGGATGGAATAAATCCGTTATTTCGTTCATATGTCTTATTTGCTATTTTTTAAATTAAGGTTTCATTGCGTATTTCCCACTTTTATGGATTGGCATTTTAGAAAGTAAGGTAACAATTAAATTCGACAGACTGAAACGACCCCTAAACCATTTATATTTACATTTTGACTTTAGAATTAACAGGACAGGAAACATTTTAGCATTAAGAATTTAACATTTGCCATGTTGAGCAGACAGCGTATACATATGGTATATCGAACAAGCTCTATAAAAGCGGCATAAGAAATATGCAGCAATCGGTTTGATCATAGGAGATGGGACATTACATTAGTTGCTATATGAAGATAATCAGATGGTATTTACTCAAGATGATAAGGATATTGAGTACACGGTTAGGAAGGTTATCGAGGAGTATAAAAAATTGGGGCTTAGGATAAACCTAATACACTTTTGTGTAGGAAAGAAAACTACAGATTTGATATTAGAAAATAAACTAATAAAAAAGTGCCAATATTATCTAGGAGTAATTTGGCATTTCACAAACACGTGCAATAAACACATCGATAACAGAATAGATTTAAGAAAAAACGTTACATAGTGTGTTATGGAACCGGAATATCACACAAAACAACATAATGAGTATATGGAGCGGAAATGCAGAAGTTGAAGACTGCAAAGACCAAAGTCTGAAACCACTTTAGTAAGCGATTTAGAGATAGATAGGTTAAAAACAAAAGTTTTTCACAAATTTGATGTATCCTACTCATAACAACTTACGTAAGCTAAAATTGAACTCTAACAAAATCCCATATGCACAAATTCATAATCATACAAAGCAGTTGAACGAAAAAGCTCGGAATCTCGTTGCTAGACAGAAAATACTAATAGCTTAAGCAAATGAAAATAAATGGACGAAAATTATACTGAAGTGGCGACCTTGGGATTACAGGACAAGCAGATGAAGGTCGCCAAATAGGTGGTACAAAAAATGGTGGGGTTGAAATTCATACAAGAAGCACAAAGCAGAGCCAAGTCAAAAAAGCAGACGTTTGTCCAACTATGGACAGAAATGGGCTACGAAGAAGAGAAGGAATAAGAAGCAGAAGGTTGTGTTGATTGAGAAGACCAGATTAGTAAGGTTGCTAGGTACGGAAGGAATGGGAATTAGGTAATTGAACCCTTGCCAGGCGAAACTTTCTCTTTACGACATTTGTAGCCTACGTCAACTCACTCAAAAAGGGAAGAGGGTATGAGGTATGAGAGGTATGGTAAAAAACTATAAATTATGTATTTATACACTCAACTAGGTCTACGGTTGTAAACATAATAGTGCGATTATGCAATTCAGCACAACCTAATAACAAAACTTATATTAAAAGTGGTGCATCATAATCTCTCTATTGAAACTAAATCGCTTAAACAACAATAAAAGATATTACAAAATGTAACTACTTGTGGTACATAATGCATTCCGTAAATAATAAAAAATATGTTCTAACTGTAGTTTAAACAAGGCCAAAGAAGAAGAAGGAGAGAGAAATAATGTCAGACGTTTTATGTCCGAAAAAATTAGAAAGAAGTATTTGTTGTGTTAAAATTAAAAATATTTTTCTGACTGTAACACTGATACTCATCACTGTGAAACCATAACATTCAGTTGTCACATATTGTAAAAAATTTGTTCGTAACGATTGCTATATCAAATCTATACATTCATGCGAGACCTAAAGAAAATATTTGTTAAACCAATTGTTTGCCAAATTATTGTTTTTACGTAAAATAAAAATTGGTATTGAAATATTTTAGTAAACCTGGTTCACCCTCCGTTCAAAATCCAGAAATGAAAAAATCTCTGATCATTCATTTTGGGCTTAGAAATAAAAAGTCCAGTTTTATTGGTAGAGTAAAAGCACGAATAACAAATATGAATAAAAAAAAAACAGTTGAAGGTAAAATTGAAAGTAATATATCTTTTTAATTAAGAGGCCAAATTTCCATAATCAAGAAACAATTATTACGTCAGCAATCTGCAAATTCTTTCTTGTGAAGGTTAAAAAATGGGGTGTTCGTGCCCTGTCGGCTCAGGCAATAATAAATATTCATGGCGGGGTTCATTACTAAATCGCGGCCGGACTTGTCAAGGTTTCAGCCGAACACACTCGCCGAAAACGGGCGCTCCGCTCTTCATTAGGAATTTAGGCCCGGAAGATTTAATTTTCGGCCGGCTTCCAGCCGAGCGCGCCCCTGATGGACGCGAAGGGCCGAATTAAAACTGCCGCTCTGATGAAATCCGCCGTTTGCAAAAATAATTTGTTATCACCGCTAGATCATCGAGGGCGGGCGCCCTCCAAATGATTCCGTCGTGAAAGGCCAACTTGACCCTATCGCATTCGGCTGAGCGCGCCCTGAGCATTCTGGCTTAAAAGACTATCATAAAGCATTTTATCTAGGAGTTCAAAGCGGAAATGATTGATGCGAAATTTGCGGAGGCCACCCAGGGCGCGAGTGTGCCACTTTCATTACGCGCCACTTCGTAGCTATCTGCCTTTGAAGGGGCTTTCAAAGCCGGGATATTACGAACTCGTATTAATACAGACACCTACTGCGGTTCCCGTCGTTTTTCCGCCTTTTCGTACGCTGCACTGAATGATAGTTTAGGCAGAGGCGGCTCGTGCTCTGAAAGAGAGTGGAAGTGCAATAACGAAAACGCGGATTTGTATGCACGAATAAGGATTAAATAATGCGCGTATATATGTACGAGGGGCGCTAGATTAATAGTCGACCTAAGGAAGGAGAATAGTACATGACGCAACTAGTCTCGAAAAGTGGTGTTTTACTGAATAGCGAGTCAGCGAGTACTTAAACAACCAAACGCGTTCAGTAAAACCACTTTCCTAATGCGTTCCGTATACTATTTTATTGCATTTCATACAGTCTGTATCAACCTAACCCGCTAACTTCAAATTTGACATAGACTTACAGTGCCACCAACAATATACCTCAGTATTGCCAAACTTAAGACAAATCGTTGCAATAGTTACTATGGTGCAAAGTGCCACTTTACGAATTTTAATGTACAAAATTCAGTAAATTCCCATATGAAATGCTATAAAAACACTTACTTACAGCACTAATTATTGTTCCGTCGGCATAACCTGCCGAGGTATTACTTTTCCGCAATTGCTCAATCAGTCGCGACCAATCAAAAATTACATAAAAGATCTCACGAAGCTCCACAATTTTTGTGAAGACATCACCGTGCTTTGGCGTTAAAGAAAAGTTGGAAAATTAAGTTTAGTGAACGTGTCCGGCCGGATGTAAACATTGCATCTGGAAAACGACATAACCTATCGGAAAGATTTCTGCACCACTTTGTGTGGAATATTAATGTAAAAAAAAAGAAGCTTTTGGATGGGAGCTGTTGCGTTCTTTTATATGGCTTTGTCGATTTGTGTTCTCGTTACCAGTAATAGACGTTAAGGGGTTACGTAGCTACGCTGTCGATATGGTCTAGTGGAATGTATACTCGACTACCGAGTCAGAGTATCTCCTGTTGCCATGACATGTGTCTGTTGGGTTGCAGCTGCAACTTACGTGACCTATCCTGCATATATTCAGAGAAAAATGTCACTAGGGCCCAAATCCGACAAACGAGAAGGCCATTCTAATGCTTCGTTTCGACAAATTTACCGAAAAACTTCTGCTCATGTTCTAGACTACAAATTCTGAACAATTTGCAGGAGCGGCGTTGTGCTGGTACTATAAAAGATATAGTCAGGGACAATATCAACGACGTAGGTCTAATTTTCTGCCGCAGCAAATGATGATATGTTTAACTATTGAGCGTTTAGAGCAGTGATTCCCAAAGTGGGCGATATCGCCCCTTGGGGGGCGCTGGAACGATCCAGGGGGGCGATAATAGCCTCGGGTGCATTTAGGAGGCGGTGAAAGCTTAAAGAAGGAAGAGGAGATAAGAAGAATTAGAAAAACCATTCGTACATATTTCATCTGTTGTGTAACATAGTGTAACATTATTTTCCAAATAAACACACAAAATGCAAGTTACAGATTTATTTATTCCATGAAGAGTATGAAGACTATTTACCCTTATTAAATGTTCTTATTCATCTTCATACCATTTCTTACTTTATTTATTGAGTCTGTTTATTCTCCGTTTCTTTAATTTTACTTTATCACACCCTTTAATACACCATCCAGAAAGTAAATAGCATTATAATAAACGGTTTTTATTATTCAAATTTGCTTTTACTCAAAATACAGGTTACAAATTCAGAAAAGATTTGTTTGTTTTAAAAATATCATTTTCTCTAGCAATAATAATTATACAAAGTTTCTATACGGTATATTTTATTATAACATTTCATAATTGACTTTTTCAGATAATCATTTGAGTTTGGCTCTCACTTTAGTTATTCTGACTGTCAGTTAATATCTACAAATTAAAATCTAAGCTCTGATGTTACCAAACAACTATCCCAACTAAATCAACGTATATGCTCGAACATTTTTAATAAACCATTCACAATTTAACAGTAACTGTATCTAATGTATCATTCATTAAACAATTCTCAAATATTTGTTGTACTTTTAATGTATAAATCCCTCCTTGTATTTTTTTTTGCTAATTAAGTTATTCTTTAAAAATAATTTCCTACCTAGAAATACTCTTATAGATAATTATCAGTCTCAGGAAGCTATCACTACAATATCTTTCTCTTTGTTCGCTTAAAGAATGTAGATTTCCTGGGGGGCGCTGAGTATTTTTTTTTTCTGAAAAGGGGGCGGTAGGCCAAATAAGTTTGGGAACCACTGGTTTAGTGTGTCATCTAATAGGCTTGTAAAAAACATTTTTGCATATGCACCTCTAGAGAAACTTGTGAATTTTCATTGCACCAAAATTATTAAATAAACGTACATTGTCGGTAAAACAAAGAATTAGTATCTGCATTTCCAAATGTTGTTTTCGGGATCATGTCGTCATGCCTGATGAGAAGGCAGTTTAGAAGAGAACTAACATTTGTGCGTTTTTCATGTCTTATTCACAGAATATTCACATGATTTTTCCTATTAGCACAGAGTTCAAGATTTTTCAAGGTAGTCGTTGCTCACTGTATTTAAATATCAAAGCAAATGCTGCAAACACAGATAATAAGTCAAAATGTAAGAAAAAGAAATAGCTGTAGGGATTTATATAGTATATGGTAACTAACGGTTCACCACATAAAATGGGCCTGAAATATAAAAAAATCTTTTTTCTAAACATAATTGATGTATATTGCTTGGTCGCTGTTATTGATAAAGTTCCTGAAGAGATTACAACAGAATTTCCTTTATAAATGAACTAGTTAATACTGGAAAACCAAGTACTTACAAATATACCATTGTGTGTTCAAATTGCCTAGAAATATCTTTATATCTCTACAATTTACCGTTACTAGATGAGGAATCTACCAGCCAACTTTAAAGAAGTAGTCTTTGATTGCATTTTTGCTCAGTCTGTGGCAGATTGCCAAGGCGACCTGAATGGGGCCATATCCACTACCTTAACACCGCTTAGCATTACTAAGGATGTTAGGTTAATTTCTATTTTAAAGCCACTTGTTGAAATTAGTTAGTTCTCGTGAAATCGGCGCCGTTAACCCAGCTGAGTTAGCATAATATACACTTAAAATATGTGGGCGATTTTCGTTGATTCATAGGAAGCTGTACTGTCGCATTTTCTCCTCGGGGGAATGCATCTTGACAGAGGGATCTTGATTATTCCGATTGGAATTTGTGTGTGGGCCGTTAAGGCTAATGTGTCGCCGCCGAGGCGGCAAGGTCTCGGCTTCAGCCACTCATAACGGCCCGTCGCCTCCAGAACATCTACAATTTATTTGGATTGAGGCAATAAGTCAGATAAGTCGTGTAGTGGGATACGGGAGAAAAGTTTGTGATTGCGTAGTGGAAGGTGCTTGCTTCTACGTTGAGCTTGCTTCGAGTCGGCTATAGGCCGGATTATAATGGAGGCCCCCTTTTTATCTTAATAATTAAGAAGAATTGATAGCGTGGCAAGTTTCCCTTCAGTCTATTTTTCGAAATCATCGTTGTTGGATTTGCCACTGCCTTCTTTCCTTGCCCCCGCGCCCCTGATAATTCGGTTCCGATTTGGCTATTCTATATCTGTTTCCGTTTCGACAGCACTCCCAAAATAACTTGGTCTTGGGGTTGACTGTTCAGCATTGCTATTTGCTGGACCTTCTTTTCAAGATTCAGCTAATCTTCCATTCTTCACCGAAGTGTGTGCGCGACATTACCGCGTAGGGGCGACATTTATAATTAATCAGGAACCGCGCCACCCATTCACAGATGTTTTCCTTGATTGTTGCATGTATTCTCCTGTACTTTGGAGGTAATTTTGTTCCGGAGTGTTGTGCCTTATATTAAATTCAGATTTAGTCCGACTCGTCCGCCAGTTATTACAAATGTTTGCCTATCCCAGGCGAGATTGTGTTTGTCGTTTAATAGTTAAATATTCCTGCATGAACCGTGCAAAGTTATGCTATAGTCAGCTTGCATTACGATGACGTCCTCTAGGATACACAAAAAATATTGCTGTGTACTTTGTAAGAGCATGTGGCAGTGGCGTACCAAGCTTCAACAAGGGTAAGCTAGGTTGCCGAAGGGCTCTACACAAACACATCCCCAAGAAGTATTGTGACAATTTCCGCTCCCTGTTTAGAGTTCTGGATGAGTTATTGTGAATTGAATTAAGAACTTTTGGCGCTTTAAACAAATAACAACTTGCAATTGATTGGCTACCGGCTGGCATACCGTCCCACCCCTCTGTCTCGCCTATAATTTAGCCGTGCAGTGTTTGTTACGTAACGCTGAGGCCGTGTACCTTTCCGGGTAATCAAGACATCGATTTATCCTGTAACAAGAAAACACGTTTGTTCAGTGAAAAGATCAATACATATAGTCAAGTAGCCATATTAGTTCAGTGGTCTAGGCACTGTACTAAGAAACTAGAAGTAATGGGTTCGATTCCCGCTGGCTGCCATATCAACATGGCAGTTTCATCCTCAGGTTGCATTGAGTCCTTGAAATTGTCTATACTGGTGAATAACGTGTTGCAATAATACGAGACAGAAGCGTATTGCTTAATACATTACGCACTCATTGCGAAACCTTTAATAATTAGTCATTTTACTTCTACTTTATGCGGATTTTTCCTTAAATAATTTCTGGAAAAGAAGAGCAAGCAGGAATAGATATTTAAATAGTTAATTATTTTTCGTTTATGAGACAATACCCTGTTCGACTCTAACGTCACCTGTTTTATAAAAATGCCATTTAGCCTTTTTGATGGGTCGACGTCAAACATATTGAAATCACTTTGTGTTAAGAGTTTTGTAGTATTAATAAATGTGGTAATCTAGATCTATCTATTCGATTCACATGATCCCTCCCATCTCTTTTTCGATTCTAACCTCCTTAAAATTGCGTTTGACGTTAAACGTTTCTGGATGGCTTAATTTTTATTTTTTCACAAACAATAAAGGGCGAATATTCTACGGCGCTTCTGTCATCACAGCGTCTTTTATAACTCATTCGTAAGCGAATACGTGGGCTCTCCTGGGAAAGAGGTTAACTAGTCTGGGTAGCAATTGGATATCGTGAGTTCGAATCCCACTAGATGCAGAATTTTTTTTTTATGTGTAAGTTGATGTACTGCGCGTTACTAAGTGTTTTCGCTTACAGTTTTATTAGCAACGTTAAGATTTTTGTACCTATTTTGTGACGGTGCTTGAGAAGGAAGTTCTACGTAAGCCCTTTTATAGATTTTTAAAAACTGGTATACTATACAAGAGTATTAACAGAATATAGAATACAGTTCATGAACACAGAGCAATAAAATATTATAGAAAGATTAAACAACAAGATGAAAAGACGCCTAGAATCACAAGAGAAGAAATCAACAAAACGCTCAAAAGGGCTAGAAATGGAAAATTAGCCCGTCCTGGAGTTATCCCTATAAAGCTGTTTAAGTATACCTCTTTGACAGTATACCTGGATGAACGGAGTATAAGAAGCCATGAAAAGTAGATACCTTAATGAAAATCATTGGAACAATAGAACAGAATGGCACAGAGAGTGTGTATATACCAGGGGTGATAGATATGTATTTAATTATCCTAGGCTGTATAAACAAAATCGCATTACCATATCAATAAACAATGGTTTATACGAAATGTCACTGAAATTATACTACAAAAGGTGAAGCATTGTTGTGGAATAATATTAAAGCAAGTGTGGAGATATCACGTTCAATATGTGCATTTCTTGAGCCGTGTTGTTACCATGAATAAAACTTGGGTACATTTCTCCGACACAGAACAAAACAACAACCGATAGGATGGAAGTACTCTGGTTCTTCAAGACCTAAGGAGCTTCGTGTTTGAAAATCTACTGGAAAAATTCTTATATCAGTTTTTTGTCGTGGAGTAATCATGAGTGGTTATCGGGATTAGGGTAAAACAATAACTGGACCATATTATTCAACATTATTGACAACTCTACCAAAAAAATAGTAGAAAACAGGCACGAAATGCTGGTCAAAGTTGATTCTCAAGACAATGCACCTATGCACAAGGCGCACTCTTCATGAATACAATAATTGTTTGTGATCTAGGGATCGAATTACTCAAACACTCCCTTATTGGCCAGATCTGGCATCCTCGGATTATTGTTTCTTCTCTCGAATGGCAAAAAGTTTAAATGGACGTAAGTTTTCCTCTAACAAAGACGCAATAGAAACGGCGGAGGGCTTGTTTGTAGAGAAACATTTTTTATAAAAGTTTAGAGACGCTTCAGTTTCCCTGTAATAAATGTGGACTATGAGGGCTACGTTAAATAATAAAATATTTTGAGTTTAAAATTTTGGTTGCTACTATAGTAGGCTAAGAATATCTCAACAAACCCTCGTATAAAAAAATATACCTACCCAAAATGTTGTTTTACTAGCGGCATTAAAGAGGTCGTTAATATAAATTCAAACATCGAACGAGTATCGCCGCCGTGCGCGGCAGTGCCCCAGGCAAATTACAGGAATATTTCGCCTTGAAACCGTCGTTTGCAGGAGTTTAACGAGCACCAAATAAAAGCTTTTTAGCTAAACACAGACCGACACGTAGGTAGTTACCTACTACACGCGCTGTGTTATTACAGTCGGCGTTTACGAGTCGCCTAATTTCCCGCTCAAGCCTCTTGGTGCCCTGCGGTCTTTCCCTTCTTCCTCGGCGGAGCCTTTTCCATATCCCGATTATTCCAGCCTCGAATGGCCGCTCTGACCACAGTTGCTGCAGGTACTCGTATGTCGCCGTAAACTGAAACTGGGGCAGGTTAATTTAACGAAGGGACTCCATAACCGAGTCGTCGTTGGTGGAGGTTTCAACCAATTCGTGAGGGTTGTTACAAGTAAATTAGCAATTTTTTTTTCAGTTCTATTGTTCAGTTTTGAACTTTCAGTTGCAGCAATGCTGTAATACCGATACGATGTATGCACAAAGGAATAAGGAACAAGGGCTTTTAACCTATTTCGAACCACATTCTCATATGCAGACACCTGAGTAAATTAGTGTTAACGATGTTTCTCTGTATAGAATATTACAGGTTTCTACAAAGGCAATCTGATATACATATAAGTGGCATAATTTGACACTAGGTGGTTTACAGTATTGCACTAATATCTCCGTAGTTACGTAACTCAAGCAGCCGTGTACAACGTTTGATGTGTGTTATTGTTCTGTTGTTAGTTTATGTTTATGATTATTACTATTATTAGTTCTACATTTGTTCTGTACTGAGTTGGTATATAATAATAGACTAAGATATTGTTACTTGATCTAGCTTTTTTTGTAATTTTATATGAACAAATGACAAAGAAAGAATTGTAAATCGCCGTAAATAAAAACAGTATCAAACACCAAGGTCATGTGTTAATGGAAAAGTGGTATAAATTCGAATTAGGTGAGAAAGGTATTTTTTGGAATAACATGATGGAATAGCAATAAACATGAGTTAATTGGAATGACAAATATCGAGATTTGAAGGCAGAAGTAGAGCAAGTAGTTGGAGGATCCCGAGGTTGCAACGTAGCAGGGTTGCTGTGCTGCTAAGCTGTGAAAGGAGGCCAGAATCTGAACATCCAGTAACTAATTTGAAAGTATAGTGGGTACAAAACATACGGCGACGTTTCTTTAGTTTTCTGTTCTATAAATGAGTAAGAGACAGATAAAACAATTATAGAATAAACATCTAACTCGCGAGGCCACAAAATGTAAAAAAAATAATGAACCCTGAAATAAGAGATCGTAACTGAGTAGAATGAAACCTTTCAATGAGTTAAGTTGAACTAGGATGATAGCTGATATTAAGATGACAGTGTACCGCTAAGTGTAATGCAGTAAAATAAAATCCTTAAACCTCTACAAAATAAGAACTTGGACTTACAGCGAAGGGAAGGTATATAACAATGCCAGACATATCTTCTTTCGAAGATAGGCTTTCAAATCAGAAGGAAGAATTCAAGACTTCTCCGCAAATAAAATTCAGTTACAAAATATAACCCCCAACGAGATGTCCAACGAAGGAGAAGGAGGAGAAGAAATTCTTAGCTGTTCACCAACTCCTTCTGATTTAAATTTCTGGTGTGCAAAGGTGACTCGATGGTTCACCGGTATTGAATGTCAGTATAGAACAGTTATCCCCGATTCCCAATTACCAATCGATAACAAATAAACGTGCTAGAAAGGGTATTCTAGAGAATGTTGTGCCTATAAGCACCCTTTAAAGATTAAATGCTTCAAAAAGCACTACTCAAATTAATGTAAAGGTTAAAAAAAGCAACAGCCTCGAACAAAACCACTGGTTCTGCGATTTCTGTTAAGAATTCCATGTAGAAAACTTGATGCAATATATCAAATGCCACAAGTGTTTTCATCAAGCCTGCTATGTTTTATTTTGTAATTCTTCAAAATAAAATGGAATTTTATGAGTTGTGAGTAGGAAACACTTAAAAAATCATAGAACATTCAAGTTTGATTTATACTTTCACAATGGAAAAGAGTTCAATTCTTAGTCTTATAAGTCTACAGTTGTATAATGGATGAAACGTTAAGTATCATAGCAATGACATGGTGCAAACCCAGTTATTACAGCCAAAAAGCTAGTTAGCTCGAGCTTGAACTATTTTGCGGCATATTTACATTGTCCGCGCCGTGATTATCATTTTGACCGCACTGTCGCGGCTTGCGCCCTTAATTTATGTCACTCGTTGTTGTTGAATTTCCAAGATTTGGTTCTTATAGCAATTACCGCAAAGATGCCTGCCTTTATCAGCCCTTGGGGTAAGTGTACGTGATTATTTTAGTTTGCTTTTTGATTATTCCTGAATTGATTTAACTTGTGGGGTATTTTCAGCTGTTATGGTACGGTACAGCCGCTCCCGTTAGTTATAGTGCTTAAAAATCACACTGACCTCTGTTCCCTTTTGGTGCGTCGGGGATTATAACGTCAAACCTCGGCAGGCCTTTGCTCTGTTATCGAGGACGCCCTCGCTATTTCTGCAGTGACCAATTGCATGCGTTTGTTGCGAGAGGATGCCCGGGGATTTTTCTAAGTTTCATGGAGAGAAAGCTGCTTGGTTGTGCACATAGCTATAAATTTACTTATTGTGGGATGGGCTATCTTTTCTGGAAGGTATTCTTCAAATACTCTCGAGCGTAATTTGTACTCGTACCTTTATTGAGAAGGTATCGGTATACCGTTATGCCGACGTCTTGCACTGATCCTTCAAGTCCCATCAACATTTCATTTTTTTTAGTAATGTTAGTCACTTTAAATTTCAATTACGTTAGTTCTTCCATTTTATTATTTCAGTTGGCAACGATACATCTTTTTTATGTGTTTGCGATTCTGGTGGCCGTTTTAGGCTGAGGAATCTTAGATATTACATGTAATAGTTTGACTTTGGGGTGCATCCTGTTTTAGGAACAGTTTGATGTTGTTAAAGCTGATTGTAATATATATCGTCGACTATTACATGATTTATTATTGACATGTGTATTTTAGTTACTTTAAGCTGTTTCATGACCTGGCCATTATTTGTATTACATTTTAAATTGTTGTGATTTTGGCTGAGCTTTGCCACCAAAGAATTCCATTCTCTATTTTCCCTACTATTCATGGAGTTCGTGAAATATTAACCTCATTTTTCTGATTTGTAAGTCATCGAACGCACCACCTTTTATTTTTGATAACTGAGGCTGGAAAATGTTTTGCATATGTACTTAAAATTGCCATTATGTGTACATAGCTTAGCTCATATGTGAATAGGAGGAAAGGTGATTTTTACTGATCTACAAGTGGTGGTTTTTGATATTTGGTTCTTCAATATTAAAGCATGTTCTCGCCGGCTAGTTCGTTCAAGTTCAATGCTTCTCCATAGCCTAATATCCCATGGTCACAAAAACATGGTCCTCCCTATTGAGCAGTTAAAACTTCGCCATTTAAGATGTACATAATTGTTGAGTACTCATGATCTTTGAGCAACTTGCAAACTTTTTTATGTGTTCTTATTCTTCTCTAAGCGGTACAAAATGACAAATGGGAATCGAACCATACGAATTTTTATTATAGAGTAAGACACACTATGCTCCTGAACTATAAACAAACAATCGTCACTCATTTGGGTCACGTAGTATCACAAACATTGAAACTAACAAACCTTGACAGACCATAATTAAACTAAATCACTGTAATCTCTATAGCATTTTGTACCATTTGAAGTAGGTAGGTTATTTTCATTCAATTTTGAAGCTAGTAATTCTGGTGCATCTTTTAAAGACTAATATCTCCTACTAAGTGAATCAATTCGACCTAATGAATGAACATTCCTAAATGCAGTAAAGACAAGCTTACTTTTCGGGGCTTAGTTTTTATTTATCAATATTAATTTAAACTCAAATAGCACGTTCCGTTGCGTATTACAAAATGTAAAAGTCCAGAATTTAATAATATACTAAATACAACAGACTCTGTTTTGAAAAAAATTGCGTGAAAAGTAAACATCTAATCTGCAAATAAATGTAGCTTTTCCTCATCAATTTCCGAAACAAACGAGTACAGTACCATATCCGCCAAATCCTATGTCGTGCCAAATAAACCCAAATATTTAAATATCCGCACATCGATTGCGCTATTGCCATTCCATATACCCCAGAGGAAGCTTTCCTGCCAAATAAAGCAGCCCGTAACTTTACTTAAGCTCCTCGCAACAACATAAAGCACGAGGTTACTGAAGCAAAAACACAGAAAGCCAAAAACAGGCCCCATTAAATCAACGACACCAGCGTCCTTGACCTTCCCCAGCCGGAAAAGTCCACAGTAAATTAGCTTCTTAAAGGGCGCGAGTTGAGATATCTCCGCAACCGCATTTTCATTTTCTAAAGAGGCCACTTGGGCGAATTTTATGCAACTTGTGTGCTACGAAATGAGGAAAAGTTTTCCTTTCAGTAGCTTTGTTTTCTGATGCTAACAAATGCCAATAATTGGACTGGTTTGAAAGATTACTACTACATAATCATAAACACGAACGACTCATGCTGTGCTCTTGATCAGAAAACTTGATTCAATATGAAAAAATAAGATGCTTCGTAAGTTAAAATAAATACGAGTTAAAATATGGGCTCTTATACAGTGCCAATGGAAATAGTATTTTCAATATTGCGTGCACGAATACCAATTCAAGAATAATATTTGTTCCAGCCGTAGTCGATGGATTCTCCAATTAGCGACTGAAATTGGAAACACTCACGCAGAACGCCAGGCTCATGCTCTGAGGAACGATTTCTCTATTCACGTTTGGGCAGATTGATTTTACTTCTTTTGAATTCATTTTGTAATTGTGAGCATACAATAATTATTATTGACATACGCAATACAAAATGACATTTCCAGATTCTCCATTTCTCAAGTAAAAAATATGCCATTCCAAACCTTTCATTTGCCAACAATATATTCATTGTTAGATGTAGCTTTAAGAATCGATTTAAATTAGTTAAAAAAAATCATATGGAATTTCAGTAAAACTGGCAAATTTTTTAGCAGTGCAAATTTGTTTCCATAATTCGCATATCAATATTCCAGTTTCAATAGAGGCCTGTTTCAGTGCAACGTAAACGACTGCAATTTTGATGATCGACCATCCGGCCAACAGTTATCGAACGCAGGTGGAGGTTTTGAATTATTTCATGTCCAGCATGAACAAATATTCAAAGAGATGGCTCGAACGCTGTAATAGCTGTAGGAGAAAATAACATCAGTAGTTCGCTCCCGTGATATAAAATACACAAAAATTGATATTTATAGACTAATGGCTCAAGCAAGTTGAACAGGTTTTAAAGACCTTTAGATTTTTAAAATATTTTATTGGATTGGCTTCTTGGATAATAGCAATTTTGTGTTATAGAAAGATATATTTTAGAATAGCTATGACGCCGATATTTAAATTCTAAGTAGTTTGATCTCATCATCTTAGAAAAAAAAATAGATGGAATTTGAAATAGCGTCATTCATTCAAATTGTGTTGTACTTATTCCAGATTTATTATGTTATTATTTGCATCAAGAATCATGGATACAGAATATCAAGATGAAGTTCATTGGGTGGTAAACGAACTGAATTTTGAGCTATGGAATTACATCCGTTAAAGGATTGTTCCGAAATAGTACTTTTAACTTTAAAGTTATTTGTACTGTGTTCATATCCAACTAGTTTCAACAAAAAGAATAAACAAGAGCAAGTTTTACAATAAAGTAAATAAATTAGTTTTTTCCAGGCGTTTGCACATAAAACAGGTAAACGTATAAAGAGATAGAGAAATAATGAGAGATGTATTAGAAGAGATGAAAGAGAAGTATAAAAGAAAAATAAATATTTTTACAAAGAATTGAATGGAATTAAGCAAGAGAACTGCTAACCTGCGAAAGATAATAAATCAGTTAGAAATAATGGACGTGCAGAAAAATAGAAAAGAATAAAAGAAAAAACAATGTAATGTATGTAAAATATAGAGATGAAAACCTATAAAAGGATTACTTAAAGATAGAAACACACATCAAAAGCAACTACAAAGTGACTGATATGAAGCCAGGTATTAAGAAAGAAAGTTATGAGAAAACTACTGAAATTATGAAAATAAAGGAGAAAGTCATATATAACAAAGATTATATATACGTAAGTAGCGACCTTACCCAGAGCGAATTAGTAATACAAAAACCATTAAAAAAAGGTAAAACAGAAAAGGAACAAAATGATACGGTGTAAGCCCAGTAGCGATATTTCGGCAAACAGTAAAATTATTGAATTTGTGGAAAAATGCCTCGGACCTGGAAAATCTCTTTATAATCACAATACGTATAATCTAGTGAAACAAATAGCTCGACTGAACAACTCATTCCACACAAACTTTTGCAGCCATTCTCTTAATAGGTCTTCCTTCTCAAGTTATCATGTTTACATCCATCCAGGGTGACATCCTCGACTTTTCTTAATTATCAGAAATGTTTTCCATACTCTCGTTCGATCTTACAACTTTTTCTTCCTCTTTTCATTAAAATCTTGACCTTTCTTTCTTCTAGAATGATTTTTGGTATTCCCTCCTGTTCATTCTAATTCTAATGATATGACTCCGTACAGCTTTTTCGTCCTATTGTTCCTGCAATAGGCTACTCTTGATGTTTCTGAAGTCGTTTCTCTACTCGTCCGCTGTTCCTATTTCATAGAATCATTGAAATCTTGATTCTTCTTTTTGCTTTTTCCCAAGAGTCTGGCTTCTATGATTCTTTTTGGTATTCTGATAGTATGGAGCAACACTTTAATCATCTTTATTTGTTCCTCACTTGTAAACATCAATTTATCAAGTCACTGTATTAATCAAGAAAGTTTATTTTAACAAGTTACTAACTTGTAAAATCTTTACAAGTTAACTGTCAGTTTTACAAGCGTGCTCATAGATAAATGATAGCATGCAAAGCCAGAGTTGTCCTCCTTAGTATGTGTCATATTGATGAATTTAGTTGCTTGTCAGTTTGACATTTAAATAAATGGTAAATTACTAGTTATTTACAAGTGAGGAACAAATAAAATAATTAACAATACACGATAGGTAACAGGTTTTACTGGCTCTATTCGCCAGTAAAAACCTTCTTACCAAGCTAGTAATGTTAAATACTATTCTAGTATTATTCCTTCAAGTAGTTACTTCTGATGGCTTGAAAGGTAATTTCTCTCCTCTCATTCGCTATTCTTAATTCATCAACCCGTTGAAATGTTCTGACGGTGCATTTTAATTATCTTTTGACTATTGTTCGTTCTCCTAAATTATTGGATGCTGATTTCTCTTCAACCGTTCACTATTCCTGTTTTCTCAACTCGTTAAAGCATTGATTGTCCGTTTTTTCTTTTTTCCAAGAGTTTGGCTTCCAATATTCTGTTTGGTATTCTCTCGTTGTTTGTTCTTAGGAGCGGCCAAACAGTTTAACTGTATTTTTATATTTTTGTGGTTTCTTTTGATACCTCAGAAGTTCTTTTCTCTTTTCTTGTCCGTTATTCCTTTCTGCCCAGCTTCCCCTAGATTCTAGCATTGTTTTTGGCGTCACTTGTTGATCACTCTAATTTTAATGGTATGACTGTACAGTTTAACTATCTTCTTCCTATTGTTCCTGCGATTGACTACTTTGCATGTTTCTGAAGTTGTTTTTCTACGCTAGTTTGCTCTTCCCACTTCGTTTTCTCATTGAAACCTTGCCCCCCCCCCCCTTCTTTCTTTTTCTCAAGAGTGTAGCTTCTACCATTTTTTTGTATTCTTTTGTTGTTTATTCTAATGGTGTGGCCGCACAGTTTAGTATTTTTTTCTGTTGTTACTAAAAGAGGTCCCCTCTGACGTCTCAGAAGCTGACTTTTATCTTCTCGATCATTACTCATACTTCCTCTTCCCTTAAAATATTGACCTTTCTTTCTTTTTACGTTTACGTTTAACCGTCTCTTTACTATTGTTTCTGCGATTGGTTACTTGTGATGTTTCTGAAGCTGTTTCTCGTCTGTGCTCCCCACCTCTTCCCATTGCAATCTTACCTCTCCTTTCTTTCTTTTCCTCATTTCCTTTTACCATCCTTTTTGATATTCTTTTGTTATTTATTCTAACACAATTTAGTTGTCTTTTTACTGTTGTTACTACAAGTGTGGTTTCTTTTGATGTCCCACAAGCTGACTTCTCTTCTCTCGTTCGTTCTTCTTACTTCCTACGTCCTCTTCCCTTGAATTATTTAAAAAATATCTCAAGAGTCTAGTTTCTAGCGTTTGTTTTGGCATTTCTCCTTGTTCATTCTATTGTTATACAGTTTAATTATATCCTAACTATTCCTGCGAGTGGCTACTTCTGACGTCTTTGAAGCTTTTTCTCTACTGTCGTCCGTTTTTCTTACTTTCTATTGCTTTCCCCAGCGAAATGCAAGTTAAACCCCAAAGAGGTTTCTATTTTTACGAGAGTTATGCAGTTGCATGAAACTTCTCATATAACTCTACGTTGGTCGCGATAGATTGAGAGGTTTCGACAACAATTGTAAATTTGAGTAAAATGGTCGAGATCAAAGCAATACTTTGGCATATACTGCTGATGTAAAATGGAAACAGAGCAATAGTAGGATACCAACACGTTATAATTAAGGGAAAGGAATAGAGTTGAAGTAGAAACAGTTTGTGGAAAACAGAATGATCAATAGAAGACAAAATTATGAACAACAACTAGACGACGCTATTGATAAAAGAAATAAAAGCGAATAATAAACGCCTCATACGTTAGTGGTAAAGGAGTTTATGATTCTATATAACCTGCATAATACTATCCAGCTGAAAGAGATTTTCCCCTAACGCCAAGTTCACATACTTTAACACTAAAAATCAAAAGTCAAAGTATGTTTAAAGTTAGAATACACAGCTGAGCATTGCGTAAAAAAATACTGAATTATTTAATTCGTCACTCTGACCTCCTATTGTTGGTTTCCCTGAGTCTAGATAATTGATGAGTATTCTTGAAATTGAATTCTTTATAAATAGTGTTATACCGTCAGAAGGTGTGATTTCGAATTTCCATGTGCTGTTGCTGTAGGTTCGGTAATTTCGTACGCTGTCGTGTATTTGAGATCGTCACAATAGTTTTTAGTGACTTTCGAATTCGCAACTAGAATTTATATCTTGCGAAAACTACGTCGACAGTATGGGTCAAATGTGGTCTTCTTGATTTCGTGGTTTCGTGAATTGCCACAGCCATCTGGTTACTTTAGGTTGTAAGAGTATTTCCTATATAAAACATCGGGGCCGCCCGCAATCTCAACTACTCCGTGTGATTCAGCGGAGTGTGTCACTGTAGGTTATTGAACCTGACGCCCTTAGCTATTAGTTTTCTACTGTTTAGATCAACTAGATAAATTTATTACGCATTCTTTATGCCCACAACCCCTCTCTAACAGTTTGTTACGAGATCTATTGTTATACTTTTCCCAAAACTGTTGTAACAATGGTCACACAAAAAAGTCTAAAAGTGTTAAATTCAATGATCGTGGAGGAAAAGGACTCTAAATATTGCTATTAATTACAAGACCACCGTAGAATAATAATTCTTGAAAGTAGTGGATGGTGTCAATTTCTGTGTGAGGTCTGATGCCATTTTGTTGAAGAAATTTGTTTTGCAGTTCATCGTCATGTAATTTATTGAGAAAAGCTCTATCTACAGTTATAGGGTATCGTTAGAAAAAAATAAGCGATTAACCAGCTACCAATAAACTAGTTGCCTGCAGTTAATTCTTTTAACCAGAAAGTCATATTTTGCAAATTTGCATAGTCCGAGAGGTACAACCATAATTCATCTTAGAAGAAAGTGTTATCTAAAATGTCGTCAAGTAGCATGGCACTCAAACGCTATGGAAATAATTGTTTTTATTTGATTTTATTAATTGTAAATTTTCAACTAGGGTGTTGGAGTAGTATAAGCAAATTGGCTTCCTTACATAAATCAACATGTAACGTGAGGAGCAATACCTTAAAGTGACCTTCTATTAACTATTAATCAGTTAGGTCACTAAACTTTGTCCTTTTCAAATGTCTAGTTATATTTTCATTATTTAAGAAGTCAGTCACTAATGAACTGGGATGATTCCATTTCTATATTTAATGCAGTGTTTTTAACTACATCTGTAATTATTGTAGAATTCTCCAGGATGTTATGTTATTGACATAACATTCACCGGTGGCTAGCACTTGAAGCGGTTTACTTTGTTTTGCTGTTGAAGGTTAAAGATGCTAACTTGTTTTCATAAATTTTTATTCCATAGCTTTCTCTTCATTTCGGTATAGATTATTTTGTAACTTTACTAATGCTTGAGTTGGATCTTTGTGTGAAAATAATATGGGATTTTGTCATCTATGTATGTAGTAGCTGAAATGTCTTCATCATTGCAAGGTTGATATAGTATGGGGCCTAACACACCACCATGCTGTACGACTGCTTGTAGCTCCTGATTTCGGGCCTTTCACACCCATTATGATTATGTAACGTGCTTGGTAACCGTGCTCTTTTGCTTCACTTCTGAGAACGCTTTTTATGAAAGTGGGCGAAATATAGAATCCTTCTGTCTTAGCAATGGCACAGTGGTGCAATTCGGGAGGCATTCGTTACATAATTTGTAGATCCTTTTTCAGAATATACCAAATACTGTAATATACGTTGTTGAAAAAGGTGTCGAGTGAATTTCTAACAACGTATTTAACATTATTGACGTTCACATCGCGCTCAGTGAATTGTCGTGAAATTCCTTATAATGCACCACTTCGCCTGTCATTATTTTCTCAAGTAGATACTAAGTTGTTGAAGTTGCCCATTATGCTAATGTATAGGTTTGTGAGAAATGTAAGAATAGCAAATTTCAACGTTATAATTTACTATACTGAGCCGGCCAATAGAATGATAAAATCGTTCGTTATGCCTCCTGTCTGTTCAATTTATCGATGAAAGTGGTGATTTCGGCGATGCAGTGTACTGTGTTACAAAGGCACCACGTGAACAACCGAGACGCATTACGGGCGGCATTAAATATTGATACGTAATTACGGGCCAGCACGAAGCCTTGAAACGAAATTGTCATCGTGGAGCTATCGGGAGAAGAAGCTGCGGCGTTCTTGAGCCGTATCTCGTTTACAGCTGTGACATGCGTCCAATTACGGGCGAATTAATCGTCTCCTCATAAACTCCGGATAATGGAGCTATTTAGCCCGTATTATGCGGAATTACTAGAATATTCAGTCCATAATTTTAGAAGCATCAAGGTCGAATTGAATTATCCGTTGTTTGATAGTCCGAATTAATTACATTATCAACGCTGATTGCTTCAACTTTATGTGCTCTCGTAATTTATCGAATTGGAGTGATATGGCGCGAACATTGAAGCTCGGTGCCGATGGTTTCCAAAACCTTAATAATGTTTGTTGCAAATCGCAAAGGGAATAAAAGATGCGGTTTGATATCTTGACTGAAACCATTGTTATTAAATAAATATCATTTTGTGCAAGTATGGTTGTAACAGCTTTCCTCATTTCTTCCACTGCTTTAGTTAGAACCATCCTTTCTTTTTGCTTCATTTCTTGGTATTCTATGCCCCAACCAATTCACTTCTTGTTTGTTTGGGTTCCTCCAATTCCCATCCTTATCTATAGTTTGCCCATATACTTTTCTCAACATTTTCCTCTCTCACGTTTCCGGTTTCCTCTCCATCTGTTTATCTATAACCCACAACTCCGAAACGTAGAGTACTGTAGGGGGGTTCTATGTACTAATAACTTGTCGTGCCAGGATACTTATACTTTATGTGATGGCATTGGCGTTTGCTATGGAAAAAAGCTCTTGCTATTTAGATGTGTTTCGTTAATAATGTTTTTTACAACACAATTGGAAATGATTGTCGACGGGGAACCTCCTTATCTTAATTCTTTTCACTTCTAAGTTATCTGAACCACTCCCATATATGTCTATTCTCGCCACCAATGTACTGATTTTCCCAGGTATGTCATTGCCTTCCACGTCATGCTTCTAATAATTGTGTCAATATTGTTATAATATTATTAACGTTGTATATGGTGACAAGTTTATTATGATATTAGAAATAAATGCAATACATATTACCACTCTCTGAGGGCTTATTAAAAATTCTGATTTGTCTAATTAAATGCAATAATCAATAGTATGTTGCCTTTTATATTCTAATCATTGGCTACTAAACCAAAATTAATGCTCCGGCTAGCACTTGTGAACTCAAATCAAAGGGTTGGGTTGTAACACTGTATAACTTTTAATCTACTATATCAAATGCCCACTTTTAAATGAGTGAAAGATGACCTCTAAAATTGAATGTACACACATCTGTTCGAACACACAAAAATTCAGTGTAATTTGATCCCAAATCGACCAAAAATCAATAAATCCACCTCAGGTAATCAAAAACAATGCATTTGAATTAGGTAGTTTGGGCTAACCTGTATTTCTTTTATTTTGACGTCACAGGGGACGCTACCTGGCAATTGTTTTGTTTGATGGCTAAACTATTTTCCGTATTCTACACAATTTGATGACGCCAACCTCGTAATTTCCTTCTGGAACGTTCCCTGCAGCTGTTTCCTATCTCTGGACAATAAAAGATGTCTGGCCCAGCTGCTCCACGTTGCTGTGCACTTCTATCGGCTTCCAACCTCCAGTTGACCTCGTACCTGGATCACATTTCCAAATGACGCTAAGCTCGTAATTTCTTTCTGGAGTGCTTTCCGCTGCTGCTGTCTTCTTATATACCCCAAGCAAGGGCCCCACTACATGCTGCACACTGCTATCTGCTTGCCGCACCCTCAAAACCTCCCGAAATATAGCTCCGACGTCGAACACAAATGGGCGAAGCTTCCGGATCAATTTCCTCTGGTACTGAATTTTATAACTTAATGGAATTAAGCACAAATGGACTCTGCACACTGGCAATTAAATAAAAAACCAACTACTGGCACAAATAACAACTTTTAATATGCCAATATTATCAACAGCTTCTGGCTTGGCTTCCCTAATAAACAATAACAATTGAACATCTAGGTATCATAGAAACAAGTTGACAATTGTTTCAAGTAGGTTTTTACAATGTTTTTCCTTAAATACTAAATTGTTTTTGTTAAATGTCATTCCGGAGCACTTTTAGCGGTACTTTTAATTGCTTTTCTGCACTATTAGTTTATAACCACTGGTTCACAAGCTTTTTAGCACAGTATTGTAGTCTTGCATCATTTTCAGGTTGCTTTTCAAATCCTCTTCTCATTCCTTTGCTTCCTTACACTGCGTTATGAACTCTTTAGCTGGGGTATTGATTGCTGGCACATGTTATGAATACAGAACCGCTGCATAATACTTTTGTAACGCTTCGAAACACCTCTGTACTTTAGTAATATAACTATCATGTCTTGAAGTTACAAAATTAACCTGTCAGTCATCATAAATTAAATGAAATTGCCACACCAACTATTAAAACTAAGCTAAACGTAACCCTACCGATACTGTTTCATTCAAATACTAGTCTCTGTTAATTCAATTACCGTTAGTGATAATCACGTCTCATGTAATTATCAATGATTATCAGGGCAATAAATAGAATACCAATGCTGGGCCTATTTTTCTTTTGTGTTCGTACGTTAGCAATGCAACCAGAATTGCTGTAAGCAACATACCATTAAAATATATAGTAAAACCATGAACCTGACTCTTCACTTCAAACCTCTCTGTCATATTCATCTTCCCGTTCTCATTGGCCTCTCTACATCTTCTATCTTGGATGTTTACAGTCTTTCTCGTTTTGCATTCCCTCGCGGAACACTTTTAAACGTTCGTTTTCTTCATCGTTCATCTGGAATTTTCAATAAGTGCTCGAACCATTTTAGACTCGTTTTGTCAGTTCTATATGCCACTAAATCAATAGTTTTTATTCATTTGGGAAGTTATTCATTGGGAATGGTCAACGATTCTATATTATTTTGATGTCAAAATTTGATCCCCGCCAATACTAAAAATTTATTTACGCGTGCGAATGAAGAGAAAATTACATTATTTCTTCTTCTTGAAAATAGCTAAAAACATTTCTGCTACATTGTAAGAAATTGAGCTTTGCTTTCACTTGATGCTGATACTTTCTGGAGACTCCCATAGCTCTCAGATCCTTATGCATGATTTTAAATACCGAACAGAAAGAAGAAAAGGAACCTACAACTTTGTGGCAAATAATTAATAAATTCTTCTTCTTCCTCGAGTGCTTTAGTGATCGTGGGCGATCATGATGGCAATTTTACCTGTACTGCACGTTGGATTGGTCGGACCGCTGTCTGATTCTTTGTCTTCCAGGACCTATTTTGCTAGTTATCTTGCCCTGTATTACCAAGCCGATTAATTTATATTTCTTCTGATGTAGCATGATATGACCTAAGTATTCGAATTTCAGTTGTAAGTTGTTTTACCAGTGTATTTTTGGGCTGGATAATGCATATTTTGCTGTGCGTTTCTGTTCTCGTTGAAAAGATCTATTAGTTCCAGTTTGCAGTCTCTATTGATAGTGGCGTTTCTCCTTATTTCAGATATCTCCTTAATTTTTTTTTGTACATTGGACACATCGTGTTCTATATCACATGCCTCATTCTCTAAATATTGTTTTCTATGGTACAATGAGTTCGTATACCTCATCTTCCTTCTTATTTCTCAATGAATTTCCTTGTATTCGGCTTCACTCTGATGTTTGTGGTCGCCTCTGATGCATAGCAGTTAGAATTTCTTTAGTTATTCATTTTTGTTTATTTTGAGGTTGATGTTCTTTGAGAATAATCTCTTAAACTTTCTAGATGATCTTTTTCAGCCTTGTGTTTCGATATTTGTTTCATGCGTAGGATGAGTGTGTGGTAGTCTTCCATACTTTTGTGATACTTTCACTTAATTGTTCTCTTCACTTTTTCTGTACTTATTCAATTTTTCTATTTGTTTTGGTTTTAGGGAAATATGTTTAAATCATACTCTGATATGAGCCAATAATAAGCTGTAGTCTGGTGATACGTCGACCACAGGATACATTTTTACCGGTCTAGTAGTGTTTCTAAATCTCTTATTTCTAGTTGCACGCCTTGGGTATCTCACGAAGAACAATAGTGCCGTTTACTGCAACTCATTCTACATAGTAGATGACAGAACAGAATCAGGTTGAAGAATACACTTCGGGCTTAGAAACCTTCGTGACTGGTTTGGCCTTACTTCTATAAAACTGCTTCTCAAAAGAGTGGACATTGTGAAAATAGTCATATAAAGAAAAATGAAGCATTTTTACAAGTTTAAGAAACGTGCAAACAGCTCTTCCCTGTAAATTAAGTAACAAACGACTTCCGGGATTGGACTGTGTCATGATTGAGATCGAAAAACTCAACGTTTCGCCCACTTTCGTAAGGAGCTTCAACAGGAGGAAAAAACAAAAGAGCACGGTAACTCCGAGTCGAGTTTCGCCTCTGACGTGGTTCACACGTTGAGTTGCCGTGCTCTTTTTGCCTTTTCCTCCTGATGAAGCCCCTTACGAAAGTGGGCGAAACGTTGAGTTCTTCGATCTCAATCATGACACGGTCCAATCCCGGAAGTCGTTTGTTACTTAATGACAATGACCGTGAAAGCCTCAGAAATCAGCTCACTTCAAATTCAAAATCCATGATCTCCTGTGATATCCTCGTATTTTCCATACCCTATCTTAGCGTTGAGGTCTCTTATTAGTTATTAATATAGATTTCTCGTTGTGATTTGTTAGCAGTAATGCCTGTTCTAGTTGTTCCTAGAATTTTTCTGTAAGATCCTCATCACAGTCGCTTATAGGGGCATATCTTGGACTTATGTTCATGGTTATTTTTCTTCCTATTTGTATCATGAATACTCGATTTGAAATCCAAAGGGTATGTTTTGTAGCTTTAGAAACTGCAGATGACACAATTATAGCTATTACACTTTGGTAATTGGGGCTGTTTTGACGGGTGTAGCATATGACGTATTTTGCTGATTCCCAGTACACTTATGTTCAGTAGTTTCATCTTCTGTCTTGTCTTATGGATCTGACCTGGTTCGAACATGCTTCTAGTGTTCCATGTACCTATCCTATTGATGTTCGCTTCCCTTCCAACTTCGACAGTAGCTGATCGGGAGGTTATCAGCCCTCGTAAGCGAGGCTATCTTCACTCATGAGATAATCTAACTTAAACCATTCTGAAACCCTTCTTCTCTACCTTAAGACAGTACTAACAGATACTGCTGTCGTCTGCCATGCCAGAGTTGCCACTTCTGCCAGCTTTGCTATACCGAAGTTTCTCATATCCAGCGTTGCTATGGTGTTTTCTCGTAACCCGAGCAAGGGGTCTTCTCAGGTACCAGCTTCCTCTGTCAAGAAATTCCTGAAACTGTTTGTACTGTTTGTTCGTAGAGTTTAAGAACTAATTTTCGTAACTTGAGTGAAAATATAAGATCACACTAAGCAGTACATACAATTTTTATACTGCATACAGCATTTACCAGGGAAGTGAAGAGTTTGCGGCATGTGCCGCCTTGACTTCAGCGAGCGATTATGTTTTTTAGGATAGCGGCAAAAATGAATGTTTAGCGAGCAAGTTTGGGAAGTTGCGTCTCAGCGCTGGCTTACGGCGATTTAAGAACAAAAAGCCAACAAAGAGAGCGTCCACATCTTTGAGTGGCGCAATATTAAAATCATCGCTGTGGGGGACTGCGAGTGCCAGATCCAGGTGGTCAAATAACTGTAATTGGTTAGTCATTACTGTAAGTGAGTAGTTTAATACCATATTGGATCATTCGAAAGTACTATCAAAGCAGGTCCTGTGAGAGTCATTGCGCGCCAACGTGCGTATGCGAACGATTTCTTCTGTTCGGTGCATACTGCATTTGAGCATAAGAGTAATAGGTTGTTATCACAAAGGAGTCGTTGAAAACAGCTGTCGGGTGATTTAATATTCTTGTTCGTAGCGCCAGAGCTGTGACGTCAGTGCAATAGACTAGTAGAATAAACGAGCCTCTGAAACAGCTGTCGTCTGTATGAGTTAATGCTTGTTAACATAAATGCGTAATCATAACGGGTTTTAGCGCGTCGATTGACGTTTTGTTCATATAAATGCGGATTAAAAACATTTATTTGCTTCATTGTTCGCTTAATACGAGTATAGGCTTCTGGCTGATTTCAACAAGGGACTGAGGTAAGTAGAATAGAGATCTTATTGCTATTGAGCTGGCTGGCAATACAAAAGGGCTTAGCTTAATTGATTTTCAACAATTTCAAAACGTATTTTAAAAATTGTAAATTTACGGATCTTTGATAGTGCAGGAAACAATTTAACTGAAGGCTACATGAAGCATATTGGAGGATTTTAATTATTTTGGTTCATTTTAAAGTATTAAGCGATTGTACGAAATAACTCTACAAGGAAGATATATCGAAAAAAAAACAGTATTTGTAACTTGTGAGACTAAAGGTTGTTAAAATTGTAAATATTCGGGGTACTTGATTAACGTTCCATATCGATTTGAGTTTAAGAAATGAAAGTGCAGCTTTTAGGCTGAATTTTAACAATAAAGTAGACTGATTTAGATTGAAGCCTAAATAATGTGCCCTAGAGGATGATTAATTATTTAAATCAAATAAAAATTCTCTAAATGAAACCAATCTCAAAACCAGGCAATGTAAAGGAAAACCAAGTTTTTACCACTATAATTCTAACAGCTAGAAATTAAAAGCGACAGATATGTGCAAAAAAACTTATTTGCAATGCTATGGTTACATTAATTAAGCCAAAAAGCGCTATTTTGAACGTCTAATGCAAAAAGGTTAACGAGATAGCGGATGAGAGCGTTCTAAATGCTGGCATATTCCGGAAAGCTTCGGCATCTCTGATATTCGCGTATCTGGCTACGAAACACGAAACTCTATTATCTTTAATGGGTTTTCTTAATCGAGGTCAGTTTTTGCTATCAGTTTTTTACAAAGATACATATTTGAAGACGTTATTAAATTTTGCAATTTTGTCGCAGCTGCATAATGAGAGAACTTTGGTCCCATTTTCTAGTGTAAGAGCAGGTAGCTGGGTTACGACTGCAAAATAAAAATCTACAGAGCAATTAAACTTTATTTTAATATTTCTGCAATTTTTAAAATCGGAATAAGGCAACAAAGCACAGATAAAATTTTCCGGTTGTCGACACAAAAAATCGGCAATTCAACAAAATAAAATTTGTACGTGCTCCTGTCACCGCCGCACCGGTGAATGGAATCGGTGATGAAGGTATCGGGGAATAATTAAACATCCACTGAATTTGTAAAACCCAAGAGAGCAGCAAAAAAGAACTAGTGGAATGAATGGCAGACTAGGGCTTGTATTATAAATACAAATCCGCAGATCTACAGCAACGTCAGAAAATCCCATGAAAAATAAAGGAGTCGGGGCAGGCTTGGTTTATTTTTTTAAGGAAAAGAGAGGGCCCGCATGTATAATACTAAGGGAAAAGCTTCAGATTTTCAACTCGTTTCTTACGAGAGTAATATACGTAAAGTTCTGGATATCTGCACTTCACAGAGGAGTTTGGCCTGAGATTCAAGACTATCTCTTCCGAGTGGTATACATAGAAACTTAGTACGTAAGAGAGGATGATCTACAAAGTCGGGTATAAACTTTGACAGATGATTGCTGATGATATTTTAAGTAAAAAATATATTTAAACCTATATTTTTAAACGCTTTCGTAAGGTAATTATAGCTACTTGAAGTTTACACTGGGGAAAATCATCCGTCGAAGTTTGTACCCGACCTTGTAGATCACTCATTATATGAGCCTGAACAAAAATTTTGGTTGAAAATTGCGAGCTCTCACTAAAATTTTATGATCCTGAAGCATTTAACAACGACTATGTTATGAACTCAAATTTTATAGGTTTTTGATGATGACCAGATAAATACATAAATTTTTATTGCCGCGTAAACTGCGATTAACTGTCGACGGGAATGCATTCATTGAAATAGATCCTCTGTGTTGTATGTAACGGAAAACCGAGCAAAGATTAAACCTGTAATGTTACATGCAGTCTGCATGGCACATTTATTCATATAAAATATATCCAGATAGTTAATTTAAAAAGTTTATGTACAATCGATATGTTGTGAATAGTTACGGGTAACCGAAGAGAAGTAAATAAACAATATTATAAAAAAGTTCAATTTGAAACTCGACTCGAGACGGTCATATTAAAACCGATGGTGGTTCAATCCCAACCAATTGGTAATTTTAATTGAATTTAAGTAAAAGATCATTACACAGAAAGTATCTGGTAATGATACAAAGTAAATTCAACAAATCAAACCGTCTATCAAGTCGACATAATTGAAGTGTTTTCAATTTCATATTGAAGTTATATTACCAAGTAAATAACTTACAATATACTTAACGTAGAGTCAGTGTTTACGTGAGTGTTGTGCATTCAATTGAGAAGTGCTATCTGGGAGATAGCAACATATCCAAAGAGCTTTTTGGAAGGGGATTGGAGATTTCAACCAGCCAGTTACTGTTAGCTGTCCTGCTTCGTTTGCAGAGGAATTCTATAGGTTGCTGATCAGGTTACGCTAAAGCGACGCTAAGGTCAGTGTTTGTTTCATAACTTTTCGAACAACTTTTGGGAATACTTCAAGAATATTTAAATTGTGTGTTTAATATTAAGGAAATTGTATTTAGAACTAAGAATTATTATTATTTATCTAAATTCTTTTCGTGTTCTGAGTACTCGGCGAGTTTAGGCCATTATATTTTGAAATTATAACCTTTTTGATTTAATTTAAGATTGGGATTTGTAAATTAGGGATTTTGGGTTTTAAATATTTATTAAAAGTTATATAAAACAAACTGACTATCCTTACGTCATTGATAAGTCAATAAGCATATATGAATGTCGTTAAGATATTTAAAATATCAGTAAAGACCTGAAAGTAACTGTAAAATTACTTTATATATTAATCAGATATTTGAACAAGCAGTAATACTTGTTATTAAGAAGCACCATTCAGCTGAGGGTAAGGAGTATTTCTTTAGCTTTACTGACTAGCCGGAGCAAATATTTAAATAATTAGAAAGATATAACTGAACAATATTTGTATGTCAAATATTGACGTTTGTGAGGTAAGTTGTATATATTAATTTATCATATAAATAAGTGATATAACACCGCATAGAGGTGTGCTACTTCAATTGACGCGTCAACGTGGAGCTCGATAGGGCTTATATAACAAGGAAACTTTTAGTTCATGAATTTAAGGTCAGGTTTTAAAAAACCAGCAAGAAACCTTAATAAAATGGAGGCAATTAGATTAGAACAAGGTGACAATGTAACAAATATGGAAGTCAATCCAATAGTAGAGGCTAGTACATCAGGGGTTAGTACAGGGAATAGTACCAGCGAAAATAATATGTTAAAATTAATGCAAGAAATGATAACTAAAATGTCAACTCAAATGAGCGATATAAAAGGTGAAATGGCAAACAATAACCAAGAAATGAGGAGTCAAATGTCAACTAATAGTCAGAAAATTTTAAACAGATTGGATGTCTGTATTTCTAAAATGTCAACGAAGGTGGACATAGTTGATACCAGTTTGGGTATGTTTAGGTGTGAGAAGGAGAATATTGGAGCTGAAGTACAGGAACATTTGGAGGTACAATTGAGTGAGGTAGTGGAGCCTGTTGAGAATGAAATGCAAGTGAATGGTTTCAAAGTAGGAAAAATTAAGGGGGAATTAGATTTTGAAGGTAAAATTGACAACTGTCAAAGCGATGTTAGTATTCAGACGGGTACATTAAATGCTAAAGTAATGAATGTGAGTGAGGAATGGGGGAATAGAACGAATGATAGCAAAGTTCGTTTTACTGGGGGAATTATTGTGCAGGAAAACGGGGATAAGCTAGGTGTTGGTGCTAAAAAGTTTATTCTTGACAGTTCTGAATTGGAGAATGATATCTTTGGGAGCCAGAATTGAACGAAAACAGATGTTGTTTCGTATTTGCGAGGTGTGTACCAATGTGACAAGAGCAGAAAGGTGTCTTTTTATGTGTATGGTTGTCAGATGAATGTTAATGACAAGGAAGTGGTTTGGGCTAGTTTAGAAGCCAGTAAGTTTTTTGAAATCGATACCTGGAAGGAAGTAAAGTTGGTACTTAGGATAACTTGTTCAATAAGAGAAAATGCAGAAGCTAGAGTGTGGAACCACCATAAACGAGTCAAACTAAGACACTGAAGTCCTCGGATAATCACATAAATTTTGAGTAGTTTATTTTTGGCCAATGTGATGAAATTCAACTTTAGGGTTTATTAATTTTGGGAATCGTTTGGATTTATTTTGTTTAGTTAATTGGGGTTTTTAACAAGTAAAGTATTTACTCGTGATATTTCACTTAAATAGGTTAATGTATTTGTTTTGTTGTAGATATGTAAATAGTTCATTGTAGGATCCTAGCGTAGTTTCTTTCCATGGGTACTTTGCATTTTTTTTTAGATACTTAACCTCAAAACTTTTAATCGTCAATAGTTTTGCGGTAAATCAAAGCGATTTTCCTCGGCTTTAAGCGTGTTCATGTTGCCGTAAACCCGGATAACAGCATGGAATTGTAGAATTAACCAATCGAAGCTTAGTTGAGTAGATGTTGGAGGTTCTGAATGTGTTTCACAGAATGTGATTTGCGAATATATTAAGAAGAATTATGAACTGTATCCGATGTGGTGCAGTATTTGAAAGACTTCTGTTTAGAATAACGGAAGATCTAAATGATTAGTATCCTATGTGGTGCTATTTAAGAAGAAATATGAACTGTATCCGATGTGGTGCAGTATTTAAAAGACTTCTGTTTAGAAGAACAGGGGATCTATTTATGGATCAGTATCCAATGTGGTGCTGATTATTAATTAATAACTGTGTCTTATACGATACAGTATTGTGAGACTTTTGGTTTCATATAGCGGTAATGATATGCCAATTATAAAAAAAAAAAAAAGTAATACCAATAAACTTAAATAACTTATTGACGTAAATGGGGTTAACGTATCTTATATTAATTTTAATAATGTAGTTAGGAATCATGTTCAATCATCGACATTAGAAAGAACAATAAACAAGTTTTTCTTGTTATATGAAGGACCTTACGAAGTCGTAAAAGAAATAGGCGAAAACGCGTATGTATTAAATTATCCAGGTCAAGATAAATATAAATATACACAAAATGTAATTAATTTGAAAAAATACCACACAGAAACGTCAAATAATGATGTACCAAATGATGTGATTGTATCTAATGTCAAAGTCAAAAATAATATTGATTGGAAAGAGGTTATGTCTTGGTATAAAAGTCAATGAATTCTTTATGTCATTGTATAACTGTCAATGAATTAATCCAATGGTGGGTTGATTAGTGATTAAAGTTATACGTTAATTATTTAACAATTATTAGTTTGCAATGGTTATAGTTATTAGAATGGAGATTTAACAATTTTAAACAAAAAGCTCTTTGCGATCTTTTGCTCTAAAATTGGAGGGAATAACTGTAATGTTACATGCAGTCTGCATGGCACATTTATTCATATAAAATATATCCAGATAGTTAATTTAAAAAGTTTATGTACAATCGATATGTTGTGAATAGTTACGGGTAACCGAAGAGAAGTAAATAAACAATATTATAAAAAAGTTCAATTTGAAACTCGACTCGAGACGGTCATATTAAAACCGATGGTGGTTCAATCCCAACCAATTGGTAATTTTAATTGAATTTAAGTAAAAGATCATTACACAGAAAGTATCTGGTAATGATACAAAGTAAATTCAACAAATCAAACCGTCTATCAAGTCGACATAATTGAAGTGTTTTCAATTTCATATTGAAGTTATATTACCAAGTAAATAACTTACAATATACTTAACGTAGAGTCAGTGTTTACGTGAGTGTTGTGCATTCAATTGAGAAGTGCTATCTGGGAGATAGCAACATATCCAAAGAGCTTTTTGGAAGGGGATTGGAGATTTCAACCAGCCAGTTACTGTTAGCTGTCCTGCTTCGTTTGCAGAGGAATTCTATAGGTTGCTGATCAGGTTACGCTAAAGCGACGCTAAGGTCAGTGTTTGTTTCATAACTTTTCGAACAACTTTTGGGAATACTTCAAGAATATTTAAATTGTGTGTTTAATATTAAGGAAATTGTATTTAGAACTAAGAATTATTATTATTTATCTAAATTCTTTTCGTGTTCTGAGTACTCGGCGAGTTTAGGCCATTATATTTTGAAATTATAACCTTTTTGATTTAATTTAAGATTGGGATTTGTAAATTAGGGATTTTGGGTTTTAAATATTTATTAAAAGTTATATAAAACAAACTGACTATCCTTACGTCATTGATAAGTCAATAAGCATATATGAATGTCGTTAAGATATTTAAAATATCAGTAAAGACCTGAAAGTAACTGTAAAATTACTTTATATATTAATCAGATATTTGAACAAGCAGTAATACTTGTTATTAAGAAGCACCATTCAGCTGAGGGTAAGGAGTATTTTTTTAGCTTTACTGACTAGCCGGAGCAAATATTTAAATAATTAGAAAGATATAACTGAACAATATTTGTATGTCAAATATTGACGTTTGTGAGGTAAGTTGTATATATTAATTTATCATATAAATAAGTGATATAACACCGCATAGAGGTGTGCTACTTCAAACCATACAAATGTGTCGACAGGTAAAGCCTATATTGAATAAATATCAATTATAAATAGAATTTTGTGAAACGATACATTTTATCGTTGAGCCAATATTTTATTCGAATAGGCACTCTTTGTTACTTAAACTTCTACATATCCAAACCAACAATTCCATTCCAAGTGAATTCCATTAACCAAAACTTTAATAATTTCTTGACCTTCTTCTTCTTGAATGTTGAAAATACAATCGTTATTTTATTCGTGGCCTTAAGTTCGAATGGTTTCCAATAGACGCAGAAATGATTCAGGTAAAAAACTATAGTCTTAATAGTTCTATCTATCGTATGAACACTTTACCATAGCTCATAGCTTTCAACATCAATAAATGACTTATATTTAACTTTTATTCGCTCGCTTATTGGTTTGGCGTAGATGAAAGGAATCATTAGAAACTAAGTAACAATTTTCTAACTATATAACACTTTGCAGCTTCAAATGCTGGTTTCAACATGCAATGATTCATTTCAGGAGGCTATTAAAGCTCATTTAGTTTATAACGAAGTTCATTGTCCATCAATCAGTTACTATCGAACAATTGTTGTCTATTTTATAATAGTTGAGCTTGGACAAGTGGCACTTTCAAAAATTGATTAGTTTCTTCTTACGCAACCAAATTGAAAGTTGTTAGCAATTTTAAAGCTAATATACAATGCCCTTTATATATATTTTGGTCGTTTCTTTTTAATATGCCGTTCTCTTGCCGTCATTTCCTTGAAGTTGTCTCTATCATTTTTCGCCTGGAACAATGACATATTCGCTTTAAAACCATGTAACAACGGCTTGTGCAACGGCTCACCGACTTCATAATTCTTCAAAGAATTTCAACATCCGGGGCTGCTTCATTTGAATCACAGGCAGGCGGGAGTGCTAAATTTCGAAAAAAATACGACAATGGGCAGCACTGTATACGAATAGGGCTCAGTTGATCAAAAGCCGCGTTCGCATTTACTCTGGTTGTTTATATACAAGGTTTGTTCGGCAATTCCGATGTTTTGCTACAAAAAAATGCAACCCTAAAATAACGACCCCACAACGCTTCTTCCATTTCTTAAAGTAATTCTCTAGTTTCTTGCTTTCTCACCAAGGATGATTTCAATTTTATCAACAGGTAGCCATGTCAGGGCTGTGTATAGAGGCTAAAAAATTCTGGATAAGGTGAGATGAGTTGTCTTAGACAAAAAACCCATGTAGTAATCCTTGTTCGCTGTCTGGCTTCATTGAGTGTGGTCATGACGAGCAACACTTTCGTGGTTAACGAAATCAGTGAGCAATGACTTGATATTGTGTCGACTTCAACGGTTTTCTTTCTTCTGGCTTTTTCTGCTACTAAGACTGGATTTTTGTCTCAGGGTCATAACTGCAGATCCATCATTCTCATCGATTGTATATGATTGCCCAACTTTTTGGGAATTTTATTGCAAATTCGCTCGCTCACCGTGAAGAATTCTGAAATGCGAGGGATACAGGTTCAGTGGCTTTAAGGCTCTTTCCAATAGACCCCAAGTTCAATTGCAATGGGAGAACCAGTTAAGAAGATATTGTTACTAGCCGCCTATTTATCGAGTAAACTTCGGATTTCTATATGTATACACGTTTGAATATAATTAGCTTGTTAATTTACTCGGTTATTTTATTTTTTTACTTGTAATGGCAGCAACAAGCTAAAACTCAAAGAAACAAAAGAAATATTGGTTTATAATTATATAATTAAATCGAAGTTTGTTAATAACAAACAGTTCTATTCGATAACTCCATTAGACAGTTTCAATTTCACTTATTAACTATATTCTAATAGCTGCAATATTGAGCAGCTTATGGAAAGCGAGTAATTTGATCATTGGGCAATTGAGTGGTTGTTCTGAAACTTAATTTTACCTATTTTGGAAATTATATTCTACTAGGGATACATATGAACGGCATTTAGCGATCAATTTCATAGCGGGTATTTAGCAATCCGTTTAATTCGATAGTTACATTTCTATGTGGTAAAAGTTATGTGTCAATCTCAATATTTTTTAGTAAATTTGATCTGAAAGTGTTTAGTAATTTAAAACTAACTATTAAAATAGTTATTTAATACATGCGCTTCTAGAGATCTAAGTGACCAATAATTTATTAGTTTGTCATTGTCTAACCAAATTAAGGTTTATTATTAGTGAGAAAACTTAAAACTTATTTTATAGCTTTCTTCTATGATCTCAATCTATAGTCTAATTGCATATACGGGTGGGGCCATAATTATATATAACAGCAATGAGATAACATGAACAACAAAATAGAATGCTTGAGTAAGAAAGAGATGGCCATACGAACAAATTATTTTAGTAGGCATGTTTGGGTGACATCACTGTCATAATTAAATGTGCGTCAGGCCTACTCGAATATTTGCTACTATGTTTATCTCTTTCTTACTCAAGCAATACGTGAAATTTTCTTGTTCATGTTATCTTATTGCTGTTATATATAATTGTGGCCTCATCGGTATATGACTCAAAGGCCTTAAGGTAGGCCAATTTTTGAGAGACGAATAACTTGCTCATTGAAAGTACTTAGCATTGAAACTTTTGTTTGTGTAACGAATGTTTTTTTTTCGAATAACTATTGATTAATCTCATAGCAACCCTTTAGGCAACCATTGTAATTGGTAGCTTTCATTTATTAATTTCTTTGAACGGATTTAATAGTTTAATACCTGATACAAAATGTACAACTTTTGTTTAATAGTGGCGGAGTGGTGGCTCTCAAATTTTCTTCGTTACAATCTGCTATTTTTTACAACTATTGCTTAGTATGACATGCTTTATTTGACACCTGAAATCGATTTAAAACAATTATTTCGTTTTGGAGCTTTCTTCCAAAAGTTCTGTATTCTATAATATTAATCGACAGCTTAACGTGATCGTTGAGAGCACTCGAAGGTTGTTGATCTGTGTAATGACTAAGATTTTTTAATCTAATTAACACCATATGGTACCTATTGATCATTTTCATAGATGTCCTCCGGACAATCATTCTAATTGGTAGCATTAATTTACTATTTGTTTCTAACGGATTTAATAGTTTATAATAGACCAAACATTTGATTGTCAAATATCGTCCACTACAACCCTGCAAAAGTTACTCATTTTCTTAGGTATGGTTTATTTTCATCGTTTTTTAGAACTTTCTTACCAAAAGTTCTATTCTATTATTTCAATCGACAGTTTAACTTGATCGTTGAGAGGTTTTTCTGAAACTTTGGTTTCTAAAATCAAACATAGCAATGGATTTCAACGGAAAATTACTCTAGATTTAATTCTGGTAGAATTGTATTCACCCAGCTATTTTCGACTGCAGATTGTTTTACGCTTTTAAAAATATTATATTTGATTCTCCGTATTATTGCTGCATAGTCGGAATATCTTCACGTCGTCGTTGCAAATATCGGGTTGCCTATATATTTTCTAGGAATTTTTAGATTTGTAATTGGCTTGAATATTTTGCGCATACAACTATAGAGTAAGGCTATTTCCGGTTCGCATTTCCTTTTTGGCAACCTTTGGTATTTTACTGCTGATGGCATAAGGTGCAGGACTTCTCTTAATGACGTTTTGTGAGTGGATTTATACAGAAAAATGTGACAGTATTTGGAAAGGTCAAGTATGAAACGGCAATCATTACTTTCACGTGGTGTAACGTTCAGTAAAATTTATTTTTAGGCCTTTATCTTTCTTTTCTTTCCCATATTCGTTGGACTATACATCGAGCGCAGGGAAAAAGCATAACATTTGGTACCACGAGTCGATTCTTGTAGATGAATATGGATTTTCAGAGCATTTGGGCAGCGTCGCAGCTTACACTTCTCCTTACGATTAGCCACACATAGCTTGTAAAAGCACGTTCTTCAAGGCGATTACATAATGTATGAATCCGTTCGAAGAGAACTCGCCATGCGGTGAGGTACGTGAATCATGTCATTAGAGAGCTTTTTTCAATTAGAGCTTTATATACGTCACTGGATGGGTTCCGAGGGCTCTTATGTGCCCAAATCCCTTTTGTGATTGCATAATCACCATATACAATTTGTTCATTGAATCTTTAGTAGTATTTTTTTAAAATATGTAGATGAAGATAATCTTTCGGTGTGTTAAGGCTCGCTTCGACTACCCCTGTGGTTACAAGCTAGCCTAAATACAAATATTTAGTCGCTCGACTAGAATGTAACAGTATTATGATCAGATGCAATTTTCTAAGCAAAAAACGGTAGGCCAGTTTCGAAATGCTCGTGTCTTCGGAAGCAGAACTGCCACTTAGTGTGTCAATATCTTAAATTAATAGGTTTTCACCGTGCCTATTAGTTAAACTAATACTCGGAGTAAAAGTGCTAAAATTGGTGGAGGCGCTGAAAGCAGTACTGAGAAAATTGAAACTGGTAAAAAATCACAGATCAAATCTGAACGCCTGGGAACAAGAAATCTTTCTATATACGTACATCGTTTAAACATGTATTTTAAATCGTCTAGATCGTTGGATTCAGAATTCCTCCTTAAAGGAGCATTAGCAGCCGATCATAAACAACAGTCACTTCTCAGGCATAGTCACTGAATTAATACTCGTTATTTATCACCCAAACGCATTTTGCCGGTACGCAGCCCCTCACAACCTTAGGAGAACAGCCTCACAACAAACTAACACATGCTGTTAAGTTAATTAACTTCCTGACGCAGCGTTCTTGTCGTGCTGTCAGGTTCACATATGTCAAAAGCAAGCAAACAGTGGCGGAAGAGTCGTCGGCACAGCAAAACGAGTATAAAACACTCGTCAGAAACGGTAATGCTCTTCATTTATCTAGCTAGACTTCCATGCAAATCTGGGGCTATGGAGAGCACATCCGTTGATTAATGTGCGCCTTGGGAGCGAATTTATGAAAAATTACGGAATTATAGGGGATTATTAAGTTATCTCTTAAGAATGCAACAAAACGGTTGGAAAAGCACGAGCGCGGCGGGCGGCCATCAATCAAACCTTCTGCACAAACGGTTGAATAATTGAGTCGAGCAGCGACCTTTGCGAGGATGAAAAGTCGGTTGCATGAGCACGAGTAGCGTATTTTCTGCACACGAGACGCGTCTTCACTTCTGTTGGCGCCGTGGGCGATTGCTTTTTAATACAAAATGCGCTTCGAAACTCGTGGCCAAACAATTTCCCCTGTCACTATAATTTAAAACGTGGCGTTTGCGCCACCCTGGCCGAAGGATGTGCTTTATGTCACATTTAAAAGGTTATTAAAAAAGGCATATATGTGCTTTATGGGGTTAGGCCGCCGAATTTGCATAATGAAACCAGGAAGAAGGGCGATAGCGGCCAGGTCGAGTGACATTTGTTCGGAGGCAAGCAAAAATAACTTTTTTGTGAGTCGAGCGAGAGCGGAACAGAAGGTTGTCAGAAACACAAAAGTTTTATAGCAAAAAGTGCTCATAAACGCGAATGTTCGGCTCCGTAATGTGTTCATGAAGAGCGATTATATCAGACAAAAGCTCTCGTTACTGTAGTGCGACATTACGAGGAAACACCGCTCCAACAGCTGCAGGCTGTAATATTGTGATACTCTGAAATGCAAGGGAAACAACAGGAAGCTGCCGCAGACTTATACTGAAAATAGCTATCAGATTATGCAGCAAAATTTGCATATTATGCTGATCCAAATATAGGATTAGAATATTGAGATCGCTCTCATGCCGATATGAAGTGTGGCTCAACAACTACAGTACAAGATTGTTCCAGAAGCTGTTTCATTATAAAGCAATTTTAGAATATATACTAGTAGGCCTTGTATGCGCTAAGCGATGTGATAAGAATTCAGGCAACCCGACGAGTACCAGCTAACACTATGCGTTTAAGTTGCGCTTGATCAAACATAATTTGGGTTAATTTTAGGAAGAATATGTAAAATTTAGTTTATAATTTGTAATTATTT
This sequence comes from Agriotes lineatus, assembly GCA_940337035.1. Lineage (NCBI taxonomy): Eukaryota > Metazoa > Arthropoda > Insecta > Coleoptera > Elateridae > Agriotes > Agriotes lineatus. Next base: position 160,536,485 of record OW679196.1, on the reverse strand, counting down.
TAACCCGCTTTATTGTAAACGTCGCATTTCTTAATCCATGTTTTTAGGTCGAGGTGCAATAGCTTGACTATATGTTATTTTATATACAATTTATGTGTAAGCAGCGCAGTGCATACGAACTAGCCACGTGGACCACGTTGAATTAGTAATATACGCAAAATAGTGTAGACATTAAACTTGAAATAATGTATAAATACAGACGTTGCATGTCATTAAATACAATTTTTACATCCATTGTGTACATTTCGACGCGTGAGTTAGCGTAGGCTACATTTGCTATTACAAGAGTGTTACGCCCGGCCTTATTCCTCACACAACCTATTTCAATCACCTGAAACTTCCCATCAACAAGTTTAAAACCTTTCAGTTATTAACCTGGCCCTCTTAATCAACAAACTACATTCTCTGAATTACTTCCAAAAGTGCAATAATTGGAATACTTGCACTCTGCAAAAACTCAGTTTTATTATGAGCGGCGTTAAATTTTAAGATAGCGCTTTTCCAAAGGATGGTAATTACACAAACGCAAGCGAGACGAATTGGAAATTTCTACACGCACATCCCTACACTAAACATTTAACTTACTTGTGGTCCACTATAACATGGTACTAAGCTAAGATGCTAACTAAGCCTTATGATGATTGGCTACTTAAAACTCACGTGGTGCAAAAGGGTGCACATAACCTAGCGGAGTATATGTGAGCAACTATGAATCAAGAGATACGTGATCGTAAACTGAGTTGGTTATTTTGCAGGCTGGGAATGGAAAATCATTTTAAACTAATGTGTACTTTTGGTTTATCCGCGACTAAAAGGAATAGAAAATAAATGTCTTCTCAATGATATTACTGTAGCATACTGTAGCTATATTAGGCAACTGTTAATCATGCAATTGATTATTAGTACTACAACTAGGACTTATTATTCCATTAGTACTAAAATGTAGTATAGTATTTGTGTTGCTACTCACCAACAGTCGTAGTTGTTATGCCCTACGTGTCTAAAGAGTTTAGATCAGCTTACCTGAAAAGAAAAAAATGTTATTAGAAGCATTTCATACATGAGATTATTTAAGTTAAGTAACTAACAACAACACTGTATTTTAACAGCCAAGCACTACAATAGAAAGAACTTGAAGTTGTCTGCTTGTTACGAGTTCAATATTACTTTAATTAATTATTATCAGTAAGGAAGTTTTCTTTTTTCCAATTATTGGAACAAAAGTGTTGTAATTTAAACGTGAATGGTTATAAGCATCCACCTCATCTAGTCGTATGCGAATTTTAAACGATTGTATAACAACTTTGACATACTAAAGTATTTTTCTGAACCATTTATAGCTAAATAGGTAGACAACCCAAGTAACACCTGTGTGTAGCTTTCTACCCATGCATCAAGGACATAAATAAAGCGAAAAAGCAGCGCACGTTAGTAAGAAACTTCAACAAAAGCTTCAAAATGTACAGGTTACAATATAATTATATTTTAGTAATTAATTAGACAAAAATCTGCTTCCTGCGCTAACACGTTTGGTTTTCGAAATTATAATATTCCGGCATCGTATACCGGTCTGATCTACGCACCAAGGTCAAAAGAGCAAAGTTCAAGGAAGGTACTACCAGCCCTGCCAACATCCAGTAATATATAGAAGGGTTAGCAAAGCAAAGCCTCCCAGCTCTCACGTATTTCAAGTTAAATGCGTGAACGCGTGTAGCACTAATTCTGCAGGCAATATTTTCACGTGATTAATTCGGGGAATTTAAGAAAATTACCCATGCTTCAGTTGTACGTTTGCGAAGCCGCAGCCCTGTTAAGTTTCTAAATCCTTAGGGAGGCGAAGTTCCGGAAATCGCCAGCGCGACTGACCGGAGGCCAAAGTGCTTTTATCAAATCCTTATCGATCTACCTTGAGTGAAATGGAGAGTTTAGCTTATAAAAAACGACGCAGAAATCAGGTGATATTCGTTAGTGAATTTGAATGACCAGTAAACTGCTTTTCCGTGGAAGAAAAAACAAAAATAACCTAACCTACAGAATATAGAACAACAAAAATCTTACGCTGAGTATTTTTTGAGATATGAATGGTGTTCTATGTATTGATTTTTTTATACAAAGAACAATTAATACTGCTCATTTTTCGTTGTTATTTAAAGAGAGTAAAACGAGCGTACCAAACTAAGCGATGAATGCAGTCGACAAAATACTTCATGACAATCATAGATATCTCGTACTGATAATTTTACTCCTGAGACGGAAATCTGGCTACCTTACCTGGATGGTTTATTTCTACATTTATCGATATGTCCAATTGTAGTTCATACTTGTTTATTGACTCTGTGCAGTGAGTGAACTGTAAAGCCCGATTTCGTGCGATGAACGCAACATCGAAGCCGGTTCCCGGGGAATTTCAAATTAAGCGTCAGTTGCTTGCGGGCGTTGCCCAGAGGCGCCAGTCTTTAAGGGGCGCGCAGTGAATTGTGCTTGCGGCGAAGTAAATGGAATCGGCTGAAGCCTTACAACGTTTGGAACTTGTTGTATAACTTTAAGTGTAGCAAACAGCGGTTGCGTGTTCAGAAAACGCTATTTTAATCGTGTGCCGGGTCAGTACACAACTTGCGAAGCAGCCACGTATATTCGTGACGTTCAATGTGGATACATGCCATCAGGCGTCATTGAAGCACCAGAGTAGCAGCCGGAAGTTTCCCAGCATCGTGTGTGTTAAATTTCCACGCGTCACGCCGTTGAAGGTTTTCATGCATACAATCGCGTACAGAGTCAGCTTCAAATAGAACCGGCTTTAGGCAGTTTAACGTTCGAGTTTTTATGAACAATTATTTTGGCGTTATTTTAATGTTGTTTAATAGTACGTGTGTATCAAGTACAACAGGTCTGCTACTATTTAAATGTAAATGCGAGTAGCCCTAAGGTAAATCCCCCGTAGAGTATACATCCTTATGTTATATTTGTGCTTCGAAATGACCAATTATTCTATAATTTAATACTATTTCCTTTTGCTTTTTATTGATTTTATGTGTTTTAAAGCTAATACATTTGTATAGGCAAAGTGACTTTTCTTCTGCATATGTTTGAAGTCAATTTTAGATAGAGAACACTATAGGTTCGGATCAGATTCGTCTTTTTGTTAAACAGTGAGCGTTCGTAACCACGACTAGGTATTTAAAAAAGTGTCTTGTCTACTGAGATGGCAGGGTAACAAAAAAAGCAAATCATATATAACAATACCAAAAGTACGATTCGTTTCCTTTGAATTTAATACACCGACGGAGGGGTGAAGGAAACGTATTATTTCAATCGCCATGCATTTGTCACTTTTTTGGACAACTGAAAGAAGCACTATTGTGTCAAAACATTATTGCCTTACGATACTTCCTGATAAAAAATTAAGCTTCAAAGTTTCCAGTGGGCACTATAAGCAAATGCTGAAAATTTAAATGGAAATCACGGACGTGTTCCTTCCATTATAAAACCATTGATAACATGGTACATATCAAGTTTAATTACATAAACTAGAACAAATCAATGGAATAGGTAGTACTGAAACAGCAGCGAGTTTTATTAAAAGGCCGCCGAAACGACTTTTTAAAAAACGTTTATTTTTATTTTACAATGAAATATAACATTGGAAGCACACAGCTAGCCGCCGGACAATTTCTTACATCTAGCTATGATACGAACACAATGGAACTTATCGACTGACTGGAGCTTAACTTAGAGGTGCAAGCTACTAGTATATATACTATGCCTAATCAGCTAAGATAAGCGTTATCTCTAAAAGGGAGCGTGAGACAGGAAGCCACGTGCGTTCAAGGTTGCAGACTTGCAATTCATTATAAAGAAGCTATTATTGTTCAAGGTTGCAAGCTTGCAGTTTTACACAGGAGACCATTGTCTATTCATAATATAACACGTCCGCCGATAAAATGTTCAATGGGTGGTATTCAAATATGCCTCCATTGAACTTACAAAGAGAAAAGAAAATTAAACTTATGCATTTACGTTAACCGGTTCAAAATCTTTATTTAAAAATCTAATAAGTTTAATCTTCATTGTGTTTCTATTATAATACAAATACAATATAAAAATTATTAACATAAGAATAGTACACAGAGTAAATATAATTGCAGACACACTTAAATTATCAGATTTAATATAATTAACAGGTTTTAACAAATTTTCATATTTATTAAGTTTAATTCGGTCCTCAACCAATTTCTGGGTGTCAAGAGGTATCAAGTCAATCTTTGAAACATTTATGTGGTTTGATTCAGGAATTATTAAGCGGTCAATGTTTGAAATTTTTAAATTAACAATTTCATTTGAGGTTCTTTTTGCGGTGAATAACATGTGTTTTTGATTTATTGAAACAAGACAGTCTGAACTGAGGTGTAAGAGGTTAGTGCCAGATATTCCTTTTCTAAAATTCTGATTTTTACATTTGACGTCCAATATTGCTTCAGATGGGGAAGATATTAACCATGTCGCAGGATTTATTTGTGATATTTTGATTTCTGTTAAATTGAATAAATAAGGGATACATGTTTTATTTTTATTAAATGACAGAAGTTGTGTTTCGCACAATTTGTCGTTGGGGATTTCAAAGTAGTTATTTTGATTACAAAAGTAGGTGTCTAAAGTTATAAGTTTACAATGACTTATTTCAATGGGAATGCTGTTTTTAACGTTAAATAATAAAGTACTATAAGTAGGTATAATCATACGAAATTGATAATTTTGGATAAAAATCGGAAATGGTATTAATTGTATCATTTGATAATCGTTAGTTTTGGAAGTAAGAGGTATTTCGAATATAAATGTAATTCTGTTTTTAACTTGATAAACTTTTGTAATGATAATTGACTCGTATAAATGTAAATACTGTAACTCTGCAGGATATGGAATAGTTAAAGCTTTTTCTGATATGCTATTGAGATACGTCGAAATTTCTTTTAGATTTTCAATTAAATCGTCATTATCAATTAATGACATATGCATCTGTTGATTTTGGGCAAAAGTTAATGCATTTTCTAGTTCCAAACAAGTGTTAATAAGTAGTTGCAAAAATTGAATTGCTTCTAGCAAGACTGTTTTTAAGGAGTATGTAGCGAGATTTTTGCCTAATTCCTCATTTTGTAAAATTATTTTATTTATATTTCTGTCTAATAATTCTTGACTCTTTGCTATATCATTGATTACTGAGATGGTATCATTTAAAATTTTAGTTTGTTCTAATATAACGTCATTTTGAATTTTATTGCTTTCTTGCAATTTAGTAATCATAGATTCATATCTGACTCCATCGTTGGCGTCGAGGTTTCCAGTTAAAAATTTGAAAGCGGATCCAAGTCCATCGAAAAGTCCTCTTTTATTAATTTTGTGTTTAACATCAGGAAATAATTGACTTAAGAGTTTATCTGTTTTTTCAAGATATTGTTTTAATATTATGAGTAAATTGTTATGATTGATAATAACATCATCAATCCTTTTAAATTTTGTATATTCAATAACGTAACTTTTATTTTCAAGTAACGGTATTATTTTCATTAAATTAGTTCTAAGTGTGTCATAATTAACAAATATAGGGGTATAGTCTACATTTCTAATAAGCGTCCATTCGCTTTGTTTAAGCACTACGTTTCCTAAGTTTAGAGGATATAATCCAGGATTATCTTTTAAATTTTTAATAATAATATCGCTCTGTATAACTAGTGATTGAGTCAGCAGGGTACAGGCGATGAAGAGGGTAGTAATCCTGAAAAAGAGAGAGCAATAGTTCCTTTTAGTCAGGGTGTTTTATATTTCCATATTTTTTAAAAAATTAGATTTAATTTTGAATTTCAATTTTACTTCTGAAATTAGTTTTAACAAATATTTTTTCATTTAATTGGAATGTTTGATTTTTCCGAATTGGTTTTAATTTTAAATTTTATCTTTACTTCTGAAATTTATTTTAAATAATACTTTTTCGTTTAATTGAAATGTTTGATCTTTCTGAATTGGTTTTAATTTTAAATGGTTGTAAAGGTTTTTCTTTGTTTTCCTTTAGCAATATCAATTATAAAGGTATGTTGCTGTGAACATTTTAGTTTTAACGCGAGAAATATTGTGATTATTAAAATTGTAAATACTAGATTGATACAAGCTTAGGTCTTGTTTGTTTGTTAAGTATAATTTTTATTTGAGTTTTTTCTGATTTAAATGATTTCAGTCTTAAGTTTTTTCTTAAGATATTATTTAAAAAAAAAAATACTTTTGATATTTGAAGTTACTGGTTTATATATTAAAATTTATTTGCAATACTTAAAGTTTTTCAAAAATTCAGGGGTGTGTACAATCTTATTTCTTTTTTTAAACACACGGTTAAAAATTTAGTTATTTTGGCAAAATTTTTGATAAATGTTCTTTAATAGACTATTTGGTTAAAAATGATTTTATTTCGATTTTTAAGTGCTGGAAATTTTGATTGTTGAATTTTTAAATGAATCTGATTTTATTCCTACTTTAGTAGTATTTAGCTATATAATCTAAATATTTTACAAATTTATGTTTGAATTACTAAATATTATGAGTTGATTTTTATTGTCAGTTTCGTAACGGATGAAGGTACTTCGGGAGAGTAAAATACATCTCTGTATTGAAAACATAAATTAGTCAAAAGAGTTTATTCATCTTCGTTTAAATGGTCTAATCTCAAAATTTTTTTTTAATTGTTATTTAAAATAATTATCTAAAATACTTTTAATGTTTGGAGTTTTTATATTAAAGTTGTTAAAAAAAATTGTTATTTAAATTAATTATCTAAAATACTTTTAATGTTTGAAGTTTTTATATTAAAGTTGTTAAGTCTGATAGACTGATTTTTGTTGAGCTCATAATTTTTATTTTTTTATAAGATTAAGGATTATAAATATTAATTTCTTGTATTTCATTTAAAGTATTAATTACGCTTGTTTTAAATTGATTATTGTATGATTTCAATTGCTGAAGGCTTAGTCATGCCTTTTTCATTAAATTTTAATTTTGGAGTTATTTTAGTTTCATTTTTTTTTATGCTGATAAATTTTACGGGTTATAATAAAATGGTATGGTAGCTCTTTCTGTCTGAATATGCATCCATTTATAATCTATTCGTGCGGATAATTTTGAAAATAAGTCGGATCCAATAAGTCCTATATAGTCTGGGTTAAAATTATATAAATAACATGTATGTGTTCCGTTTTCATAAAAAAGACTGGGGATTGGTAAATCTGCAATTAAGTTATGTTGAGAAATTCCATGAGATGTAATTATCTCGAATTCTGTTTCATAAATATAATTTGGAAAATGTTGTTGTACAAATTCTGGAGAAATTATTGTTTGTGAGCTACCTGTATCAATTAAAAGTTTATCGCCAGTGGCGGGAATTATAATATAAGGAAGATCTGATTTTGAATTTATATTAAAAGTTAAAATATGCTTTTCCGAGGCTCTTAATGAAAATTTACTGTATCGTTTGGATCTGGATATTCGAAATAATCGTAAGTATGGTCTAAATCTTGTGATTCATAATTTTCAGTTGTATCTTGAAAATTGTCAGGGTCAGAATATTCCTGAAAGTTTTCGTTAAAATTTTCTGGAGTTGAAAATTCTCCATTTTCAAATAAATTTTCGTTTAAGTTTTCATATTTATCCGGAGGTTTTTCTTGATGATAATTTAAATGATTAAAATTTCTATTAACGTTTTGAGAGTTTGCTCGATATTTATTAGGGAAATTTGTTTGTTGAGTAGCTGGTCTTTTTATAGTGCTAAAGTCCATAGGTTCTGGTTTATTTGTTGGTGAAAAATTTGGTTTTGGTGCAAATGCATTAAAGCTTGAATTTTGAGTTATTCTAGAATTATTAGGATTATTAAAATTCGTTGGACTTTTAAAATAGTTGGGATTTTGATTAAAATTACTTTTAGGATTTTGGTTAAAATTACTTCTAGGATTTTGGTTAAAATTACTTCGATTTTGTTGGAATGGTCTTTGCATAAAATTTGGGTTATTAAATTTAGGTTCATATGAATTTCGTGTTTGAATATTGGAAGTTAAATTTGGTTTGTTTAATTTTTGACTTTGAAAATTATTTTGATTTTGAGAATATCTGATATCAATTTCTTCTTTTACTATGCTTAACGCTTGTTCTAGTGAAGTTGGATTTCTACTTCTTACGAAGCTTCCTAAATTTTCATTTAGTCCACTTGTAAAAGTGCGAAGTGCTAAATCTTTGTTAGCTTTTAATTTATGAGTGATAATATCTTTTGATTCTTGACTCAGAGAAACTTTTGAATTATAAATAGCTAAATGAGTTCTAACTTTATTGAAAAATTCTATGGGAGAGTCTTTATTCTGTTTTAATTTAGTTAAATCAATTAAGAGATTCAATTCTGACCTTTGGTCGCCAAAATTTTCAATTAAGACATTTTTTAAGTCTTTCCAATTATCATACTGGTAACCTGTGATTACTTCTAACGCTTGACCTTTTAATTTATTCCTTATCGAATTTAAAATTACTTGGTTGATATAATCGTTTAAATTTTCTGTACAAAATTTAGTTGCAATGATTTCTGCGGATCTGATAAATTCCGAAAGAGTGGCTTGATTACCATCATATGTGGGAATTTCATTTAGTAAAGCTACATTAAAATGTGAGGGAAACAATGATGCGTTTTGTTCAACCATATTTGGGTTGCTAATGTTGTTACAATTATTTAAAAATAAAATTCTAGGGATAGAATTCCTTGGTGAGCGTGATCTATCTCGTGACATAAAATTTTTACAATTGTTTCAAAATATAATTTTTTATCTAGTGCTTCAAGATCGGCATTAACATAAAAATTTTGTAGACAAAAATTAACTTTACTTATTTATTTCACTTGATTTTTAATTTTGTTTTATGTTAGTAAACAATTTATATGACTAGGGGGTTTTTCTAATAAGGGGTTGGAATCCTACGCGCAAGAACGCAAGCACAAATGCAGATTAAGCACACCTATTATGTGCAGCAATTGGTCTGGCTTACTACGTTCTGCCTGAACTTATAAATAAATATTTAAAACTATGTTAGTATAATTTTTAAAACTTTATATTAGTTAACTTTGTTGCTTTAGGCGAACGCTTTAATAATTATCACTTTTGAAAATTATATTACGTTACTTTGTTGCCTTTGAAATTTTTACCTTGTTGTTTAGGCGAACGCTTTAATAATTATTACTTTTGAAAATTATATTACGTTACTTTGTTGCCTTTGAAAATTTTTATTTTGCTTTTTCTTTAAAACTTTAAAATTATTACTTAGGCGAACGCTTTAATAGTCGTTACTTTGTTGCCTTTAAAATATACCTTTGCTTTTTCTCTAAAGCTTGAAAATTATTATTTTTAAAAATATACCTTTGCTTTTTCTCTAAAGCTTGAAAATTATTATAAAAATATGCACTTACATTGTGCGTTAAAATTGACGAACGGCGTGCGATCAAGCTACGTCCTGTTGTCTTCAAAAAGGATGCGTCGATCCTATTGATGTCGGCTGGCCTGCACAGAGGTCCTGAAGTCCGACTTGGATAGTCCAGCTTTGCGCTAGAGCGTTATCCAAAAGTTGTCCTGGGGTCGTCGTTGTTGACGTTGCCAATACCAGAGACTGATCCCAATGATCAAGAGTGGTCCCAATGACCAGATGGTTCCAATAACCACGGAGGAGCAGGAGCTGGGTCGACGGGCGCTTCTCACGATCGGGCGATGTTTGTCCCTGTTGGAGATGTCCGAAGATCCGCTGGGTGGTAGGTTTCGATTTGTGGCAAAGAGCTGAACCTCAAGGAAAGTTGCTGGTCGACTCGATGTTTGTAGTTTTCCAGGTTTTCCTCCACAAATCCGAACGACTGCGCCAGTTTTATTAAAAGGCCGCCGAAACGACTTTTTAAAAAACGTTTATTTTTATTTTACAATGAAATATAACATTGGAAGCACACAGCTAGCCGCCGGACAATTTCTTACATCTAGCTATGATACGAACACAATGGAACTTATCGACTGACTGGAGCTTAACTTAGAGGTGCAAGCTACTAGTATATATACTATGCCTAATCAGCTACGATAAGCGTTATCTCTAAAAGGGAGCGTGAGACAGGAAGCCACGTGCGTTCAAGGTTGCAGACTTGCAATTCATTATAAAGAAGCTATTATTGTTCAAGGTTGCAAGCTTGCAGTTTTACACAGGAGACCATTGTCTATTCATAATATAACAAGCGTACGTTAGATAATTCGTAAATACAATTTACGAAATAAATTTTTCAATGTTGGTTCCGTCTGGAATCGATTACAGGCATGCCAACCCACACACCGACAGGGCGCTTCTGAAGTTCTCTACGTTTGAAAACATTCCAATTATTCGAAAACACGGCCAGACCGTTATCTGAAAATAATTTCGTCAAACAGAACGCTTTGTTTTAACCTCGCGTTGTTTATGCATAGCGTAACTGGAAATCAGACCCCAATGTAACAACGCTGATGTATATTTATGAAACATGCATTTGAAGGATTAATACCCGTTTTTTACGGTTGTGCTTTCATGCAATTCGCGCTTTCGATTGCGGCCGCAATCGCTGCCGCCTTATGACCACTATTACTGCAGCTGAAAACTAATGCCTTTTCAGATGCAGAGCTCTGAGCGAGTAAAAGATTAATTAAGATATTGCCTGGCTTATTTGCTTGCTTTGGAACTGCAGGCAGTTTGAAAATGGAATTAATTTGAAAGAATCATGTATGCTGTAGCTCTGAAATGAGATGCCTGAAGTATCTACAAGTCTGAGAAATTCTACATAAAATATATGGTTAAAGCATCGCTGCTTATGACCACACTTATAAGGTGTGACTTTTTTGGGTTTCAAATGAAGGTTAGTCGTAATCGTTAAAAGGGCGCATGTCACCACATGATTCATTGACTCACAGTTGCATAACCTCAATTCTAAGAACAACGTTAATGTCAAATATGAATCAAGAATCAAGAAATTATTAAAGTGCCCACCGCAATCTAGGTTCTTTTTAAGCGGTCTACAATGTTTTGTAGGAGCTTTGCTCAACTTTTTTATTTTTCATATTCGATTATAAAACTATAGTTGTAAAGACAACTGGGGTGGGGGGGCTGACTAAGAAAGGCAAGATTACAGACTACTGAATAATTAATAAGACGAAGATGATGCTGGTGGCTATATACAAGATATATATTGATTGTCTTTGAAGCAACAGCTTTATAAGAACGAAGAAAAAGATTAAAAGCACTAAATGTGCATAACAGGTAACTCAACAACATTATGGTGGATGATTAATATTAGAAAATTATTCTAGTAAAAAATGTAGAAAAAAAAGAAAACTATAGCGTAAAAGATAAGTGATAAACCTTAACTGGACTCACGGGACACTGAGTGCTCTGTTTGTAGTACAGGTCCAGAATCCCCTATTCAAAATTTTGAAATTCGAAAACTTTCTGTCGAGTGGGGAGCCTTAGTCATCTATGCATAACAAGGCTTGTCTGGCGCGCAAACAGCAGTCATAACTCTAAACCCACTCGCTACGTGGCTACTTCATCTTAAGTGTGATGTGACCCAGCACTGACAGCCAGAGTAGCACGCCTCAGTTGCATCTCGGCATTTATACTGGCGTTCCTTATTCTGAAATCCTCAAACAACTAGGCCCAAGAAATTGTAAACTTTCAATGTTACTGAATATTTTTTCTGTTGTTTTGAATTGACTGCGCCCCATATTCCTACGACCGTAAAGTCAGTCCTCCATAGTCACAGGTGTTTTCAGTTTACATAAACGGTTTTCTAGAAATTTGCGTGTTTCTAATAGGGTGTTCAGGCGGAGCATGTAGTGAATAGATAAGTGTTAAATTTTGGCTATATAATATCTGATATTATGTACAATTACGTAATTTTAATTTGGTAAAAAGTTGATGACTGAAAAGCTTGATAAGAATTTGGAAATAGACAAAGATAAAGATGTTGAAAAATTCCTAGAGTTTGGAAAAGAATTGGATATGCTTTACGACAATTCAGAAGATTCTAAGGAATAAATTGTTCATGAGCGATGAAGATGCCAATTCGGAGCTAGAGAAGCATATTCAAACTCTGAATATTATGAATAAGGTGACGCTGGCGATTCACGGAGTTACTTAAAGGCTAAACACAAGATCATAAAATGGAAGAAAATTCCGTTCACTTGTTGTTTTATCTGGAATTTGGCCAACATTTTGCCTAAACCGAAAGCATCGTAAGAAACACCCGATGACATTACAGTATTTCACAAACTGATTACATCTATTTAAATGATTGATGCTATCGTGTTATACAGTAATGTATGCATTAAAATATATTAAATAACAATTATAGCAGAGTATGAAAAGCTAATTCAACTACAGCAAACGAAATGTTCGCGTTTCTTGGTCGACATAGACATTTTACCAAGTTGCATGAGCTATCGTAGGATGTATTAGGTTTGATGATGGACAAACCATAATATTTAGTTATTTAGAAGTGTACTTGTGTGCAAAGTTTAAACATTTAAATGCTGCATCATATTTCCCACCTAAGAAACAAATAACAATAAACACTTTTCGTTCTGTTCAGATCGGTGTGCCTTCAATAATAGTTATTCGCGTTTCAAGTTCAAGTTTGATAGACATTAAGCAAACTCCACGTACCGTTTGTGGCCGGTGTGGCTTACACGTTTCGAAATTATAATGCGAAAGCAGGCTAAGATATCGTTATGGTAGAAAAAACTTTGCGGTAGTTCCGGATAATCATATATTGGACCAAAATTACGAATTGCCCCAAATATTTTCTTTGGCTTTGGTTTCTTCTCAGCGCTGGTTGATCTTTAAGATTTTGCTAAACCTTTCGAATCCAGAAGAGTGATCCAGGTCCGTTGTCAAACTTCGTGGGTCATATCGTCAACTTTAAGAATAGCTAAGGTTCCAAACATCGCCACCCATTGAGGAGATGGACGCCGACATACACTCAGAATTTGGTATTGTTAAATTACTGCATTAAGCTGTAGTCACACATTTAGTGTGTGTGTAATTTCTGCATATGCATGTACATAATTTTTTATCTTAGATACAATACTTACGACGCTTTGGTCTGTAATAATTGTCAATTACCTGTGTGTTTTCGCGCACAAGTTTTGAGCCTTTGCCTGTCAGGTGTAACGCCTCGTTTCAATTTCATTTCTGTAGCGCGTTAATGCATTTGACACCTCATTTCGCACCACCTTATATCTAATGGCTGTAGCAAACGTATTCAAGGATATCACAGTAAGCACTACGGCGCGATTAGCACCTGCAGTTTTCGTGTTGGAACAGGTCTAGCATTTCGATTAAGTTGGCGTTAAAATAGCAGAAGAGCTGACAGAGTATTGATTGTTTCGAGAAAAATGCTCTCGCGAGTCTCGCGGATTTGAATTGCTGGGCTAAGCTGAAGCCGCTTTAATCGTTTTCGTAAGGCGCATTATGTGTAGGTAAGAAAGCTCATCTCATTGTATTCTTTGCGTACCGATTTTGAATATTTAGGCTGGGTTTCCCTTTTGCGATGCGACGATAGAAATCGCTGCGAAGCGTCCGCTGCTATAATTAGGCCGAGAACACCTTCCGGTAATAATACTTTTGCAGGCTTATTTTAGCAACTAATTTTTAACATTTAGTACGCGGGCAGTTACGGTCCAAAAGTTCGCAGTTATCAAGCTGCTACGACTAAAATCAGGCAGTTACGGGCTAGAAATTTGGCTAATTCAATTCCCCGGTTCTGCTTCCGCATGGGTTAGGAATTCCCGACATGTGCCGCTACCTTTTGTGGTTTGCTGACTTTTAACAGTGGCGTCTTCGCTTGGGAGTCTCAGAATTTAGCAGCCAAATCTAGATTAGCAACTTTATGAACGGAGGCCACACACTAGGATAATTCTATTTGCGATCGCTGGACTTCAACATCAAGTTAAACTGTAAGTACATCAGCCCTCTTTTTCTGACAGATGCATTTGCCTTAATTATATCAGTTCTTTCTAAGATCTTAGCAAATCAAACTGAGCGAGTTTAATCAACCTTTTTGGCTCAAACCTTAAGAACGCTTTATGCGTTGTTTGTTGTGCATTTGCGATAGCACAGGTGCTGTCCTGGAGTGCGAATGAAGCTGTAATTAACATTTTGTGGATTGAACATTTGGAAGTAATTTACCAATTATAATTTATTATTTCATTTGATAGGCAATAGTCCTACCACTTTATTTGATGTCACAAGGCCTAAGGGCTAATACAAGTAATTCATGTGTCACTGCGATACTTGGAGTCAAATAAATGCCCCTATTGCTAGTATTTGCTGTGTTTTCTTTTGCAACCCTTCTAGCTGAACGAGTAATGTAAACATGCGGTGGAATATCAAAGGTAGGTGGCGTATTGTTAAGTAGCTTGTTTTGTTTTTATAGGTTGTGAGTAACGACCAGGCGCCCAATTTGTATTTATACTTCTGTTCAATTTAAAAGCCGGAAGCATTTATTAGCCTGATCCTTACACCACGCCATTTTCAGCCGAGAGTTAAAAGAGCTAGCCGAGGCCTTGTCAACCCCTTCGTTTAAAGGCGGTACACAGGGAAGTCAAACGCCATTGGGATACGCCGTTGGATTGCGGCCAGTTTATAAAATTGTCTTCTCTTGGACCCTTACACTGTACCCGCAGTGATCTCAGTTAGTAGGAACCCCGTAATATTAGAAACTCACTGGCGAGCCTAAAGCTACCCCCTGTATTATCGTGTTTTCAGTGTAACGTATAAATTTACATTTTATGTATTTTTTATTGTAAGTCAAATATGCTGTCCCGTTTACAGGTGGTATAAGCAGAAAACAGATAAAGGTAATGTAAATGGCTAGGGTAAATAACTAAGTGGCGCCTAACAAATAATAATAATCGCGTTTCACGTGTCTACCGAACTGACTTTCATACTAAATCACTAGCGTTTTCAGAACAAGATGTTTCCATTGTAGCAAGCTACGTGCATCCTTTATTCTCATGCATGTCGTAAAGGAGTTTTCACATGTAACATACTGTGGAAATCAACCTGCTGAAACGTATGATTAAATATTGCAACAGCAATAATTGTACCTAGGATGCTTTTGACAGTAAAAGAGCCAAACAGAAACTTAATATATGACAATTCGTATACAGGTATTCCACTTGCTGATCCCTTTTGGTGGAATAAACTATTAAATTACAGGAACCATTGCAAAATAACCGTAAAATACCAATCGAGTTTTTATTCAATAAGATGAGGGCTTTGGATTTCTAAGGGTATCCTATTTGACGGTTCTTATAGATTGTGGGCGCGTTTGCTGATTTAAATCACTATATGTTGCAATTTGAATTCTTAGATATGAAAATCCCTTTATTTAATCGATCCTTCAATAAAATTAAAATGTGGTATTTTCTCTTATTGTAGGATTGTAGTATTCCACAAAAACATAGTTTTCTTCGGTGGTACATTTTACAGGTCTAATTTAAAAGAAGCATATAATCGTTGCAAACGTTTTAATCAGGAACATTAAATAACAAACGTAACATGCGCATATAATAAATGTGTGGTTATATACAGGTAATTTGCTTTAATGTGGTTGAAATGGCTTTGTGTTTTCTATTAGGCGACGTAGACCAACAATAGGTCAAAGTTATTGAAATTTAACTTTCTTTGTGTTCTAAAAGTTAATAACGTAATGCAATTAGGTCGCCTTACAGAACGCCTTTGAAAAAGAGACTAGCAGTATTCCTAGAAGCTATCAAGGAGATTTCAAAGTGTGTCATGACCTTATGACACTCTTCTCCATTATGCAGTTTGATAAATTAAAATTTTCCAGAAGTAAAGTAGTCATTCGTATAGCTTCGCGACAATGCAATAAAATTCTATTAAAAACAAAATAGGTATAAAATACTATAATTAAAACCATATTGCTTATACATTTAAAAACACAAACGAAAAGTCCTACAGCAGAAAGTTGCATGCATATGGGATTTTAAAGTGCACGATCCGAGAGGTTATTAACCTATCAAAAGGCATAAATTCCGCGATTTTGCGATTGCGACGCCTAATTTATTCCGCGGATTAGCAGTATGAGATTGTGCGTGTGATTTAACTTCTCTTTGCACTTACTCGTTGTACTCCTTTAATTCCGCACGATTACGACGTTTAATGAAATTATTCGCAGAGAGCGTATCGCGATTCCAAAGTTCAAAGGGCGCAACCTCTAATCTGCCATTATGAAATTTCTAGTCTGTCTGTGAAAGTTTATGTGTTTAGTTTGGTATGTGTATTGGGCTTACAAATTTGCCAGTTGTCCTATCATTAGATTTGATAATGTTCATATAATAATTTGCTCTTGCAATCTGTGTGGAGGAAAACTAGTAAACCAGTTTATTATAAGCATTTTAAAGCAATATTTAAGTTAGTAGTTGACATTATGGTAGATACATTTGTACTTTCAAGAGATACACAAACGAATCATGTAAGAGATTGAACTTGATGCATTATTGCAAATACAAAATTTAGTGTGGAAGAGATCATCTATAGTGTCATGAGTCACTTGCATCCAATAAAATTACTATGTTCAAGACTATAGTTTCATGATCAGATGATGGAGATCTTAAAATACTAATCCAATGTATACTTCTTTATAAAGCTACTTTTTGTCATTTGGTGCTGTAATTGGGCTACAGAAAACCATAACCGGGTTAAGAAGGCACTCGAAACATCTGCAAAAGGTTAACGTATAGCCAGACATCGTTGGTCACCGAATACTAGAATTCTTTCCAAATCACAGTAAAATGCAAATGGTACTTTTACAATTATGAGCGAAGTCTATTATGGCGCTCCGCAAGATTATGTTGCTAAAGTACGTCAGTATATAAATCATGTGGCAATGCAGACAAGTGAATTGTTGTGAAAAATCTGATTTTAAGGAGTTTTGAAACCCTTAGAATAGTTTTATGTACGATCTATCAGTAATAGGGGTAATTTAGACATATTGGCAAGCCTTCAGCGAATCTTTTAGCCCTTGGGCGTTAATATTTGTATGCAACCGCAACCGCAAAAAATGTGGAGTGGTGTTTTTGACCCTCGGTGTGTTATGTCACTCGGCGCTTCGCGCCTTCTAGAGCTTCAAGAGACACCGAACTTCTTTCATAATGTGTAGACGCAGGGTCGGATTAATTATATCAATGTATCCTAGACCACATTTCGAGTGGCCGCGGTTCCTATTGAAATATTTTAACCTAAACTGGAGGCTAGTTTTTTTTTTAAATTTACCAACAAACAGTTTCTTATTAAGAAATTACATAACAAATTCATTCAAAGGTTGAGAAGTGGCCATCACTTTCTTTTAACCCCATAAATTCTACCCGCTGTAATAGATGAAATTGGTTGGTATTTAACTTAACATATAGTACAACACAATTTAAGACATGCATTTTACATGAACTGCGTTTCCATAGCAAAAACCAGAATGGAAATTAATTGAAACATTATATCAACACACCGTTTCCTTCAAGTTCTGCATTCCTACTCTAAAGCTGCACAGTTTCCCCAGCCCAAGTCTGCTGCATGCCATGGTAATTCCGCAAACGGTTATTAGCGGCATAAAGGTAAAAGCTCTTCGGTTCTCCAAAAGGGAATATTTCAGATTGCCGGCGCAGGCCCTTTAATCCCCGAACCTGATACTAACGCAAATGCGATGACATGGCCTAACGCCAAACGAAATTAGCCGGCCAATGCTTGTAATTAGCTTAGCATTAACAGACGAGTGGATGACAACATGCCGGCCGCGAGTGACATCAATTTTATTAATATTCGCACGGCACGAACGCCCGATAAGAAGCCCGAATAAAGGTCCCACTCGGATTTATCGGTAGCCGCACTGGCAAGGGAAGAGGGTAGTTATTTATATTTATATCGCTAGATATGCCACAGATATATGCATCGTGAAAGTTCGCGTGCTGCCTTGTACATGCTCAGTCAAACGTCTGGATTTATATTATGATGCTATTTAGGTAAATTTAGCTTGGGGGGAATGGGAATAGAAACTGGGGTTGCAGTCTGATTAAATGTGATTTGCAGGCTATTCCTTAGAAATGTATCGTATTCAAACAGATGACTGCGGTTTTACATTTTTTAGGTAGTGTCATTTGTTTCTGTGTGGATTTTCAGTATCATGTATTTGTCATTTACTTCCACTGTTTGCTGTTGGGTGTCCCACGTTTGGATGAGCGTTGTTTATGGCGGAGCGAGCTTATGAGCCAGGCTAATACAAGTCGATATAAGCTTACAGCTTACATATGCACATTTGTGATAAATTTTGGAATTCGTCATAGCCTAACATCGTGAAACAAATATATATATAATATATTTTTCAATTATAGAAGCGATTTTAAGGTCTCTAGTAGTAACATAAAATTGTTATTTAAAAATGCAAGCTAGTGTTTTTGACAAACACTTCTATCTGCTGAAACTCGACAGTAATGTTGATTAACAAAGGTTTGATATATCGAATTACTGCAAGCAATGAGCATGGCCCCTGTTATAAAAACACGCAAGTTGGCATAATTTGCAACATATTTTTATACGCGATAGATGGAGGGATAGTTCAAAGCAATAAAAATGCCGATATTCTATAACCCTGAACTTACAATAAAAGTGTCACGTGTATATGTTTTATATTATCACTTTCCCTACGTTTACGGGAGCTATAATGTAACAAAAATTGGATATAAAGGCTCACGTCGATTCATTGTCATTTGAAATTGGTTGTAATATAATTAAATTGTGTCATTGTTGTTTGAAGGCATCAACTTAGTAGCAGGACACGCAGATTTTCAGAGATGTGGGATTCGTGCTAACCGTTCCTATTTTTCAATTTTAATATTTTATTATGTTTAATGTAATGTAACTTCCTTAATTTCTTCTACAGTAAAAACAGTTGGAATGTTGATGCTGAATATATTTGATAGCTTCCCTGTAATACTTTCAGAACGCAGTGTTAAAGGGTGAGCGGGTGGACTATTGAGCACATGCTCGACTCGACCCGACCTATGAGTAGAGAAGGTTCATAGAACCACAACTTTGTTGAATAAACAGGCCACTGGCTTACTATAAAAAGAAGACAAGCCTAAAATTTGTCATAAACTAAGAAAAGTTGGAAATTAATAATTTTTATTATTTCAAAAATACAATATCCTCATTATTTATTGTTAAAAATAGATCTCTAATACGAGTAGTTGACTTTGCTGATAAGTCAGTAGTATTGTTTATCCAACCTACTTTATTTAATAAGCTTTTAAACATAATCTGTTGTTTCAAGAATTCTAGAGTTTAGATGGTAACTACTGCGACCTACTTGAATGTAAACGTAGCATTTCTTATTGAATGTTATTAGGTCGAGCTGTAATATCTTGACTCTATTTATAATTGTAAATACAGGTTTATGTGTACTCAACTCCTATATTAAAAACCAGTCCAACCGGTAACGCTGAATTCACAAACAAAAAAACACAAAACAGCACTTTACGCTACACATTAAACTTGAAATTATCTATAAATACAGAATTTGTATGTAATTAATTTTCATACAGTTTTAACATCAGCTGTGTTCATTTCAATGTGAGTTAGCCTAGCCTGCAATTGCTATCAAAAGAGATTTTAGCCTGATCGTCTTGCTGTCGCAACCTAATAACCTAAATGTTCTATAAACAAGCCTCAAAACTTTCAGTAATTACCAAACATTAATCTGGTCCTCACAATAAATAAATTACGCTCTATGAATTACTTCCTAAAATGCAAATTGCACAATATTAGAAGAATTCGGTATTAAATAGTTTTGCATATTTTAGACCATTACTATTTACACGATGTCCACATTTAATCGGTTTTGAAGGTTAGTTACGTAACTATAACATTTTTTTAAATTTATTTACAAGTTATTGTCAGATCAACAATGAAATTGTTATACATGACATATTTAATAAAGACAAAGAATAACAATAAATAACGGGACAAGACTATTTATAACGTCTTGATTACAATACTCGTTTTTAGTTTAGCTGCTATGTTCGTCAGAAGCTATAACATCTTGAGGTAACCTTCGTTTCAGTCTAGCATGTATGTTCTGTTGGCACAAATTGTAGTGGATGACACCGTTACATGCACTCGCGTTTTGAAAGAACTTTTTGGCACTTTCGCGAATGAAGTCTTGCACAGATGATACTCCTAGTTCATAATGGAGTTGATTATTACGAATGAACCACGGCGCGTTCACTGCAATTCGCAACACTTTGTTTTGAAATCGCTGTAGTTTGTTAATGTTCGTTTTAGATGTAGTACACCAAACTGGACAAGCGTATAGAACTAGTGGGCGTAGCAGGGTTTTATACATTAAGATAGTGCATTCGGGTTTCAATGATGACTTGCGATTTATTAATGGGTATAATAGTCTCAATCTGTTGTTACCTTGCAATAGTTTATGGTTTATGTGGAAGCTCCAAGTGAGACGTGTATCGAAATAAACTCCAAGATATTTTACGGCTAGATCTGTTGGATTCCAGGGTATAGATTTTCCTTCAATTGTGATGTTGAGCGACGTAGTTATTTTCCTAAGTGTGAAGATTTTACTTTGACATTTGGAGGGATTTATTTGAATATTCCAGGTTTTGAACCATTTGTTAATTGTATCTGTTGCATGTTGTAATTGTTGTACTGCGTCTTGTAAGTCTGTACTTTGCGTGATTATTGCCGTGTCATCAGCAAATGTGGCTATGGAAGCTATGGTAGCTGGAATATCTGATGTGTAGATATTGAAGAGTAGAGGCCCAAGTATACTTCCTTGAGGAACTCCAGCATGTATTGCTTTTCTGGAGGATGTGTAAGAGTTGATCTTAACGGCATAGGTTCTATCTTCCAGGAATGAGAAGACGATTGCTTGCAAATAACTTGGTACGTTGATATCGAGGAGCTTCTTTTTTAGGCCTTCGATCCACACCTTGTCGAAGGCCTGCGCTACATCTAAGAAGAGGATTGTAGTGTAGCACTTACGTTCAAATCCTTTTTCAATTATTTCGCTAATTCTCTGGAGTTGATGACAGGTTGAATGCCCTCTCCTGTAGCCAAATTGAAAGGGCGGTAGTATGTTTTGGGTTTCCACAAATTTCAGTAATCGAGCATGAATAATTTTCTCTAGAATTTTGGAAAGTGTAGTAAGTAGACTTATTGGCCGATAACTCATAATATCTTCCTTCTTTTTTCCTGGTTTAGCGAACATGAGGATGTGAGCATGCTTCCAGTTTCGAGGAAAGTAGCCAATGCGGAGACATGAATTGAACATTGAGGCTAGATATGCCACGCACTTTTTGGTTAGATGTTGTAAAATTGTGTTGGGTATAAGATCGGGGCCAGGTGATTTTCGTTTAGGCAAAGCGATTATAATTTGGATTATTTCACTCGGAGATGTAGGGTGGATATTTTCCATGATAACCGGATGGTTCCGCTCAATATGGTTAAGTACGTGAAGTGCATGTGTGGGATTGCAGATAATTGATGGTGTGAAAATATGTTCAATATGTGTAGCGAAGGCTTCTGATTTTTCATTATCTGTGCAGAAGACATCGTTTCCATTAGTTAAATTCGGTAATTCGTCATGCTGTTTTAATATTCTCCTTGTGGTTTTCCACATTCCTGGATCGCCGGGACCGATGTCTGCAATGTATTTTCGATATGACTCTAGTCTGAATTCATCCAGCTCTTTTTTGAGACGATGAGTGAGCCTGTTTAGTAGTCTTTTTGTTTCGGGGTTTTTAGTTCTCTGCCATTGGCGTCTAGTTTGACTTCTTGTTTTAATTAGACTTAGTATGTGGTTGGGAGGATAATTATAGTTTGGGGATGTAGGGTTTCTAGAAGGTGTGACCGATGACTTCGCAGTATTTACAATTGACGTTGTAATATTGGTAACGGCAGCATCTAAGTCTTCTTGGGTTTCGCATATCTTCGGTTTTTGAAGGTGTTCGTTTAATCTCTCTTGAAAGGTGTCCCAATCAATTGGCCCATTGATGAGTCTTTGAGGAGGTTGTTTTATTTGGGGCGTACTGAGGAAAGATACTAATACGGGCAAGTGGTCAGAGTTGAGTTCCATTATTACTCTCTGGTTAATCTGTTTTGGAAAATTTTTCTGAAGGACAATATCTAGTATGTCTGGCTGGTGGTCTGCACGGTAGGGAAAGTAGGTGTACTCATCCGGAGGTATAATTTGAAATGCGTATGTAGTTGGCAGTACGGTTGAGTGGTGATGCATCTCTCATGGCACTTGCAAAAGTTAAGCACCAGTCTGCTCGGTCAGAACTTGGATGGGTGACCAGCTGGAGAGCGGGTGTAGTGTTCTAGCCAGACAGACTCCACTACCCCAAGTAGGTACCTCCGCCGAATTTAAAATGCACACACCCTCAGCGGCTCGGTGCGCCCGGCACCCCGACACTGTAACGGTATAAGGGGTTACAGATTATGTATGTATGTATGTAGTTGAATATTTTTCAAGCTTAATTCCTTCGGGGTTAGTCGCTCGACAGCCCCACGTATTGTGTTTGCAATTAATATCTCCTATCACTAATATCTGGTCGGTTGTGTCAAATAAAGTCTTCATATCATTTTCCTCAAGTTTTTTGTTTGGTTGCCTATATATGCTGAAGATGGCAAGATGGCTTTGGTCACTTAATCTCACTTTGACTCCAATGGATTCTAAAGTAATATTTAAGATATCGGGAATACAAGCATGTTCCAATTTCTTTTTAATGATGATAGCTACTCCTCCTGAAGCTATTCTGGAATTTCTGACCTTCCGATATACGCTGTATCCTGGTATTTTAAAATTATCATTGCTATGTAAGTGTGTTTCAGAAATACATGCTATATCTACATTGTACCTGGCTAAGAACGCTATAAATACTGATCGTTGACTGGCAATTCCATTTGAGTTCCAATTTAGGATAGTTAAGTTTTCTATCACTCGTTGGGATTTAGGATCCATTGAGCAATAAGGGTAAAAGAGTGGTTGTAATGAAGTTTTTAATTTGTGGAAGATGAGGGGTTATTAAATCTATAATAATTTTAATAATACCTGAGGACTGGGAGGATTCTTCTGCTAGTGTTGCTGTAGGAATGGGGTTGGTGTTTAAGACATTTTTAACTTTATTGGTATATGTCTGCATTGGGTTAACGCGGGAACTATTTATAATCGGCCTACTTTTTAAGCGTTTTTGTTGGAGTTCTATATGGTGGCTACATCCGCGATAGCTTGCTGCATGATCACCGCCGCAGTTGGCGCATGTTGGTTTAGTTATGGGCTGCTTGGTGCACTCGCTGTGGTTGTGGTTACCAGCGCATTTCACACATCTTGGAGTGAGGGTGCAATAATTTTTTGTGTGCCCATAGCGTTGGCATCGATGGCATTGTGGTAAATTAGCGGATTTTTTCCTCATTTCGACAGTCACAATCGAATGATATAGTGACTTCAAGGTGAAGATTTTTTTGCCCTCGTCGTTATTGGTTAGGGCTACTGCGCACACAGGAAGGGGCTTTTTATCTCTTGTCAGCAATCGTGTAACGTTGATAACAGGCAATATTTTTAATTCTTCTTTAATTTCATTAATAGTTAGTGATAGCGGGACATTTTTAATTACTACTGACAACGGTTTTGTATTGGGATTTTGGAATGTATGATATTGAATTCCATTTTCAAAGTAAAATTTTGTCAGGGTGCGATAGTCGTCTTCTTTTGATAAATTTATGCGAAGCGTGTTTGTGCTGCACATTGTTGTAAACGTTCCTGTTACTATCTTTTTAATATCTGCTACGAGTTCCTTGTGGTTTATTGCATTATGCAGATATATTGGTGGAATTTTAGATTTACTGATAAACGTGGTTGGTTGAGCAGCTGATGTATTGGTTTCATCAGTGTTAATTTCATTAGCATCTTGTGAGGGCAAATAATATCTATTTTGCGTGATAAGTTCTTGGGCTGTCCACATATATCGTTTTTGCACCTCGTTTAAAGGTGGTGTTAATTCGTCGCTTTTGCGCTTATTTTGCGCACGTGTATCCATTTTATAATCATTAGATGATATGCTGGTATCTTATAATATTTGCTAATAGCTACTAAAAAGTGTACTCACAAAATAGGCTATTAATATAGCCTTAACGCCAGCTGTATTACACTGATATCGGAGCGCGCACGTTGCACCCACACCGAATCAATGCTCACACTCGACTACCTACTATAACATTTATATAGTCATTGTTTCGGTAGCAAAATTAGAATTTTCAAACGTTCTTCATTTGAAATATGTTTTCTACTGAAAAATGGAAAAGCATTTTATTGGGAATTCAATCTGTGTAAATTTAATGACAAAATCCCTTTTCGCTTTAGATTTACGGATGTTACAACTTTTATAGTTTAACAATTTGTAGAGGTTGTTGGAGCCACACTTCGTAACAAACTGTACACTAAACATGAGTAATGAAATAATTCTATAAAACACAAAAGTATAATGAAGATGATAGGTCCGGTTTTTTAAATTCCAAAATTAAAGTAACAATTGTTATGATCAATATGATATTAAAAAAGCAACGTAACATCACATTAAAATAAGAAACCATGAAATTAAAATTAAGAAAAGATATATTAGACTACATTTCACCAAAATCAATATCCTTTATAAAACTAATAACAAAAATAATTATATGAGTAAACATCAGATACTCAGGTGAAATTTCTAAGCAAATTTAAATGTATTCTACTAATTTTTAAAATTTTCTTCTAATAAACAAACCGTTCTACATAACTTCAAGCTGTGCCTAAAATCGGTGTTTTGTATTAATATAGCAATACTGTTGGCTCTATCAAACGCAATTTTAAGAAACCTTTTAATCTTGTTAGGGTAACATAATTAACATTAAATCCAAAAATAATACAAAACAAAAAAGTCACATTAAAAAATTCTTCTTCTTTTTCTTCTTCCTCTTATTGTAGGCTATTGGCCTGTTTTAACCACGAAGTGGTTCTTGATTTTTTTTAAATTAAATTTTTCTGTAAATATATATTACTTTGTTTTCATTTGCTTGGAATATCATTGTAAATATGAGGCACTGAGTAGCTAAAGATTTCTGCGACTATGCTTTGTGAAAGAATGAAGCTTTGAAAAATAGAAATTTATTTAAAAAAATTACACAGCCCAGTCAAATGTTACACAAAAAATGCGTGAACTAACATTAAATGGGGTATTAATAATTTTTGCAGAGGTGTTTCGGACCATTACTGGGACTACAAATCCAGATTTGCAACCCTCAGAAACCTGTGCTCACTGAATGGCGGTCGAAAAACAGCAACTTTTTCAGACTTTTTTCGGTTTTTTGACAAGATCTCCTAAACTATGCGTTTATTGGAAAAAATGTTCCACTGCTTTTTTAAAGTAAATAAAATTTTCTACAAAATAGGATCAAAATAGTTTTTTAAGTTATATAGTTATCGAGATACAGCTTTTCAAAGATTGAACTTTTTTCAAAAAGTGAAAATTTTAAGTTTTCTGCATGTTTCGAGTTGGAATACCGGCAAAATGACACGTCTTACAGAAAAGTCAGTAGCGTGAAAGTTGTAGGGAAGTTAATAAGCTTTAATATGAGCTAAGGCTGATCCTTGTAGCTCAGATAGTCTCATCAGAAATTACAAAAAACAAAAAGATGAAAAAATGTCTTTTTTGGTTGAAAGTTAAGTAACATCGTTTCCTTCACCAACACCTTAATTAATGTTTTTTTTATAACATGTCGGCGGAAAATTTCGTATGACTAAGTTGGGAAAGTTTACAGTGGTTTTTATAGTCATATAGTCACTTCAAGTATGAATTGGCCCTTTACCCAATGTCTCTGTTCAACTAAACTGAAATGAGGAAGGGAACTAAGTCAGCTCTATATTCGTGTTTCACATCTTTCACTACCAACTTAAAATTTTCACTTTTTGGAAAAAAAGGTCAATCTTTGAAAAGCCGCATCTCGATAACTATATAACTTACACAAACGATTTTGATCTTATTTTGTAGAAAATTTAAATTACTTTAAAAAATCAGTGAATTTTTTTTTCCAACAAACGCATAGTTTAGGATATCTTGTCAAAAAACCGAAAAAAGTCCGAAAAAGTCGCTGTTTTTTCGATCTGGATTTGTATTCCCACTAATGATCCGAAACACCTCTCCAAAAATTATTAATACCCCATTTAATGTAAGTTCCGATGTAACATTTGACTGGGCTAAGTTGTATATAGATATTTAAGTATATAAAATGTGAGTCAGTGGCGAATACCGTAGCTAAACATCCAATCAAAAACTTTTAAGTTAGAGTCAGCAGATTGAAAGTTGTGTTGTAGGTTCCACCCCTGATAGAAAATTTGTAATTGTGAAAAGATACAAATAGAGCAATATACATTATCTTCAAGATATATTTCGGGAATAAATTCATAACAAACTAAAATCTATACATAATAAATTGCAATACTTAAAAATCTGGTGTGATACACTCACACAACTTCCTTTTACAGTTATCTTATAATTAGCCAAAAATTTGATTTAAAATGTTTTAAGCATTTGTGAAAAAATTTCAAAAATTACAAATTCTGCAAAAACGGTACAAAATAGAGCGTTAGTTAAAGAGACAAATTTTCCCTAGAATTTTAAGCTGAATTCAAAAATGTAATAATATACCAGGTGTTCTATTTATAATAAGAGTTAATAAAAAATAGACAAAAAAAACAAAAGAAACCCATTTTAGAAGTATTCAACTGGAAAATCACCTATCTCACATCAATACACATTCAAAATGTAATAAAAATGTAAAGTTAAAAAAAAATCGTTAGAGCCGTTTTTGAAAAAATTAAAAAAAACTGAAAAATCACAAGAGCAAACACCTACTTCCGGTTATGCGATTTTCTTCAAAAGCTTGCTGTCTCATCTACATAGTACACAAAACTTATATATGAAGTTTCAACGCCATACCTCTTTTCGTTTTTGAGATATTCTGTTCACAGGCACACAGACAGACACACAGACACACAGACAGACACAGAGACCAATGAAAAAAAATATGTTTTTTGGGATCAGGGGACTCTAAAACGTGAAGATCTGTTGAAAACTCAATTTCGAATTTTTGGGGTGAATCCAATACTTCCTTTATAGTAAACGGAAGTAAAAAGGAACTAACGTAGTGCTTTCAAAACAAATGATCTGCTAGTATGATTTCAATTGTTTAATTTTGCTTGTTTGTTCAATTTCTGGGAAAATACAGTTTACCCACAAATTCGGTGCGCATCAATTTCAGCATTTCAATTCGATTCATTCAATGAAATAAATTTTGTCATTGATAATAATTGCAAAACTAACTTTAATTACTAGAAGTGTCCTTCACTATGGATGGATTTAGTTAAGGAGAGGAAAACGATGACTAAACAGAAGAAGAACATGAAACATTTATTGCAACACCTACAGTTGTTTCAGCATTTGCATCCAAAAACTCGACATGTAAAACAGCCTTCAGAAACATCCAAAGCTACTGTTAAATACAGAAACTGCAAGAAAGTAATTCTAAACAAAGAAAATACAACTAACGTAGCTCAAGTTTGTGCTTAACTTGGGATGGAAATGAATACCAGCCATCGACTGACAAGTTGTCGCGATCCGAAATAGGTCGCCGGAAAATTTTCGTCGTGTTCACTACAGACACAACGATCCTAAGCGCTGGCGCACGTTTTGGGCCACCTATTTGATGTAATAGACTTTGAATCAGAAATAGATGTACTTTTGACACCAAAAATTCCCAAAGCACGTATTTTAGAGGTGGGAGATTTCGGGCGCGATTTTTAAATTTTGGAAAATCGACCGCTTAACGTGTGCGTAACTTCATTTCGTGGAACCGCAATTGTGGCAGCTGGAGAGTATTTCGAAATGTAATAATTCCTGTTGCAAGGGAAAATGTCCACTGGCCGCCTAATAACCGAGGTAAGCTATTAACGGGACTAGTTTTGCGTGGACTAATGGCCAGTTATATTTGTTTCGGTTCTCTTCCTTTTTATTTTTCCGTTCTTTTAACTTTTACGTTTACTTCGTTTGCCCCTGCTGATCGCCGAGTTCCAGCCACGCTTCGGTTGTTCTGCACGCTTTGGAACTCATCGTTCAAGATAACTGTACGCGCCGGCAATTTTTATACGATTGTCGAAGTCTGACTTTTCTAATTTTGGTCACATAGCGACGAGCCTTGTACGTCTCACCTGGGAAATTCCTGAATTTGCCTATTTACGCTCACCAGAGAAGCATGTACAGTGCGCGCTCCAACTATTTTTTTTGCTCAAATGAATTTCTCTTGTTGACAATCGATTGTTTGTCACTAACTCTTGGTAATTGCCTCGTTTTTATGTAATATTATCAAGTGTAATATAAATAGCAGACAGGCCAACCTGATTGCCTCGATTTGTTGATATTGGACGGCGATCATAGGGTAGGTTGATGCTGAACTTTGACCGATAAAATTATTAATTTTTATGTGAAATCATTGCGATCAACAAGACCGTATCGATAGCATTATTTGCGAAAAAAATTAATCCGTAGCTTTGCAGGAAAGTTGATCGTAATCTTTCATTTAAGTCTTCGAATGCTTTCGCTCGATTGGTCTCGCATGGTATCGATCAGATAAAATTATTAGTAACAGGATTCCATATCTCGATTTCGTTTGTGCACTTAACATTTTGCATTAGCCGTTGTTTAAGTGATTCTTTCTTCTAGGTTTCTTTCGCAATTATGGATCTAGCGTAAATTTTAATTCATTCGCCAATGCGTCATTTACCTTAACGGGTCACTAGTAACGCTGGTGTTGTGCTGATGTTGTTTGTGTCATCCGTATGTTATTCGGATGTCATTGTGAATAAAAAAGTATTGTTTGTAACTAGCCGCTGTTGTTTCCCTTTTTGTGCGTTTGTTACTTCTTTCAGCCTGTTTCGTCGTAGCTCACTCGCTCCGCCTGGTTCTACGGAGTGCGATTCGGTAAGTTTTTTAACCTGTCGCCCTTATTGATTGACTCATAATTGCTTCTACTAATGGGATACGATGCCTTACCGGCATTTGGTTTGGAATAATAGTGACGTTGCTATCGGACATTTTGGCTAATGTTACGCTACGTGAAACATTCGTTAAGAACGTTAAGTAACATAACGCATCGCGATAACGCACTGATAGTGTAAGGAATGCTAGATGGAAAGCGTCGTCAAAAGAGCTTACCCACTTTATGGGATAATATTATCCAATCAAGAGGGTCCATACTTGAAGTAGTAATACGGGAAGACGGTAACCCTAGTAGGTGGTGTAGAACTATTACACAAGTTAAGAGGCGATTCGATAAAGGGAACAACACTTGACAACACTTTGGACTTTTTCAAAAAGTAACCCGTTACTTTCTTTAATATGTGGTTTCTAGATAGGATTTCTTTTATTTACTACGTAGCACTGAGCTTTGCTTGTAGCGCTTCTTATAAATTGTTAAATTATGAAGCAGAAACTATTTTTAATCTATTTTCATAAAAATTAAGTTTTTCTTTTTATCTTATAAATATATTGAAGATAACGGGTGATGTTAGATTCTCAATGGTTACTAGTACTTAAAGACAGAAATTTGTCAAACTTTAGATTATTTAAACCTGAGGATTCTTAATCCTGCTGCAGATATTTAATTCATTGCACAATTAGTGTTTTGTCCAGAATACTGCCTACATTTTTCTTGTAGCTTTTGAAAGAAAGGTTTATCGGCGACTGATCTAGCCATTTTGTCACTTCAGACTTCCAACATTTTAGGATTCGGAACTTTGGAGTACAATGCAAGCCTTTCGGAGCCGCTAAGAGGATCATAAATATTTTAGCTACAAAACGACCAACATGTTCTGTCATCTACGCCTACGCTATCGACTAAACGGAGGCGTGAAACTTCGATATTAGTAAACCTTCAGCCTCGCAGGAGCCCTTCAGTTTTTTCAGGTCCTGATTGAGTTCGGCTAAGGATTACAAATGTCCGCTGCGAAGTCGTACCAGTTTATTGCGTTACAAAGCAAGATTTCCGCTTTGATCTCGCCGGTAACAATTTGGGGCTGCGGGCGATACCTCAAAGGTGCGGTGGCGGCCCCGGGGACCGGGCTAATAAAAATCCAGAGAACGCGATAGATTCGCCGGCCGCGGAAAATAGGGCATTTTCTACAATTTTCCGCGGCGAATAAGCCAGCCGCAGTCCCATAAAAACGCCGGAAAATTGCCTGTGCAGTCCCTTATTGAATACATTGTGACAGCCGCGAATGGGAGGCGATATTTTCATTCGGGGGATCCCAGAGAGCCGGCGCCCGTCTTGCGATGATTAAATTTCGCACAAGTGCAAACTATTCGCGAAAAATGTAAGTTCGGAAGTTCGGCGCTGCGGGTAAAAATCGTTTAACCGCTTGGCATAACGCGGATGGACGGCCGAGATGAGAAGTTTTAGTTTCGTGCTTCGGCGTCTCCCAAGGGTGCAATGCTACTATCTTTATTTTCATGTTAGTTCAACTACTAAACAAAGTACGGTTTTTGCTAACGCGCTGGGACAAATTCTCATCTCGCAAGCCTGCAGGTAAGCTGAAGCTACTACAAGTCGCATTAGAGTCATATTGTATCAAGTCTCTACTAGAGGTAAAATAGCTATTTGAATTACAATGTAAAATTCCATATAATAAGCTGTTTCCATTTACTTAAGATTACGATGTAATAAGATATAAGATAAACACATCTTGAAACCTCTAAATTCATTGTGTTATATATCCTTGTATCTTGGACTATTAGATAATTCGAATAGAGAAAGGTAGACGCATTCCAACTGTACTGTTGGGATTCTTGGACAACACAAAAAAATTAATGTGCCAGTACTAAAAGAGATGAAAACTCCGCGATCCAAAGACAAATAGTTAGATATTTTGGGCATATAGTGCAAAAAAAAAGAAAAATGTATGGAAAAACGCATTACTTAATGAAAAGTCCCAATAAAGAGACCTTGAGGTCACTATCCAATCTGATGGGTGGATCAGTTAACATAATTAATTGACAAGCCGTTCAACCAAAACTTACAAGCACCAATGAAGAAGCATTGTTAGTGATGCAATCAAAGTGGTAACTACATTTCCTTCAGAAAATTATAAGTGAAGAAAGAGGGGGCTACAAGATACAGTTACGCTAAATGAGGAAATCAAAAACGCCCTGCTAAAACAAAGCGTCATCCAATAATCTCGGAATCAAGTACTCTTGGTGGAGAACCACAAAAATGTTTGATAACAATGATATTTTCAACCTCAAAAATTAACAGAACCTGGTCTAGTAGAGATAGCAAGTAAAGATGCCAATACCTTGCAGTACAACTTGAAAACTTATCACAGATCAAAGAATAAATAACTTCAAAAGTTTTAAAATGACCTTGGAATGAAGTATGAAAATGTTTGAAACGATGCAACATCAAAACTGTGTCCATAACCAACGAAACTTTGGGTAACGGCTTCAGATCAGTAAAAGACAACATTCCAAGTTTAAAAACCTGAGGCGTATATCGCATTGTTCTTGCGGCTCGAGCTACATTGGACAAACTGGTCGTTCCGTTGATCTAAAACTTCAAGAACATAAAGGCGATTGCAAACACAAACGCAACACAAAATCAGCCGTAGCTGAGCATAAATTTACAAATGGGCACACTTTAGAGTTTGAGCACCTCAGAGTACTTGCCAAAATACCTCACTACTTCCCGCGAGTGATACGTGAAGCCATACAAATAGAAAAACATCTAAATAATATAAACAGGGAAGATGGTTTTAAGCTTAGTAAAACGTGGACTCCTGTGATACACGATCTAAAACATTACAACCACTGTCCGTCATACGGCCACGGCCTACAAATTATGCTGCACTTGAACGATCAATCAGCGTTACGTCACTCCGCGCGCATGGCACAGAGGATTATATATAGCTCCAAACCGACCTTCACTTCTTAGTGAGATTTTCACTATGGTGCAAGGTCTTACGAAACGTTAATGAATATGGGTGCACAAACAGCAACACGGCTAAATCTGCCTAAGTATCCGTGGATTCTTGTTCCAGTTCACATGGTACAAGGCACATTAAGCCAGACAATTCTGGGTGTTTATCCACAAATACTACGCGGTCTAAGGCGAAATTATTTGCCTCAAACAGTACAGAACGTAGCATTCTTAGTAGAAAGGCACGAAAATGTTCGATACTAACGATTCTTCCAGCCGAAGCTGGGCTAACGGAAATAGGCAGTGAAAAATCTAATACCTTGCCGTACACCTTGCAAACTTGCCATGGATAAAAAAAAGGGGTACTCTTGGTGGAAAACCATAAAAATGTTGGATAACAATGATTCTTACAACTTCGAAAGCCTTGGAAACTCGTTACAGATCAATGGAACGAAGTACCGTTAGTAGAGAACTACGAAAATATTTGGGATGATTCTGCCAACCTTCAAGTTAACCGAACCTGCGATAGCATAGATCGACAGTGAAAAAAGAGATACCGTGCCGTATACCTTGCAAACTGGACATAGATCAAAGAAACAAGATATTCTTGATGGAAAACCAGAACATTTTTTGACAAAAATGATGCTTTCAACTTCAAACGTTATAAAATAAGCTTGGAAACTTATCACAAATCAAAGGAAAAAAGTATTCTTAGTGAGAAACTATGAAAATGTTGTATAACAATGATTCTTCCAACTTTAAAAGTTATGAAATAATCTTGGAAACTTTCTTAATTAATAATATTACACATTTTTTATCAACCTCGATACCACACGCAACCGTTCAACTTAATCTTCCAAAACACAGAAGCAAGAGTTCAGTTTTGACCATTACTGAGTAAGGTCATATAAACAGAATTAGGTATAAACAATTTCTACTAAAATGAGCTAATTGCTTTTCGACAGTGGTATCCTTATTTAGCACAAACATCGTTGGATATTTCGCTATTGACATTTCTAACAATCATCTTATAGCTGGTAGTTCACTATTTTTTACAAGATTATGTTTCTGATTACCTTGTTCCGTTCCGTAATGTAAAGACACAGTCAGGTGGAAGTAAATTACTGCTAAGTCGAACATTACCGTCACTTTCGTGCATCTCATGAAATTAGTTCTTTACTAAAAATTTTTTTCTTCATTTGACACATCTTCATAATTTAAATCATTGAGGTTTTCAACTGATTTATTGTAAATAGATTTCAATAGCAAAGCCTTCAATTCGATATCTTTCGAAGTTCGTTAAAACTATGCAAAGTATCGTTAATAATTGCTTTACATAGAGAAAAAGGTAACAAAATAAGTTTGTAGGATTCACCACATGGATATACGAGGTTTTTGCAGTAAGTAACCGACCAATAAAAATATTTTCATCGACCACCAAGGTGTTGCTAATCCTGGATACACTCCTTACGGTTAGATGGTGAACAAGGAATTCTACCTGAGGTTTTGAGGAGATTTATTATTACAGCGAGGAGAAAGAAGTCTCACATCTGAGAAAGCGCTTCACCAATTCAGCTTTACTCATTACTCAAGCTATTCAGTTTTTCTACAGCTCTGACGTGGCTCCCTACGATAGCTGGCTGTTCATAGAATGAAAATTTTTCGAAGAGAAATAGATTTGAAGATGTGAAACGGATTAAGGAAAACGCGACGAATCGGCTAAAGTCTCCGTTGTTCTACTTTTTTGTAGCATAAGATAAGATAGTTATCAAGAAAACCTGGTATACGTATTTCCAGAGAAATGATTAAATACTTAAATCTATGTGGAATACATTATGGCGTTGTATATTAAAACAGAGTACTGGGTCAAATTTAAGTAGTCACTATGTGCTAAAAATAAGTTGGGAAGAAGTTGATTTATAAAAGCAAATTTTGCAGAGATTAAAGTATTTTAAGGCGTTAAAAATAACATGCAGCCAAAAATTCAAAAGACAACCTGAATATGACTCCATTATAGACAGAATTATTAAAATCATTAGAGGACAACAAGAAGAAGCACCCTTACGTCACCAAGGCTATTCTGCGAAGTGGTTTCCGTCTCCCATAATGCATCCATACTAGAAAACCCGCCAATTCAAACTCTTTATTCTGCGAAATGAACAATAGACCCAGGTTGAAGATGTGAAATATCTAGATATACACATTAATCTAAAATGTAATTGCAAAAAATATATATTTACAGTACAGTGAAAGTGGCACAGTGGTAGAGCTTCTGGCTTTAGCCAAAAAATGTGGGATTGTTTTAGACTGACGCGAATGGTGACAAACTAGTGCCGATTCTACTGTGATTCCCCAATCCGGCTTTGGCAAACGTGGGATCTTAACTCCTAAACGTCACTGAACAGAAGAGACCGAAGCCCCTGCAGTGAAGATGCAGCATCAAGGCTGATGGCATTTTTAGTAGCAGGAAGCAACTTGGGCTGCAATTTAGGCAACTGTATTGGCTACTATGATGAAGCTCTTGACTATAGTTAATCAGCAAAGTTAGCATGAATAAGGTTTATTCTTAAACCCATTTAGATGTACGGTTTTCAATTTGAATCTAAAATATTAATTTAGTATTCCATTGTACGTAACGCATGCTGCTACAGCAACCAGTTGCTTCAAGAGAAGCAATCAGTTGGACATAATAACTGTGTAATTTTTTTTTATGTTTACGCCATTCGTTTATTACGTCACTAATAAATGAGTCATAAAATAGCTAAAGTTATTACAAGTCACATTACAGGCATAATAATATAAACAGTTTCTACTAGAAGTAAAATGAGAAGAGAACTAACTAAATCAGCTGCTTAAAATAAATGGAAATTTTATGCGAAGACGCTCAAGGCTTCCTATTTCAGCCCCGAAAAATAAATTTTATTTCACTGATTTATGGTAGAGGCGCAAAAAACCCAATCCGGAAGAAATGATTCAAAAAGAAGAAGAAGCAAATAGGAGACTAATTTTGCCAAGTGATTGCAAAAACTTACTTTTAGATCAAGAAGCTTTATCGTCCGCTGCAGTACATGACCTCGCAGCGGTGGTCTAAGATCTAGAAAAAAATTGTTATTGGTGCCACAGGTCTATGGTTATCAAGCTGGTTCAAGGTTATGCCGTCGCACAGACGTACATGTTTTTATATCTAGCAAGAAAAGCTAAGATTCGTAAAGTAGCGCTTTAGTTAGACATGCATTTGGCAGCCTTTAAAGAAGAGGAAAGGAAAAGTCGTAGAAATTGTAATTGAAGAAACGTGTTTAGTTTAATCCATCTTATGAAAATTAGTATAGTATACATTTTACTTTTTGTGAAAAAGCAGTCTAAGGGATTAACTAATGAGGAATATTAATTTATTATGTGGAAATCTATGTATGTTAGTAGCTAACTAGAGTTAAAAAATAATATATTTATGTTATCTTAGTGCAAATTTGTTTATTTCAAATATGCAGGACGGTATAAAAATATTCCACACTTTTAAAACTACAAATTTTAATAATAAAGTAGTACAACTGATATTCACTAAAAATTGAAACAAAAAAAATTTAAACTCACTTATAAACTTAAAAAAAAACGTTTTTATTATTATTACCGTAAAGTAAATTAACGTTAGATCGAATTTATTGCACATTATACTACATCGGAAAATCGCATACATGAATTGATATATGCTACGGTTCTAAAATTATTAAAGCCGGAACTAAAAACTTTCATTACTAAATTAAGCCCGTATTTACATAAATATTGAAATAGAAAAAATCCAATAAATCTTCTACTTCAAATTTTGTGCAATGCTACCGTCTCCTTTGCATAGGCTGGCTTGCAACAACTCAAATGTTTACAAATTTAATGTACACATCGCATTGCAAAAAAAAATTTTTAAAAATCGTAAGTTCTAGATTAACCATCGATACACCTCTTGGCAACACCAGATGTAATTTGAAAATTTGAAAAAGCATGGCACACAGAAAATTTAATAAAATAAGATGTGGATGTTGACATTAAGAGAGGTTCAAAGACGTCCCACTTTTGCTAAATCGTTTTCATGTTTTCTAAATAAAGGAGTAATTACGTCCGTAGCCATGAAGGTCGCCAACTGAAATTTTCGCTGTTTGTAAACGATGGGATAAAAATTCCACATAAATTACGAAAAAACAAACATTTTCAGTAGTTGTAATTACAATTACAGGCCTATCGAGGCTGAAGGTAAATTAAATTGTGTTTAACAGAAAAGGCGTTTGAAATGTGCGTAAAGGTAGCCTTAGCTTACGGCAAATAGATATGGACCTTCCCCAAAATCAAGAAAAAACAATAATTTTAAAGAAAAATTAGAAAATAGTGTTCCTTTAGCATGTCAACGTATAGTGAACAAGTTTTGTTTTAAACTGAAATAGACTGATTGTTTAATAAGTCATCTAGCATTCAACTATAATATACTGATAACTGATCATTGATTAATTATTAAAATCTGTATGAGACACAACCAAATTGATATTTTATAATGAAGCAACAATACTGTTTGGTTATTACAGTTATTATTAAATTAAAAATTCTGAAAGTTGGAATTATAGAAATATTAATTCCTTCATTCAGGAGATTACGCGAAACGTCTGCTCAGTTCATTTACACAACTTGATAATTTTGTTCATTATATAAGAAGTTAACAGTAATTACATTATTGTAGTGATCCCATGCTCAACTAAATTTCATGAAAGGCAGTGCCTTCTGATTTAGAACGAAAACGGTTCGCAGCGCACTACTTTGAAATTCGAATAGTGCAGTTGGGACTCTGCAACTGCATCTAGTGGCTGCAGATTTAATTATATGTCCCAGGTAACATAGTTAGTAGCTTCTGCAACTAAAAGAACTAATGGTAATTCAGACGGAGTTTGTAGGAAAGCATATTAGAATAGACATTTCATAATGAAGCAACAATACTGTTTGCTAATTATTGCAAATAATATGACAGCTACGTACGTGTAATCTCTACTACAGATATTGTTAAATTGAATATTCCTGAAATTGCAGTTATACAAGTATTAATCTCTTGAGGCGATTATATAAAACGCCTCCACAAATTTTCTGTTCGCTTAATTTACACAGTTCACTTTACTTAAAATATAAGAAGCTACCGTAATTAAAATCATGTAATGGTTCCATGCTCAAATAATTTTGATCAAAATTTAGAATCAAATTCGAAGTACAGTTGGAACTGCAACTCCATGTAATTATTGCAGATCTAATTATACGCCCGAAGGAAAATAGCCACTAGTTCCTGCAATTAAAAAACTACTAGTAATTCCTACTAATGTACCAATTGTTTGTGGAACACCATTTCAAAACTGATACCTTATTGTAAAGCTACAATACTCTTTGCGTATGACTACAAAAAAAATATGACAGTTACCTACGTGATCTCCCTCTACTACAGTTCTTATCGAATAAAAAAAATTTGAAATCCAAATTATAACAATATTAATTTGGTTAAGGGATTATACGAAGCAATTTCACCAAAATGCTACAAAATACATCACAGTTATCTATGTGTGATCTCTTTATTACAGTTACTATCAAATTTTAAAGTCGAATTATAACAATATTAATTTCTTTAAAGAATTATAGGAAGCGCCTTCAACAAAATACTACTAAAAGTATAACCGTTACCTGCGTGTGATCTCTCTATTACAGCTATTATCAAATTTTAAATTGCTGAAAGTCCAATTATAACAACATTAATTTCTTTAAGGGATTATAGGAAGCGCGTCAACCAAATTATTACCAGATATATGACAGTTACCTACGTGTTCTCCCTTTATTACAGTTCTTATCAAATAAAAAACTCTTAAAATTCAAATTATACCAATAATAATTTGGTTAAGGGATTATACGAAGCAACTTCACCAAAATACTACTAAATATATGATAGTTATCTGTGTGTAATCTCTCTATTACAGTTGCTATCAAATTTTAAATTCCTGAAAGTCGAAATATAACAATACTAATTTCTTTAAAGAATTATAGGAAACGCCTCCACCAAAATACTACCAATAGTATGACCGTTACCTGTGTGTGATCTCTCTAGTACAGTTATTATCAATTTTAAAATTCCGGAAATTCGAATATAATAATATTAATTTCTTTAACGTATTATACCAAGCGCCTCCATCAAAATACTACCAATAATATGACAGTTACTTGCGTGTAATCTCTCTAGTACAGTTATGGTTAAAGAAAAAAGTCCTGAGATTAGAGGTACAAAAATATTAATGTCTTGCTTTATGTGAAGCACTTCCAGCAAAATACTGTTCGATCATTTGCAAAATTCGATCATTTTGCTCATTATAATTAAGATACAATAAATTAAGATAATTATAATCATGTAGTAATCCCACGCTCAAATAACTTGAATTAAAGGCAGTGCCTACTTTAGGACTCCACCACTTCACGTAACTGTTACAGATCTATCTTCTGCAACTAAAGAAAACTAATAGTGACTCATACTAATTATTCAGACGTTTGTAAGACAGCACATTAAGATCGACATTTTATTGTAAAGCAGCAATTTACATTATTATCGACAAATACAGCTACAACTCTCGATTATCCGGGAGCCAATTATCCGGTTTGTGGTTAACTATCAGTGATTATTGCAGATATGAACATATTCATCTGTAATGTGTAGGTGCAAAGAATGTATGTTTAAATAAAAATTTGTTGGTTTATCTTGTAATTAAAAACATTATTTCTTAGGGAAGTTGTTTTACTAGAAAGTTTTCATTAGCTATACACACTGGTCCAAGTTAACTTTGTTATTAATAGAGCTACGATTTCGATAAAATGATTAAACTTGTAGTATTTTTTACGTAAATTACGATGGTGAAAGCAGTTGAGCTTCGTAATTTCTAATTATTTACTAAACTAACATTTTTTAAACGGAAATATTTTTATTCAGTGAATAACTCGAATTGTTTTTCTGTTTTTGTCATCGTGATGTACGTAAAGAGTACTACAATTTTTCTAATTTACCTGATATCGTGACTCCAATAACAGTAACAAGATTAACAATTTTGCACACTTAACTGGTAACAAGGTGTATAACTACAGCCACGATTTTTTTTTATTTTGCATACTCGTAACATTCGTATGCCGCCAGCATCTCTATTCCTTCCTGGGTTGAAAGTATTAATATGTAACACTGTGTAACGTTTTCAAACTGAAATATACTGAAAGTATTAACCCTTAACAGATATTGTGGAGTGTTTTTACACTCCAACACTTTTATTATTATACTGAGAATATAATTCATGTATCACGTGACGCTATTTCAACCAATGAGAGGCATGCAAATGCCTAGTTACACATTATCACAGCGGTAGTAATTTATTTTCGTTATTGTTTTTACGGGTGATCATAAATGGTTGTGATTTTTTTCTTAGGTTGACACTGTTAATGTTGGTTACCCTGCTGCCAATTTTAAGTTTGTGTCAAATTCGACATTAGCAGGTTAGGTTTTGTGTCAGTTTGTGTCAAAACTGACGGAAAATCTAACCTGCTAACCTCGAATTTGACATAGACTTAAAATTGACAGCAGGGTAACCAACATTAACAGTGCCAACCTAAGAACAAAAAGTAAATATTTGATATTTTGTATTTCATTCAATATATTCTCT
Source organism: Agriotes lineatus (assembly GCA_940337035.1). NCBI lineage: Eukaryota > Metazoa > Arthropoda > Insecta > Coleoptera > Elateridae > Agriotes > Agriotes lineatus. The sequence continues at coordinate 160,496,619 of OW679196.1, read as the reverse complement.
TTCCAAATATAATTCGTGTAATGATTAATGATCGATAATTTTTTACTTGTTAAAACCGAAACAGCAAATTTAACTCGTGCTACGCACTCGTTAAATTTAGGTTCCGGTTTTAACTCGGAAAAAAATCATTGATAGTAATCATTCCACTTGTTATATTACAACTGATTATGTATTTATGATTTAATTACAACTTTCTTGTCTTGGGTATTTTTCACATATCAGTGTAAAGTTACTTGAAAAAACTAAATTCACTGTAATTGTTGAAGTTGCTTGAGGTGTCCAACAACCCCACCATACCAGTTAAGTTGCATTTTTCTATTGCCCCTGATTATCAATGGAAATGAACTTAAGAGGTTTGCTACTAACTTCCGTGCTAATATTGAAGATTATACTGCAGAAAATTTGTAAAGGATCGGTTTATTGAAGATGATTGTGATATCAGTAATAATTAATTTAAACATAGTGATTATAAGGTAAAAACCATTAATTGTGTTTAACCTTTCTCTCAGCTTTATAGTTGATTCTGTGTCAAAGGCATGAGATGGTTGTGTCATTACAGTTAATTAATTAAATTATTGCTATTACTATAATAAATCATTATTATTAAAATTAGTTTACTGTATAGTAATAACAATAATACTCAAAAACGCCGAACTGCCAATCCTTACTAAAATAGGTGAAACTGACCAAATTGCCTGAAAAAGATGGTTTTCGGTTTTTGCTATTGAAAAGTGGTTGTCTATTTTGTTACAGAAATTAGGCAACCAACTCCCAGAAAACGAATAAAATTATTTGTTTTATTTTGAAAATAATATTTTATTTTATTTTGGTTTTAAATTTGGATGCTCTAACACCTAAAGCAAATCCAAGTCTCGTTTCTATTTCTAAAAAACTACTTGTTTTCTAATTTTAATAGATATGTGTGTATAAAATTTACTAGAAATAAATAAATATACAGAAATAGTAGTTGGTAACTATTACAAAGTAATTATTGAAGTTGGGGTGTCACAACACCCCACGATACGAGGTACGCTCGGTGAAACGAACCAGGTCTGAGAAATGTAAATTTCTTAATCAATTATGTGAATAAAGCGCCTTCACAAAAATAATGTTTGTTTGTTTGTATTAATCATGCTTTGCAATGCATCATAATTGTGTTCAATATATTTAATATATAAATCAATAATCATCATCGTAGCACCTTCTGATTTAGAACAAGAAAAGTTGTGTTATTTTCAAAAAATGAAGTGTGTCGCAGTTTAGACTTCGTAACAGTGTGGACTTGTTTTAAATAAATTATATTTGGGGTTATTAACATACAGTGCGTATCTCTTTTTAAACGAGTAGTATGAAAAATGTCATATTTATACAAATATTAATTCATTATGTCAATTGGCGAAACGGTTCCACCAAAATGCAATTCATTTCTACTAAAGATACATTTACAAACCATTTTAACACCTTTGGTGCTCTTTAAGATATAAATAAATAACAGTAACATCATACAATCATCTATGTTAAAGGAAGTATCACAAAGCACTATCTCTTGAGATTTGACTCTGTAATAACTGCAGATCTATAAAAAGTTGGGATTTTAACATGTAATTAAACATAAAATTTATTTCTCTCAGTACTAGTACGGTTCAGAGACGAGTAAACGAAATGGTGGCAGAATCAGAAAATACCTTATGCAAAATTTTATGCACATCAGAATTTGCATTACAAATTGATGACGCAAATCTGTCTGGCAATGAATAAAAAATGCGGTGTCAAATATTATTACTGTTGATTCTGTCATTTACCACCAGCATTTAATTGCGAAAAAACCGCGTAATCAACTGCATAATTCTTTACAAACTGTCATTAGTAATATAAAACTAAAAAATCACATTGATTGAGTGATTCTATATTTTGCAAATCCTTAAAATGATGATCTGGGACGATTATTACTTCACACCAAGGCTCGGCAGCTGTCGCAGCTATCAAACTGCTTTAACCGATTTTATAAACTCCTTGATACTACTGTCGAGTTCTTTGAAGAAGTAACTGCTATCTCAGTAATGATTTCAAGAAAATGAAACCTAATACATATTGCTTATATAACATAATGAATTTACATTTACGGGGAGATGCGGTGACTCATATTAAGAAAAAATAAAAATTTCCGAATTTATTTTAAAATTAAAGCTTTTACGTCCAACATAGCACGACATTATATCATACCTGAGAAAAACAATCACCGCATGTTGAAGCAAGTTTCACTTTCGCTGTATTAATTAGAATGATATTCTTTTTAAAACAATACTACTTACACAGTTTATATTTGTCTTTCTCTTCCATGGCCCCCTTTGATGAATCTGTTTTTGAATTACACGTTACAAAGCCCCCCCCCCTCCCAACAAATGCAGTTTGTTTGATTAAGATAATAGTAATTGCAATTTCATGTTGAAGCAAATTCCACCAACAGCACTATCCTTTGGTTTACAAAGAAGCTTTGAAATCCGAAGAGTGCAGTTTCGCGTCTGTAACAACGTGTAATTATTGTAGATCTAATTGTCCGACCTAGATAAAGTACTTTGTTAGAAGTCGTCACAGGCTTATCAAATTTCAGGCATAAAATTCCACCGTTTTCGAAGCTACAACAGGAAATTCTAGCGCACTTAATTTCGTCGCGTTACGTGCCAAATAAAACAAACGACCTACGAACTTAACACATCTAATGCAGGCTCGGCAACAAAAGGATAATTAACATTCAATTTATGTCGCCTCGTAAATTTCATTAAACGTCAAAAGCACGGGACACCTAAATATCACTAACAATCAAACTGCGAAACAGCGAGAATCGTGTGACAGGTGAGTGCTATTATTTCAGCGAATCAATAGTGTCAATATCACTAGTCCACACTAACTGCTGGCACGGTTTGAGGGCCTAGTGCTTTTATTGTCTCTTGCTACAAATCTCCCTTCGTGTTGGGATTATTAGATTTAGTTTTGTGCTGGTAGAATTTGTTGGTAATTGTTGGATGCAATTACTCAATGACTTAATTTAAGCAAATGTGACTATTTGTTTCCTCAACTCTGCCTCATAGAGAGGGCAACTCAAAAATATACAAGAACGTTGAGGGACGTGCATTAAAACTGCAGTTTATTTCGACCACAAAACCAATATCAGTTCGAGCAAACTATCTGATTTATTTTCCCAGTTTTAAAGCACGTACTTCATGTTCGACCAGCTACACAAACTCGCCAATTAAATGAAACTTTCAGTCTGGACTCAGTTCGATGAAAGCATTAACCGTTACATACAAAAGTGGAAAGTTTTATTGTTCCATGCAGAAGCACAATTACGAGTATTTCTGGCTACCCTAATAACCTATAGAAAAATTACTCGCCCCTACCAGATGCTCCCTAATTAAATACCACCTTGCACTTGTCCCGGCATGCAGTTGCAGTTTCGTGATATCACTTGACCTGTGAATATTCTAATTAAAACTGGAAGTTTGCACCTACAAATGACTCCTGGGAAATAACGGGTGCAGTGTTACCAGCGCAATTTGAATTGTGGGATTAACCACTAGGATGTTTAAGATAATGCTGATATAATTGAAGGACGTCTTTATTACATAACATGCAAAGTTGGTGCCGCCAGAAGTTGTGTTCTTGTTTTTAATGAACTTGCAAGTGTAATGAAATTTGCAAGGAGCTGGATCTACTACGTAATACGTTTGCTAACAATGATAAATAACGTTTAACTTCAACTTAAAAACGTATTAATTTTCACTGTTATGATTTATCCTGTACACTTGAAAACTATTGAACAAGAAGAAAGTCAGGGATCATTTGATATTAAATCATGGCATTAAATCGACAGAGGTTGTAAAGAAAATTTAAATTAGTTATCAATCAATTTACTGTGTTAATTTATTTTTTATTTTCTTCTAAATATATGAGACATAAATGTAAGTATGCTTTATAACTATCTAACATAAATAGATTAGCAGAGCAATGCTCGAATTTTATGGACTTAAAGCCATTTGTTGCGAAATTAAACCTACTTTACATATTTTGCGAGTTCTCCGCGCTGTGATTCTCGCTTTGATCGTACTTTCGCTGGTTGGTGCTAAGATGCTTCAACGTGACCGTTGTTAAATATTCTCGTGCCTTTCGCTTCCCGATTTTGAATGAGTGAAGATGTTTCTTCTCAGCCCTAATTCGACATTGGGAGTAAGTCACATAATCATTTTTACTCGCCCATTCGTTCTCACGGTCATCTAAAGTTTGCGATATTTTCAAGTGCCTCCCTCAGCCGATGCTTCGCCATGTTTGGAATTTGTGGAATTTATAACCTCACTTCTCAAGGCCATATGCACTGTATTCTTGCTTTGTCGCTTCCTGTATTGGGTTTTCTATGTTTTGAGAACACATTTCACTGCTACTGTCTGAATCGAGCGACGACTTGGTACCTTACTAATAGATACCCGGGAAAATTGAAGGCCTTGTTAAGGATTGGCGGTTACACGTAACTAGTATGGAATTATTGCACCACGCAGTTTTGCCTTCGATAGATGATATGCAAGCATCATCGAGTTTTATTATATGTGTGTTAAAATCGCCAAATTAAAATACCCGTAACCATCTTTTTATTGGCCCAAAGACAGAACAAAGATTCCGGAAACTATTCTAGAATTGAACAATATCTTGATTTCCCGTCAAATCACACACACTTATTAGTTGCACTAAGCTCAAAGATCTAACACAAATAGAGAAAATCAAAGAAGATATTGAAGAAACCATAGAACACCCAAACCGCGCATTGCGTTTATTTTCAGAAGAAATCAGATTTACAATCAAAGATAGTTTAAATCCAAAGAAAGTTTTATGATAGGATCCCGTTACAAGTGAGGTCCTGAACGAAATGCCAGAGCAATGAGTCAAACTTCTTTTTTTCCCTAGACATAGGTTGAGGGCCTATTACTACTATCCTAATTGTGGTTTTACAAGCCATCTTCGGCCGCCGCCCGGGAAATACAGTGGAAGATGGCTCAAATCTACTTCATACAAAAACTAGGAAAACCAGCAGTTTGTTTACCTTTACCTCAAACGTGTATGAAAAACTTCTACTCAAGAGACTGAAGCTTCTGCTTGAACAACGTGAACGGATTTCAGATCACCAATTTGGTTTCGTGCTCGTAAATATTAAACAGAAACTTCTACACACGCCCTGCCTGCCCTACAGATAGTTTAAAGTCAACTTCCAGAACGGGGTTCCTCAGGTAAACGTTCTGGGCCCTATACTCTGTATATCAGACACACTCATCACGCGGCAAACTGTGGTAGTATGGTAGTATACGAGTATGCAAACCGCACCATAAATTCTCCAAACCTGCCTAAATTCGCCAGAAAAATGGTTAAGGGAATAACGTATCAAAGCCAATAGGGCAAAGTATGTTCATGTAACCTTCACCCTTCGAAAATACACTTGTTCCCTTGTAACCCTGAAAACTATTAAGTTACCTCAGTGAGAAGACACGAAATACTTAGGAATCTATTTATATAAGCAGATAACATGGAGAAAACATAGTTTTTCCGAACGTAAGCACATAAGCTTCACGATCTTCAAAAATTTCATCAAATTTCATCTCAAATCCCACTCAAACTCCTTGGTAGTAAATCTTCTAGGTAATAGTCATCTTACAAACATTAGGGTTGTCAAATTTACGTATTGTTTACCAAAACAGACTGTAAATAATAGTTGTTTGTCAAAAAAATTATTTGATCTTTCGTCTATCACAGCTTCTATTTCTTCACAAGCCCAGTAAACGTAGCCACTAGGCACTCATTCAATCGCTTGTCACATCGTTCCTAAATTTCATGGCTACAAATATAGCTTTAAGAAGATCCCTTGCAAGCAGTTATTCAATTCCTAAGTAAACAGCTAACGATAAAACCTTAATTACTCACTAAAAATTCGAAAACCCATGTGAATTATTGCAATTGTGTTCTGAATTTTTGTAGCTTAACAACGTAGAAATTCTAGATACAATTAACGTTACATATTAATCAACTGCTTATTGCAACTCCGTTTAGCTTCTGTTTTGTACAAGTCAATCTTTATTCATGAAAAATCGTCTTTTCCTGCTACTGACCCCTCTTTCTTCAGTAATGAAAACCATATTTTTCAATTGAAATAAATATTTTCTGCAGCCTTCCAGCTTCACAAGCTGTATTGAATAAAGTACTTGATTCTTCATCACAAATTCAGTTACAACTCCATTTTTCCGATGTTCTTCAACGACGACGTTGTTTGGAACTAATTAACTTCTACTTCAAATTTCAGGTGCTGTTTGAAGAGATATATTTAATTGTAAATTTAATTAACCAACTGATTTTAACAGAGTTACTCGAATAATTGTTTAATTAAGCTTCCGTCAGAAGCACTAATTCAAAATTAATCTTCTCTTTCTTCTTCTTCTTCTTTTTATTCTTCTTCTTGGTACGCCTTATTTGCCTCTAACGCGTCAGGATCAAAATTAACCAACTTACAACAATATCTGTATTCTTCGTTCACATTTTGTGTCCAAAATGTAACAATCAACTGGTTACTTCTCTTATACAAATCAAAATGATCTATTAATCAACTACTTATCATAGCGCTAGTTATCTTCTGCTACATAAACTTGTCACAAATAGTATTTCTTCACCAATCCAAAAATAAGTTGTTTATTTTTTTAAAACTTTTGTGTGTGTGTTTTTAGGCGTATACCTTATTTTGGTTATACAAATTAACTGCTTGTCACAGATTTACTTACTGCTGCTATTAGAATCAACTTTAAGGGATTCATCTACTTTCAATAATTCGAATAAACTTATTTTACAAAATAAATATTTCCTCTATTTTCACAGCGTTGTCCGTTTCTGCTATACAAACTAACATTAAATCAATCACGTATTAGAAAATGTAACGGTTCTAAAATAGTTTTCCTCCATATTCGCTTTTACAGTTACGACTTCAGAGTAGAGCTATATTTCCGGTACCCATTTTTAAACAATTTTGAATACTTTACTGTACTTGCTAAGCGGTAATACGCCTCTTTGGCTCCTTTTAGTGGTGTTTTTTAATCGGATTTATTCCGAAAGATCATCCTTAGTCAGTGGAGGTATAGTTTTATAGTGTTCTAAATTGCTGCATCCGTCTGATTAAAGCAGGATATGATAGTACTGGGAAGTAACAACTGTTGACCGTTCAAAATCTCAGGTATGAGACTGCGATCTCTACCTTTGATCTGACGTGCAGTCGAATTTATTGTTAGGCCTTTCTTTCATTTTTCTTTCTCCGAGTAACCCTAACATTCGTCAAGTTGTCTCCTGTAAGCATTCGAACATTAAAGAAATTGTGTGTTAAGGTCGTCTTATTAAGTCACGTTGATTACGACGGATACCTATTGCAGATCGTAAATTTGATTGTCAGTACATAATTAGTATTTGTTGACCAATTTCACTTCATTGTAAAAGTCGTATCTCGTAATCTACCAACCGTTGTTGATCAAATTTAATTTGTTTTTGGTACGTCAGGAATTTATGCTGTATTTTTCTATTTATTAAGAATACTAAACGGGCGATAACGCTGATACAGGAGCGCTATTTGGCGGTCGAGCGAGTAGCTTGTTTTCTATAAGACCAAGGTATCCGTTTTTATGATTAAGACTGTGACAATTTTCGCACTGGTATGTAATTAAGACTGGTTTAAAGTTAATATAAAGCTTAACATTGAATTCCCTTAACCAACTTCATATGTTGAGAATAATAAGCAGCTGGGCTTTTCCATTTTGAATTGAACAATTGTATAAATTGACCAATTACAATCTAGTTGTTTATTATATCACAATCCAGTCTGTAGGGACATAAAAGCCTTTGCTCAACAAAAGGTGGGGTAGAAAACGATTTTTATATATGTTGTTCAGGTCGGGATCCTAATGAAAAATCTAAGTTTTAGACCTAGGAGGGGGGCGCGCTAGCAGCCATCTTGGATTAAAGGTGCTAAAAACTGTTATTTTCCAAATAGCTCCGTAACGGTTGATCCTACGTCAAAAAAGTCTAATACAAAGTTAAAGAAGACAATATTCTTGAAATTTTTTGTTCATTATTTTTTGCTGTAAGTGTAATATGTAGAGAGTATCATGCATTTAGAACGTATTACGAGGTCCAACAGTGGCATGGAATCGAAAAAAATGCACAAGACTGGGGCTGGAAAGTTGGCACCATTAAGAATGAGAGAGAATCCGGCACTCAAGTCCTTATTATAATTAATTTCATGCAATTGCTGTATGGATTCTGTAATAGCTAATCATGCGAAAATGCACCAGAAGTTCGCATCGAGAGTGGGGAAGAAGATGAGGAGATTTCATGAATGGAATTCCCGAGTCTCAAGAGCACAATGACTTCGAAGATAACATTGAGGATGAAAACTCTCATGAAAACGTCAACATCTACCGACCGCGACGGTCAAAAATTAAAAAAAGCAAATAACATAATCGATAACATGTAACATCATAGCTAAACTAGAACATCTGTGGATTAGGCCTACTGGGGTTGGCACAATAAAAAAAGCGCCATTAGCTCTACCTCATGGTGGTGTGGAAATGAGTTTACTTTACATTTATCAAATGATTATAACTAAGTAACGAATATTTTTTAGAGAAATGTTCATCTTTCAGCCGCTATAACTCCTTTCATATTATACTTAGACAAAACAGTTATATACAAAAAAATATCAAGAATCTTGTCTCCTTTAACCCTGGATCAGACTTTTTTGACGTAGGATTAACCGTTGCAGAGTTATTTAGAAAATACCAGTTTCTAGCACCCTTAATCCAAGATGGCGGCCCGCGCAGCCTCCCTCCTAGGTCTAAAACTTGGATTTTTCATTATGAAACGACCTAAACAACATATATAAAAATCGTTTCTATCCCACTTTTTGTAGGGGCAAAACCCCTACTGACTGGACTATCACATACAACTATTGCAAGACATTATCCAACAATTTGGAAAACCTTGAAATACACCTATTCTTGGAGAGCTATGGTACTTATGCGGTGCAGAAAGTATTTACGAATATTTTTTAAGCAGTAACAATAAGTTTCGTTCATACATATAATATTAAAAATATAAACACCAACTCAACAAGCTTCCGATAGTAACGTGTCCGTTCTTGGAACAACCACAAAATAGCATCCACTCGATCAAATTCTTCAAAATCTAAGCCTACTTATTAAACTCCGAGTTGCTGAAGTTGGCACTAATACAGTTTACATAAGTTTGCGCCAAGTTACATCAGCGTTGAAGACGAGTGCCATAGAAACACCCGCGGATGTCGGAGAAAATTAATTTTGTTTGAGTATATTCATCACAGAGCAGGGATGCATGCAGATTCGTTAGCGAATCGCTTCGACTGTCCATTAGCTACGAACTCTTGAAGAGTTTTCTGCAATCTCTGAGCATTTCCGCACCGGAAATCTGAGTACTTGAAAGTTACAGTTGGTTAAACTAAATCATTGAATCTATAGTTGCTAAAATTGCAAGCTCCTATTTAGATGAAGCAGTTAACATTTGAACGATGAAATTTGGAGTAGAATCTATTTAAACGTTTAATGTTTTTAATTAATCAAACAATTATCTGAAATGTAATGTGTCGCGAGTGAGCGACAAAAGGAAATTGTATGCAGATGATTTGAATATGCAGTATCAGTAAAAATGTACAAATAAACAACTTAATGCTAATTAATACGTCACCATTTTCTGCCAGGCACGATATTGCAGGAAATAATTTGAATTTATAATTAATAATCAACGTTTGTGCCATATACATTGTTGCAACAGCGTGAATTTTAATCGCCTTTGCTTTAACGAATTTCGATTAAATATAGTATATTCAAACAGGACTATTTTTCGTGTTGAAACATACAAAACAAAGGCTTTCATCAAAGATACACCCCTCTTTACGCCCCTAGATCGATAAAAGTGTGTATCTACACGTGTTCTATTTTAGGAGGGCTTTAAAGGAAATTGGCAGGCATCCTCATAAAGTCGTTTATAATACCTAGGAGGATTGTTTGTTTTATGACGCAATTATACGTATTACGAAACGTTTGGAGTGGTGCATCGCGTATATATACTATTCTCCGGAGAGTAAAAAATGAGAAGACCTAAATACACAGTAGAAAGCTTTCGTATTGTACAGCTTCTCAAACGCTTTTTAAGTTTTATGCTTTTAAATTTCGTTATATGTAAAAAATAATGGCAATTCTGTGCTGATATTTAAGCATCTGAGATTGCAAGCTGTTCGTAAGAAGATGGGCCATTATGACTATGTTCGCGTCTTTTGCATTTTCCAACAAATTTTAAACATATAACTATATTGATACTGACTTCTTCATTTAAGTCAATGCATATCATCGCACAACTGAAATTTTTATACGCTTAAATCAACATTAAATGTTTATCCTCATTTTTGAAAAAAAATAATTTTGTAGTCACTTTTACCAATATTTTAAATATGTAGCGTGATACTGACCCCCTCATCAATTAAATGCATGCACGTCAGCGCTTAATTAAAATTTTTATGCTTTTAAACCAATATTTCGATTAAAGGAGCTGCACTAACGGTAACAAGATATATATCTCGCTCCGGACTTAATATTGTAAATGATACTTCTGCGTAACAAGTTCAATAGACATAAAAACAATCATCAGAACAAATGCAGCTTTGCATAGGTAATTTCATGAAAAATGCCGAATTTGACAGCAAAACGTTTTGCATTTCAATTTTGCCGTTTAAATCCGCCGATATGCATCAGTTCTGCACAAAGCGAAACGTAGCGAATCGTCAAACGCGCCGGTGTATCATTTCATCACATCCGACGTAAAGAACGACGTTTTAAGAGCAGCACACGCGTTTTCGCTGTTTGACAGCAGAATAAATACGCTAGGAAAATACGCTTCAAGCAGTGCAGCATTCTCGCCGCCTCGTCGCCTGGACGACGACGAGCTCCAGCAAAAATCCGACGAGAGTTCTTAAAAGCCAGAACAATGCGGGATGAAGATGTTATGTTAATGAGAACGTGCTATGAAACACCACTTTAAAACAACAAAGCAGCACGTATGTAGATTAGAAGCGCACTTACGAGTAGTGAATGCACGTCGGAAGCCGCTATCGCTATCAGCCGAATCTTTGGCTGGAAGGCGCGACGTAGGGAAGAAGCGAAGGCTGCAAGCCTCGTCCTTCCAGTCTATTTCAATCAGCCTTTCCCCCGGAGAGAAACCGCATTTATGACTCCGCATCAGCGGCAGAGCTCAAAAAATTATGGCTTAACTATTGGAATCATCGACGCCGCCTGCGAGCTGTAATTTTGTGAAGGCATCGGCATGATTCGGCTTAAGTTATTTACTTAATTTCATATTCATGGGGATTCTCCTGCACAACTTAAAGATTTAGGGTGAGGCGACGTATAGCTGCAGAACTGTCGATCAACAAGCACTTCATCAGTTTTGCTTTGACACCTATTCTATGTTATTTACTAGAATTACCATAGGATCCGTTAATCTTTTAGCTAAAAACAATAATTAAACTAATTAAGCTCAGTCTAGCATTAAAAGCGTGTAGAAATAGTTTTACACTGATACCGATTCTATGTTATTTATTGGAATAATCATGAGGCCTGTATGAGATTACTGTAATTACATTACGGTTTCAGTTAAAAACAATAATTAAACTACTAAAGCCAAGTTTAGAATCAAATGCAGATTTGCCTAAGCCAAGAAGCGAGTACTGGCTGCTCCTTGTGTACGAATAGTTAAGATCATTGTGGGCTACACCAACATGTTAATTCCGTTATGCAACTTATACTTGCAGTTTGAACTAATTAATGCAATTATGCTGACTCTGACAAGACTTGTTGGGAAGAGAAAAGTGTATAGTAAGTTTCTACTGAAACTTCATTACTTAGATGTAAATTAAATAAAGTAGTTGTATTAAACTGTTAATCTATTTAATTAAAAAGTTTAGTTCAACAAGTTCTTAGTGATGTTTAGTACTCGAAAATTGAAAACCTAGCTTCAACGCATTTTTCAGGCAATAACAATTGGCAAATAAATCTAGAAGTTCCAAAGAAAATTGATCGTATCAGGACGCAAAACACATAAATTCATTTTTTGATCTAACCCCACTCCTTGTTATCCATTTTCCACGGTCAACCTTTGGAAGAAACTTTTAACAGCCTGTTTACGTGGGTCCACAGAATGAGGTTTTTAGGGGTCGCCGAAAGCAACGCGTTCTGTTTGTCAAGCCGAACGGAATTACTTAGTTGTTTTTACCGATTTATTAGTTCAGAAAGCTAATTGCTAGAGATAGAGCGAGCAGGTAGAGGTTGCTATTTCAAAAATACGGAATTAAGCAATTTTAGGGAAAATTAAACTTCGAAATTCTCAATATAGCCCGCGCTAATTGAGCCTGCATTTTATAAAATGCAGGAACTTATTTCTACGCGGAAACCCAAACAAATTTTTAAAGGGTGCCTTGAGGAATTTAGCTCGTTGTTCTACCTGGATCCAATTGGGTTCGCGTGCCCGGTGTGTTCGGGTGAACGATTTTGGTGTTCCACCACTTGTTATAACAAGCTCAAGCGCGTGAAATAAAAACAACGTAGACGCTTCATGGTGTTTATCGTCAAATTTGATCATAAACCTAAGAATATGTATTACCAAGAAGAAGAGACGAAAATGATTTCCATATGACACCTAATGGGCGTCGATTTTATCAAGTGATAACTAAAATTCTGCAAGTTGCAAATTTTTTTATTTAAGCACGCACATAACTGCATCTAACAAAGCTGCCCAACAAGCTTGCAATTCGATAACAGATGGTGGCAAGCTCAATTTGAGACCACCAGAGGGAAGACTTGTCGATGTAGGAATGCCTGCTGGAGTTAAGGGAAACACAACCGATTGGGCATTTCTAAACTATTAATTCTGGCCATTCTACAACCACTTATTTGAACTGGAAATTTCCCTGGGGCGAGCGATACCTAGCATTAATCAATCGCTTGGACCTCATATTATTCCAGCAATGCAGCGCGTTGTAAGCCCGGCAACATTTCTGCACCATTGTGCGAGACAACTTAGCCCCGGTTGTAAATCCTGAGATACACAGTTAATGCATTTGGAATATCGCGCTCCATGTAACAATTAGCCAAATTAAATGGCATTATAATTTAATTGCACGGTCTAACCAGTACATCTGATTCTGTTCCGAATAGACTGTATTTCTATTACCCAAATAACCCGCGCTGCGTTGCACTTCCTAACTCAATTAGAATGGCTCGAATTAGTTTGTTAATGCTGACGCAAAACTCACTCGCGCAACTTTCCGGGCCTGCAAAAACAGCTCGCATTTGGCAGTTAGGAGTGTTGTTTTCGGATAGAAATGTTATCAATAGAAAGCAAACAACTGTTATCAAACTGTATCCGTTTAGCTAACCCTTTATGCGAGATTATACTGAAAGTGCAATTACTATGTACTTAATCAACGTCTATTATATCTCTATATGTTTGCAACAAACAATTTAGAACCTCATTGCCCTAGTTTTGTTTGATTCTAATCGCAGTTGGAATATCTCGCAGTTGGTGGAGCACCAACCCAAAAGTAAGAGCGAATCATCTTTTCGTTATCTGCTAAGAATAAAATGTATATTATTGATTATTGCACTTTTTAGAAAGTATTTCAGAGAACGTAGATTGTTGATTGATATGACCAGTTTAATATGTGTGGCAATTTTTTAAGTGTTGGAAGCTTGTTGAAAGGATTACATTCTTGAGAAGGTTTTTCTATGAACAGGAAAGCCAGGCCTAACTGGCCTTTTACATTTGTCGCCTTCGCCAACTTACAGTAAAATGAACATAGCTCGAGATTTAAACTGTATTAGAAAATCAAATAACGTACACACAGTGTTTATAAAGTTGTCTGAATGACAAGATCAAGTTTACGCTATGCGCTATTTTGCGAGTCTAGCCAATTCAGCGACTATATTTAATTACAAATACGAAATAAGCAATTGAAGTTTGATTACAAGAGTAATTTAGAATGCCAGGTAGTACATATTATCTTCTAAATTCCAAAACGAAATAACAAAAGTAACTGCGTTTTTCTGAAGTAAAAATAATTTTGATCGAGCAAGTGAGATATTTAGCTTTTAGAGTTTAGAGATCTCCCAGTCATGTAAAATCACAAGAAATTAGAAAAAAACGAGTAATCATAGGATTATATTAATATATTTGGTGAAGACGCTAAGCCCAAAGGAAAAGACGACGCAATGAAGCTGTGAATTACCTCCCAGCTATAATTTCATATAAAGTTGTAGAAACTTGTGTTACACATTGTCCCAATAAACAATATCGCGAGAAGGATGAAAAATAAAAGATACTCAATCCCTTCTTCTAATTTATAGGCAAAACGATATGAATTCGTTTAAGCCCTGTTTTATTAGATCAACCTAGGTAGTCGTAGTTATACGTTATTTATTTATATATATGTAACAATTATTGTGTCTTACTTTGAACAAGTGTTTATGATATGCATACATCCATTATATTTGTTTTTTTAATTTCTAGTTTCTCTTCATTGAATTGAAAATTATTATTAATTTTTCTACATTTGGAGCTTGTAATTTCTTTATAATTTCTTCTATACTTAACGTTCAAAATCAAAAGAAAATTTCATTCTAAAGTAGTACCTACGTAGAAAATAATTGTTGTCAGACAATTCCCTCAGCTTGTTAATAATTTTAGTACAAAGTTAGCGTTATTAGCTTATTACATTTGGTGGAGGTGCCAGACCCAAATGTAAGGACGACTCAACAAAGTTGTGAATTGTCTCCTAGACACAAATTCATAAAAATTGTAGATACTTGTGTTATACATGGTCGCAATAAACGATAACACGAGAACGATTATAAATGCAAGACATTCAATCCCTTTTTTTAGTTTATACGCAAGAAGATATGAATTAATTCTAGCCCTGTTTCGTTAGGTCAACCTAAACAATGACAGTTATAAGTTACTTATTTATGCATACATAACAGTTATTGTGTATTACTTTTAAGAATTTCTGATGTGGATACATTATGTATCAATTCTTTTTCAATTACTAGTTTCTCCTCCCTGAATTAAAATTTATGATTTATTTTTCTACATTTCGAGTTAGTAATTTCTCTATAATTTCAGCTATAGCTAACAAATTTTTCTTCTAAAGCCACACAATTCCCTTACATTCTTAATACATTTAATACAAGTAGGAAATTCTGTTTGTTACATTTGGTGGAGGCGCTTAGTCCCAAAATCGAACGAAGTAACTCTGGGTGGTTTGGTAACCAGAAGAACACATAACTCGTATACAGTTCTCTTACGTTGTTTTTAATTAAGAAATAAGAAATATTCAATCAGTTATTTGATATTTAGTTATGCGCCTTTAGTGAGTAATTGTTTACTATCTATTTATTACAAATTGTTATCAACTGCACAGATCGTAATTATACTAAAAGATATTTTGTAACTATTAAAAATCCATTTTCCATTAAATTATTGAGTAATGGTCTGAAATCCATAATATTTGCAAAAGTTATTCTATCAGCTAAAGCAAATAGCAATTATAAAAGACCTTTGGTCCTCATTAAAAAACAATCTTAAGGAAAAACTATCTTTTAGAGCCCAATATTTTGAATCTCATCAGTTCAATCACGTTGTGCTTAGAAACTCTTTATTTCTTTGTGTAATTAGAAAAAAAATCCTTCATGAATTAACTGCAAGAGCTTTAAAATTTAAAATCCTCTCGGCCAATACAACAATGAAATAAATTGCTAGAAAAGGACGCATGGCTTTGTCCTAGACTGGATATTGGCTGCGCTCGTAAAACAGCGTGGCGCAGCGAAGGTAAGTTACGATACGATCCATCAGACCTTGCTCATAGGTGTGTACCTCCTGCATATACAAACATAAATTTGTGTTAGCAGTTAGAGAGATTTAGGGGCTGTCATACACGTACAGTTTAATGGTAATCCACACATTATCTTGAGGTTTATGCCAGTGCGCGTTCGCGACAACAAACCGCGTTTCGCAGCTCCGATCACTCATTCGGCTTAATAATTATTTTTGCACGCGGTTTTGGCCGTGGCAGTGTTTAAAATCAACTGTTAAAAGCTGGTCTATAAATACGTGTATAAAGCTACGGAGGTTAAAATATAGTAATACGAGTTCGTAAACTTTCTATTCCCTTTTTGTTATGTAGAGAGTGTTCGTGAAATATATGGGCATGGATTAACTACAGATTCTTGAAGCCAAAATAAAAGGATTTAGCTCGACTAGCCTATATCCACCTGCATTTAATTAAGCTGGTATTCTCTTTCAAATTTATTTTTTAAAAATAATTTTGATTCCAATAATAGAACGCATGTTTCAATGCAGATGTGATTAGGTAAACACACCATCTTTTGAGATCAGACAGTAAACTTTTAAGGGCAATTGTGGTAACTTTAATTCTTTCCAAAAAGAGATATTTATTAAAACATGTTTAATTTGTAATTCCTGAGATGGGTTACGATTTAGATAAGAAAAAGGTTTATTGACTGTGTTTATATGCTGAAAAGGTCATTTTAAAAAGAAAAATCGATTTTTAGCTAATTGCATAATTGTACTTAAAGTATCTAACTTCACCGTGGTTCATAAAAAAGTATCAAAGAAATATTTCTTGTTAATTACTATCATGAAAAAAATAAACTGAATGTATCATTAAAATATTCCAGTTAATTTACATAAAATGCGAAGTTTAAGGCGTACATATAATGAAAGGTAAGTAAAACTTAACTTATGGATACTGCTATACATATAAATATTAATCGTAAAAATCTCTAAAAACTTACTAGTATTTTACATATATTGAAATAATCAGTATCAAGCTGCAATATTTAAAACTGAATTCAATAAATTTCGTGGTAAGGCACTGCCATAATCTTAGTAAAATTTTAAATAGTAGTAATTAGATTTCCTTAATAAGCAGTAATAGAGAAGTGGAGAAATAGATCTACAGACATTAATAAATAATTTCAACAGATATATTTAATGCCTTGAGCTAACCTACTATTCCATCGTTCAAAAATAAAACAAATTTTCCAAGTGTATATTTAATAACCGTTTATTCGTACAAAAACCAAAGAAACTCTGTAGATTCATATCGCAATTAACTCCGATATTAATGAATAAAGCTGATATAAAAAACGGATCTAAATAAAATTAATAAACACTTTAGTGGACCATAGAAGGTAACCTATGTTCTAAAATCAATCTTAAGATAACGGATTGCGTTGCAGAGAACAGTCACAATTGTATTGTTTAATAATTTATAACAAACTTTTAGTAAATTAAAAAATGTGTTTATAATCAACTTCGCACCAATTCTTC
The DNA here is from genome assembly GCA_940337035.1 of Agriotes lineatus. NCBI lineage: Eukaryota > Metazoa > Arthropoda > Insecta > Coleoptera > Elateridae > Agriotes > Agriotes lineatus. Next base: position 160,479,117 of record OW679196.1, on the reverse strand, counting down.
CAAAATGTATTATTATGGAACAAGGTAATCATAAATAAAGGATCTAAAACGTCTTCTTGCTGATCTAACTGATGTTAATCTTTTCAAAGCATTTACTAAAGGTGGATTAATAGAAAAACCAGTAAAAAGTCCACTGCCAACCTTCGAAGTGTATATTTCATAATTATAGTGCAATTGTAAGGATTTGCAAAATACTTAATTTAAAAATTCTTTTTATTAATAAAGAAGTCTAAAACATTTAAATCGATTTTCATGCAATTTTGGTAAATATTACTTTAGAAAACATTACTAAATTGTATGGCATTGTTCTTTTTCACTTTTATAATTTGAGATTATTATTTTAATGGATATTCCAAATACGGGTCGTATTATAATGTTAAGTCTTAAGCAACAACTATATTATATTTATTAAAAAATTAAACTCCTTTTGGAATTAACATTCATTTTTGCAATGCCTACCGGCAAAGTTATGCTTAACCTATTAAAATGTCTCATCTTAATGATGGAAATGGATAAAATGTTTTCCCATGCCCACATACGCTAGTGGCAGTTTCCATACAGTCAAGTAACCACGAAAAATGACAATATTATTCACCCGGTCGTTGTCATAGTGAACGTGTTTGTTATGAAAAATGCACAATTCATAGTTATAGAGAGGGCTAAATATGTCATTTTAACCTAAACATTCCTGGCAGTATGTCATTTTAAGCTAGAAACTACTAAAAATATGTCATTATGACCTAAAAATTACGGACAATCGACTGTGACTTGTGAGTTGTCACAATAAAGCTGTCATTCATTAAACTGCAAAAATGAGTATTTTTGTGGGGTCGTAAGAAAAATAGCCTAAGTAACTCGCTCGAAAGTGTCTCATACGCTCGTATTTGAAGTCACTCGGTTCCGCTACGCTTAGCCTCGTTTCTGAAATATACTTGCACGATATACGTCACTTTCTCAGCTTGTTATGTAATGTACTATACTTTACCCACTACTGAATAAAACAGTCCATAATCCATAGCAACTATTAAAAGTAGTTTATTGTATAAGTGTTTTAGAAGGCGTGTTATCCACGAAAGAATGTTTAAATGCGAGAATGAAGTTCGAGCATCTAATTTTCTTGAGTGGATAAAGCGCAACTAAAACACGAATACAATACAACTCAATAAATATCTAAAGAAACATAAATTTTGTATTGACAACCGTGAAAAATCATAGTGACAATTTGGAAAATACCAACAGATCAAACGTTTGGCACTACTGAAGTGTATTGTTAGTATATGTCAAATTCGAGGTTAGTAGGTTAGGTTCAGTTTGTTGTTTGACACAGACTGACACAAAAATTAATCAGCAAATCTCGAATTTGATATAGCTTGACAGTGATACCAACAATGCAGTAGTGAGTGACATGGTTTTCATCTCACTAGTGGCTTACGGTTTTTGTCTCTAGACGTCTAAAATTGATTTAGTAATAGCCTTTTAACTAGAAGGTGCTGGATAATAAATATTATACAGTAAGTGAATTAAACATACGTTTATTCTCTAAAAGATGTTGAGCTCACGAGCACGTAGTAAGAATGAGATCATCATCTTTGAGTGAATAAATGTTTAATTCACGTGGTGTATACAAGGTGATTCAAATAATATCTTATTTACAAAGATATTCAAAAATTAATAATACATTCTTAAGGCAACTTTTACCGGCCTAAAAGGGGGCGGTAACAGATTTTTGATACGGCGTTTCGTTTTCTGCCAACCATCATCAACTTTGTTTTTTCTTACGGCCGCCATCTTAAATTTTTTTTGGTTTCTCGGCAGCATATTGTTGAGCACTAAATTGCGCAACTTTGCGAAATTTAAACCACCCCTCTAACTCTTACCGTTTTTGAAATCACCATGGTTAACCTCGAATTTGAATCACCCTGTATACACCACGTGAATTAAACATTTATTCACTCAGAAAAAATAAAAACGAATATGACAAATTTTGAATTTATTCAAAAATCTCGAAAACGAAATAAAATTTGCTTGGTTTCTGGGCAGCGTATTGTTGAGCACTAAATTGCCCAACTTTGTCAAATTTAAACCACCCCTCTAACTCTTACCGTTTTCGAAATGCCCATGGTTAGCCTCGAATTTGAATCACCCTGTATATGTTTTTATTAAATTTTGATGAAATTTTGAATAAACAATAAAATATTCAAATTAAGTTATAAATTTGCCCATTCCTCGTCGACTTGATCTAAATTTTAGTAATTACATATTACACACTACAAAGAGGAAGAATAATGGAAGGTAGATAAATATTTGTAGAAATAATAAAAAAATGTTCTTCCTTGAAACTTTTTTAATTCACTCGTGAATTAAACTTTTTTAATTCACTAGCGAATCAAACTTTTTTATTTCACTAGTGAATTAAATTGCTAAAATTTCACTTGTGAATAATTGACTGCCTATGAAGGTTGTTATGGAGTTAATAATATCACTTGTCGTAGATAAAATTAATAATAATAAGTGGACATTGAAATATTCTAGCTTATAAACACAAGTATACAATTGAAGTCAAAATTAATGTATAATTACTATTATAGTAAAATATGAGTCGAAATTATGGAATGTCTGTAGCCAATTTCTAAAGAAGCAAATTGAGAAAAATCTTACATGTTAAAACGATCTGAATTGCAGCAGTCAGTATACAGCTAAGATATTTAAGACTGAATTCGATAAAACTTGTAGCAAGGCACTGCTATAATCCTATTTAATTTCTGAGCTGCTGTATTGTTTAATATATAACAAACTTTTTTTAAATTAATTAATATGGCTGTAATCAGTTTCGCACTGATATATATTATTATGGAACAACGTTTTTATACTGATCGTTGCTAACCAATCCTCCAGATTAAATTTTTTTTATTAAAGTTTAAAAACTATAATAGACATTTGGCTCTCACTGTACATGAAGTGAAAAAGTAGCCTCTTCTACTTCTTCATCGAGTTTTTAATAGCCACTGATTATTCCGTAAGATTGCTAAATTTGTAATTAGAAAATATAAATGTTTTTCGCATTTCCTATTGGCGGAAATTCGTTATAAATTTGTGCAGTGGTTTCCAAAATAGTTAAGTACCTATATACTATCGTTACAATATGTTTTATAAAATTTTCCCAAATCTAAGTTATTTTTTAAATATCGTGTCTATGTACTAGGACTATAATGTTATTCATAGCAAGAAATTTAAATTCAAATTTATTGCCAAAGCCGCTTAATCTTAACAAGTTAACTTAAACTTTCAAAATCCAATTCAACGCTAGTATCCAGGTAATATTTTCTGTTAATTGAAATTACAAAGATTGGAATAATCAAAATGGGACATTAAAATATTTCAGCTTATGTTTATAAAATATTTAAGTCTAAAGAAGGTAAATTTTGCGTACGATTATTGCTATAGTAAAATATTAATCGAAATAATAAAAAGTGCTTTGACCAGTCCATGTAAAGTAACAAATATTTTATATACAACGCAACAATCAGCATAAAGTTGCAATATCCAAACTTTGCTTTAATAAGCATCACTAAGGCACTGCTATAATCTTATTTCATTTTTAGAATGTAACACTTAATTTTCCTCGTTAAGCCGCATTAGAGAAGTCGAAATCAAACTACAAAGCTTCTCAATAATTCCAATATATGTATATTTTAGACGTAACCCATTGCTCTTCAAAATAAGAAGTGTTTACATTTAATAACCATTTAAATTTTCGAGGAATTGAGGTTTATTTGACCACAAAAGAAAGAATCTGTTTAGCTTCACTTTTCAATTAATCTACGGTTAGTATACGTAGATGTAAATATTTGAACGTTGAAATTGAAAGTTTCATGTACCGTTGCTAATTGGCCTGTTAATCAACGAGCGTCTGCAGTGAGATAGTCTATTTTAACATTCTCATAGCTTAGTTTCAAGGTTTGGCCGGTAAGGTCACCTGATTTAAAAAAAACTAATTCTTTTCCTCGGAGCTTTTTGAAAACGTATCTACAAATAATTCACATCATTTGCGACGTCAACCTGATTGAAAACAACGAATATTTACTTCAACACGTTCTGCTGAATTTCAGAAGAAGATTGCAGCAGTGCATAAAAGCTGATAGTAGACACCTAACGAATGTCGCATTTGCGCACTAATAGCTTTATAATACATTTCCCGAAATATATTTTAGTTTTAATCAAACTGGTTCAAATACATTATTTGTCCTTGCACAGCAAGCTATCAACAATTGTCCAATCCTGTTGCCAATTTGTGTAGTAATAGTAGGACTAAATGTATAATTAATTCTGCTATAGCGCTAATATTAAAATAATGCAAATATGTATTTATGGCTCAATGATAATAATGAAGGTGTAATAAAACAGGTACCAAGCACCAACAATATTCTAGAAGCGTTTAACAAATTCATAAAATAGAATCATATATTTCGAAAACAGCTTCCTTTGTATCAATGTTTGTTTGTAGTACCAGAAATTATGACTACATTACGACTACAAAAATTAAATTAAAAAATCCAACCATCTCTTAAACTATCGACATTCGCATATCAATGCATAAAAATGAAAAAGTTTCCATACTATATCAGTCCGAAAACAAAATAAATTATGAAATTCCAGTTGGACAAACAACAGCATTTGAAAAAAGTGAGGAAATTTTAACGACTTCACAGATCATGATTTTTTATCGTAGACAACAATTAAAGCGGTCACCTATGTTCAAATAGCCACACCTGAAAGTAAATAGATTTTTTATACTTTAGTATTAACTGTAAATCCAAAACTTGGACGTAATCTCAAATATTAAAATGCGAAAATGCCGTTGCTATTCCATTTTATGCTTTTAAAATACTAAAGCTGTATAAATGATCATACAATGAATCTAACTTAAGTTAAATATTTGGCCAAACGGGTGTTTTTAACCTTATTATTGTGGTTTGAATTTTATTCTTAAAATTTCGCTATTGCGGAATACCAAGGAGTCCTTGAATGTGGTGTATTCCATATTGGTGTACTAATCTGGGTTAGAAACCTGTTTTCTTCCTATCAAAATGCATTTACGAAATGTTAAAGGGCATAAATGGACAGAATATGCAAAGAGCAGTCAATGCTTGAAAAATAATGTTCAACACTATTAAGATACTGCAAATGTGATAAATACGTTAAAACAATCAACAAGGAGTCGCTAGGGAGAAAGCCCGATCAAAGAATTAGGGACTGAACTCATTCAGTACATTCTTAACATGAAAACACACATTTTGGGTTAATAATCCTGCCATTTTGTATTGATAGAAACAATATTTTATACCCTACATTATTATTTCACATTTTCATTAGTTCTCTCTTTAATATTCATTTTTTAATGATTTGTCTCACTTAAAATGTCTATAATGTTGGTGTTACATCCGCAACCACCTTACACAACCCGTACCCAAAAACCGAGACTTTTCTATTGACATTTTCTAATTTTTAAACCCTTTCGGGGGAAGTGGTTTCGCTACGAAACCACCTAATTTTCTTAGTGTAAAATAATACACAGTAGATTTCAGCCGAAACCATGTTGCCTGTGTCTGCATTATGCTGCCACCTATTGCAGAAAAAACGTTTGAAGCGATTTTGTCAAATTACAGGCTTGAAAATGACATTTGATTTAATTGTGCTAACAGCCGATGAGGTGTTTTTACTGTTAATGTTAAATGCATCTTATTGTTATAAACAAGATATATACTGTTGTTATAATGTAAAATATGTGTGTGCTAAACAAACTGTTACAATAGATAATTTAATTTCGAAATTAAGATTTTGTTTATAATTTTAGGTGTGGTATGTTACTGAAACCACTATGACTTACAGGTATTTTTTATTTTCCCTAGATAAAATGTGTACTGTCCTCGGCATTGGCCTTATTACAGTAACTTCCTTAAAAGCTTATGATTTATTGAATAGTATTCCTTCGGGGTAAGAATCGGAAGAAATTAATCAAACGGCTGTGATTGAAGATGGAATTATTAGTGACGATGAATCCTATCAAGATTCTTCAGGTAGCCTTAGCGATGATGAATTTAGTGACGAAGATAATGTGCCATTAGCCCAATTAGTAAACAACGTGTGAGGGAGATACGACTTTCTGACAAATGTTAAACAATTTTTAGAAGATGTTGGGCCTCAAAATACACAAAATATAGAATCGCTGGTTGATGCTCCTTCCTGTCTCTTTGACGACAAAATTATTGACGATATCGTGTTTCAAACAAATTTATATGCAACCCAGGGAGGTAAAAACTTTCAACCTACAAACTCGAAGGAAATGAAAGTATTTCTAGAAATAACTATGCTACTGGGCATAAAAAGCATTCCGAGTTACCCTGACTGTCGGCCTTCGCACCGTGCATTGAAAGATAATTATATTTTATCTTTATTGAGTGTAATTTGATTTACCTTCTTATTATTGCATTTTCATCTTAGTGATAACAACTTAATGCCGAAGAAGGGTCAGAATGAATATGACAAATTGCATAAAATTACGCCTCGCATAGAAAAATTGCGAATTAATAATAAAAAATTCTCTATGCCTGCAATGGAACAAGCAGTGGATGAGAGCATGGTAAAATATAAAGGTAGAATAAGTTTCAAGAATAGATGCTCCTAAAATCCATCAGGAGAGGTATTAAAATTTGGGTAGAGCCGATAAGGAGGTATACTTATGAGATTTTATAATATACACTGAAAAAGATGGAGATCAGATTGAGTAAAATTTGGGCGAAAAAGTGGTACGAAATCTTACTGAAGAAATCAAGAGAAATATTCTCACATATATTGCGATAACTATTTTACCTCTGTAAATTTGTTTGAGTCACTAAAAAAAGATAAAATCTATAGCTGTGGAGCAATAAGGGCCAACAGAAAAAGTGTTGGCAGTATCGAAGAATAAGGTTATAACAAAGGGTGAGTGAGACTGGACAGTGAAGAATGGCTTAGCCTGCATAAAATGGAAAGACAAACCTGTTGTTACACTATTAACTATTCACCAACCATCTCGGACTGTTCCAATTTCTAGGAGAAATAAGGATGTGACCATTACAGAAATAGAATGTCCAGTTATTGTAAAGGGATATAGGGAAAGCATGGGCTGCGTCGATAAACTAAATATGTTGAAGTCGTGTTATGCCATAGAACGAAAAATCCGCAAATGGTGGTATAGGCTGTTTTTCCATTTTTGGATGCTACGATTGTAAATGTTTTTATTATTTTCAAAAACAAAGCAGAACATGAAGCTATTTAAATTGGGAGTTATTACAGGACTCATTGGCTGTCACACCTTCAGGTGTACCCATAACAAAATCCAAAATAGTAAATAGGTTCAAACACTACATTGCAGAAAAGCGCACAGATCAGGCGAAACACTTGCCAATTGCCAGTACACCAAAATCAGTAAGACACAACATAGAACAAAATGGTATTGTTCTATTTGTAATGTGGGATTATACCTGACACCAACAAAAATTGCTTCTATGATTTCCATCAAAAATAGATATGAATGCTATCTGGCATATGCTGCATAGTGGTTTCTAGAAGTTACCACTAAATTTTTTATAATAGATATGTAATTAAATGTTTAGTTCTGTATATTTTCATAAATATTGTGTGTTCTTACTATGAAATAGTTATTTTAAAAAAGAATTGATGTAATTAATGTTTCTTAATTTGCGGCTGAAAGGGTTAAACGAAAGAGTATATCACAATGTAAGTGGTGCTAAATTCCCATCATTTTACGCGGTAAAGCTATTAGATTTATTTATTATCAAATTGTTTTTGGAATTTATCACATAACTATCATTTGCATAGTCCTTCTTATTTATGATTAAGCTATTTGGGATGTCAAAGACTATTTTTTAGCAAGTCAATATTTTGCGAAATACCCGTCATGTAGATATTTACTATAATTATTATCATATATCGGATGTAAATGTATTAAAATACCACTACTACGAGTTGTTGGTATACAACCGAATATGCTATGTAAGAATAAATCTCATTCGGTATTAAACAATCCTCAATTCTGTGGATTAAACGCACGCGAATTATCGAGGCCCCGTCAATTGTTGTTAAATAAAAATAGTATAGGCAATAACTCTCATTTACGCTTTTGAAACGTTTTGAAGAGAAATTTCGGTATCGTTTGATCACTATGTTCTGGGAACAATTAAAAATACGTTCGTCCAACACAGCGTCTTTAGAGCAACTTTCGATCTAATTGGCTCCAGTTAAACAAATAACATTTAAACAATTCAATCAGAATTGATCACATTTATTGAAATTATTTTAAATTATTACAAAATAAGATATTTGTATCACCTAATTGATCTTACTTTTCATTATAATACGAACTTGGACGTTGAAAACTCTTGCGTGCAGCTCAATTTCACTCCTTGTATGCATCACAAATGTAGTATTTCCAAAAAACCCCATTTTGTATTCTGACATGTCAATTTGTTATTACCTTGGATATTGCTTTGTTAAATGTTTACATTTGCCTCTTCTAATTCCTGATTCTTATTTTACTCATAAAATGACCTAAGTTATATACTTTGCAACCTTTACAATACTCTTATAACTAGAAAACTAACTATTTACAATTTTTAGGTTCTGGTTGCTAATATTTAATACTATTTGTCATGAAAATAAATAGGAAAATATAGACTTTGCTCAATATCCATGAATTTTCTCAGAATACATGTAAGCCAGCTTGGGTCATCTTTAAAGCTGGAAGTCAGAAGGTGTCTCGTAAAGTTCCTCATAGCTTAAATTTTTTTTTCTAAATTTATAGACAGAAAGTTTAGAATTTTTTGAATATCGGTGACTTCGTTTAATGAAAAACTAGATTTGTAAAAAGCCTAACTCTTTGGGAAACCCGACATAGACAAACAGACAAATTGTAAAAAACTAGGTTCATCTACATTAATTCAATAACTCCGCTTAATATTCAAACTTAGGAAAAAACTAAGCAATTTGGCAGAATATTTTCTCCTTTCCAGCATCAGTATGAAGTGCAACCTCCGCCTTCTTGGGCAATAAGCGAATAAGCAACTTTTTATTCATGCCTTTTTTTCAGCCTCGAGCGGGATGGAAATAACTCGGGAAGATTATGCCATCAAACTTGCAAATTTGGGAAAACCTCACAAAAACTTTGTTAATAAAATCGAACCACCCGTTCACCTTGAAGGACCTGGAAGAAGGCCCTTCAAGTTCGACTTCCATCTAATTTTTAAAATCGGTGAGGGAAGTCCTAGTTCTGCTCTAATTAAATTCGCCGTGCTGAAAAATCGCGTTTTTCCGCAAATGCGCATTCACCTTTGCCATGAGGTCATTTCTTGCCCAGCTCCATGTCGTCATAACGCGTTAGTGCCTGAAAAGAGCACTTTAAGCAAGAAATTTCGTAGAAAGTGTGCGCCTTGAGATTACCAATTTTTAATTATTGCAAAGGGGTTGGTAACGAGATTGGGGAGTTCCTTAAAGTTAGTTTTGAAATGCGAGCAAATAAATGACTTCAGCTTCAATTAGTGTAAGCCAAGATTTGTCCTATTAGTTCCTGATTGATGTGTCTTTCTTTGTGTTTAATCCTGTCTCAGGATGAGCTTGCTCTGATCAAGAGATTAGAGTATGGCTGTAATTAGAGAAGTACGCAAAATTTGTTCGTCTGCTTTGAAATAACGAATTTTTTCTTCGATAATTGTTCTTAAAAAGCTTTTTTTGGATATTTTAAGTTCTATTGATGTAAACTTAATGGAAAGGGTTCTAAGTAAAACTACAGTATTTCAAAGTTGTTCAAACATGGATAAAGCCTTTCAGCATTCGAAATATGAAATCCAATATTTTCAATGTGTTTTAAAAAAAGCAAAGTCGCTAGTTAAAGTTTGTAATTAAAGCCTGCTATTCACAGAGATTTTATTGTTGTTGCAGCACTCAGTTAAAATGTTTAAATTGCCCTAAAGAGAAGAACAGTCTTTAATGGAATTAACTTCTAAAACATCTGTATAGAGAGAAAATGGAGATTTGGAAGTTAAAGTTAAGTTGCTAGTTAAAGCAATCAATAATGTAGGTTCCAAGTGGGAGCCTTGTGGTACTTTAATTTTAGATGAGTAACCACTTTTTCTAGATACTGTTTCCAAAGCTAGTAAGTTCTTGAACTGATATAGAGTAATTTAACTTTGTCTAAGGCATTAGAATGGGGATACACTTAAAATATTTGGTTGGTAGAAATAAAGATAACATTTTGTTTACAAAGAAACAAATACTTTGCCAAAGATTAAGTTTATCTGCTGAAAGAGTTACGTAAGTTAGTTTCCAATCGCAAAAGAATTAAAGTTTTTTGTTTCGCAATAACTGCACTAAAAATATATTCGTAAATTCGTAATGTCAAGAAACTCAGAGATTTGTTATTGAGCAGTCAACAATACACTTTTCAAGTTTACAAAAGAGCAAGCACGGGCAAACATCAACACCACAAGAAATAGCAAAGCATCGCCCTCAAGTTCTACGCAAAAGACAGGAAAAATTACCAGGCTGCAGTGGATGTCCTATTAAGACCGTGCCTCAAACTGCCCGAACATTTCCAAAATAAATTGTTAGTTATTCGGGAGTTTCCCGAAGCTGGCACTTTAAAGTTCCGCGATTGGAATTCCACAATTAATTACCCGGAAGGTTCGTGCCGCGAAAAACCTATTAATTTTCGAACTTCCCGTCGATTCATCATCACCTTCGTCGCGCAACCAAAATAGTTCACAGTTCTAACGGGCACTGAATCATCACGCGTCACTTTAGGCATGCAAGCCCTGCATTTGCGGCTAGAATTTCTCGTTAGGGCTGATTAATGGGGAAAAGTTTGAAGTCGCAGGGGAGGGTTGAAAAATCCAATTTTGAGCTTAATAATTCGACTGGTGATAGGCCTAGCAAACCGCACTTGGTTCAATCCTGCACGTTTAGAAACTTGTCGGAATCGAGAAACAATCATGCACGCATAGAGAGGAGAGCGCAGAGAAACATGAAAGTTCAAAAATACATTTCAAGCAAACAACATCAAATATGAATCAAAATCCAGTCGTACCAGTCCAACCAAACAGTTGACTCGCAGGCAGGACACGGCTTACCTAGAATGTTCATACCTCACCGCCGGCACACTAGATGTCAGACTGATCCGGTGTCTGCCCGTATTTTGTTCCGCACTGCGTGTTACGTCACTTCCCCCACCAGCGTGGGGGATGGGAGCTTTCAGCGTGCTGTAGAAGGGGTAAAATATTGAACTTAAAGCCCTCTGAACTAAGTGCAGCATTCCCACTACTATTTGAAAGTGGGGCGGCTATTACGACTTGCATGAGCCTTTAAAAGACTTTAAAGGAGAACGGAATTAAAGAGAATTGTGCCACAACGAGCCGGCATTCCGGGCGCAAAAAACTCACGTGCTGCAAAAGCTGCTGTTAAGTTACCGAGTTGTGTGTCGGAAAAAAATTATTACAGACACCCTTCGGCCTACACCCCTTAACACCAACGACTTTAGGCAATAAACACTAACATGTTTGGTATGAATGGCAATAAAAGATATATTTCGCTAAGCAAGCTTCGTGTTTAATTAACTACAATGAAAACTCGTATACAACAGAAATACTTTCACAAATTACAAGACCTTCATCATCAATTAATCTGTTTTCTTGATAGTAAACAATTTATACCATTGATTGAGGCCCTTAATCAGGAATAAGTAATTCTTCACGCTAGTCTACCTTTTGTCACTATTTCAATATTTTGTATAAAATACAAAAATTAATTTGAGTTCTACTCACCGTCCTCAGCTTTGTCATTAACATCGCCACAACAAGGGCATCGGCCTTTCTTTCAGGAGACTCAGGCATTAACACTCCATGCTTCCCAAAGCCGGATTGGGAAATGGCAATAAAATGGACACAAAATTTTTGTAGCTCTTGCAGTAAATGGAGATGAAACCCACAAATTTCAGCCCAAGCTCTTACCTTTGGTCCACCACCATTTTGTGTTTATTATAATTTTTGAACAATAATATTTAATAATTTCCAATATAGACATGACACCTCTGAAAATACCCTATTGTCTTGTTATTTTAATTTGTTCTACATGTAGTTACTCCGAGTAACCTGCACAAAAAAATTGCTGAAAAACTGTCTTAGTTAACTTAAAAGCATGCAATTTAAAATAAACTAAGTAAACTAAGTAATACAAATACTTAGCTTAAGAGAAGTTCCAGTTTTCTTGTAATAGTTACATAATTAGTTTGAAGTTTAATTATAAATATGAGAAAGCCATTGTTTCAAGAAATGAAACTACTACCAATAGAAAATAGTAAAATGATTATCGTACCATACTAACTATAAACATTTCCTCACATTTAATGAAAAGTAATTACCAGAAATAAACATTGCAAAATCGATTTGTGTTTTGGTTGAGGCGACAGTTACCGTCCTGTTATGGCTATTTTCTGTTACAAGCTAAATCTAGAAGATGGAAATGTTTCTAATAGCACAATCTGTATGTAGGTTTCGGTTTTCCTCAAGTAGTGACCGTAATCTACAAATAAAAAATAGCAAACTGATTAACCTAGCATACTAAATACAAACATCTCCTCAAATCTAGTGAAAATGAATTATCCAAAATAAACGTTGTAAAACCAATATTTATTTTCATGCAGGGGCCAGTTTTTGTCCTGTTCGTCCTGTTACGGATACTAATAACTAGAATCTACTAATAAAAAAATAATAAACTGGTTATCCTAGCATACCAAACATAAACATTTCCTCAAATCGAATAAAAATTATTTCCCAGGAATAAACGTAGCAAAACAGACCTGCATTTTGGTGGAGGCGCTAGTTTATATTTTGTTATGATAATTTTAGTGATGTAAAATCTAATTGTAGAAAATGGAAATTTTTGTAACAGTAAAACTTTAATGAAGGCTCCGTGTTTTTTATCATACAATTACTATAATCTAATATTGAAAAAGCATAGTAAACCGATTATGGCAGCATGTTAGACATTTTATTTATATCTAATGAATTTAAATTTCTAGAAAAAAAACCTTGGAAAACCGATCAGTGTTTCGTTGTTATGGCTATTTTCGTATTATAGAATCGAATCGTAGACAATGAGAATTTTCATAACAGCAGAACTATGTTAGAAGCTCTGATTTGTCTTCCCAAATAACTATAATATAATAATAATAATTAGAAAAATAGTAAAATGAGTATGCTACCATACTAAACATAAAAATTTCCTTAAATCTGGTGAAAATTAAGTCCCAGAAATAAACGTGGCAAAGCCGACACATATTTTGGTGGAGGCGCCAGTCTCAGTCCTTTTACAGCTAGTTTCTTAGTTTAACGGATATTTCGGTTGGCTCCTGTAATGACTATAATCTAATATAGAAAATAGTGTGCCAATTTACCTAGCACATTAAACATATAAATGTAATTCAATTTAGCATTTTTGAATTTGCAAAAAGAAAAACGTTTTAATGCCGATCACTATTTGGTGGAGCCGCCAGTTTTCATTCTGTCATGCCTATCTTCTTAGTGCAAAATGTAATTGTACAGAATAGAAATATTCGTAACAGAAAAACTATGATGGATTGTCTCCTGCAATGACTGCAAGCTACTAATAATGAAAAAATAGTTAATCAATTATCCCAAGTTTCAATAAATCTAGTGAATTTCAGTTCTCGAAAATAAAGTAATCAAGACCGATCAGTATTTTGGTGGAGGCGCCAGTCTTAGTCCTGTTATGCCTATCTTTATAATTTATAATCTACTTGTAGAGAATGGAAAATATAACAGCAGAACTTTCAGATTGCCTCGGACACTAAATAATAACACAAATAAGCGATGTATCGCAGTATATTAATATAAACATTTTATTTAATCCACTAAATATGAATTCCCAGAAATGAAGGCTGCAAGACCGACCAGCATTTTGGTGGAGGCGTCAGTTTTTGTCCTGTTGTGGCTATTATTGTAGTTTAAAACTTAATTATAGAAAATGAGAAGCTTAGTAACAGCAGAACTTTTATTAACTCTTGTAATCTCCTATAATGACTCTAATTTAACAAAAACAGTCGATTACCTAAAATTTTACACAAAATCGATTATTAAATGTAGTGAATATGAATTCCCATAAATATAATTGTTGCAAAACAGATCACTATTTTGGTGGGGATGCCAGTCTTTGTCCTGTTATGGCTATTTTCATAGTTTAAAATCTAATCATAGAAAGTGGACATTTTCGTAACAGCAGAAATCTAACGGAGGTTCCGGTTTGCCTACTGTAATTGCTATAATCTAATAATTGTAAAATTTGTAAACCGATTATTCCAAGATATTCAACAGAAAAATTTCATTAAACCTAGTGATTATACATTCCCGGAAATAATCGTTGCATGAGCGATCAACATTTTGTTTGAGGCACCAGTCTTCGCTCTGTTGTGGTTATTTTCGTAGTTTACAATCCACTCGTAGAAAGTGGGAATATCATAAACTCTAATGCCGGCTTCGATTTGCTTCCTGTAATGACAATAATTTAATAATTATACAAAAAATGTCAGTTAATATGCATATGAATTCCCAGATGTGAAGGTTGTAGGACCGATCAGTATTTTGGTGGAGGCGCCACTTTTCGTCCTGTAGTGGCTATTTTAGTAGTTTAAAATGTAATAAATTTAGTAAGTAGTAATTTTATAACAGCAGAACTGTAATGGAAGTTCTATTTTGCTTCCTTTAATAACTACAATCTAACACTAAAGAAAAATTGTAAATTGCATACAATTTATATAAAATCTAGTGAATGTGAATGTCCAAAAATAATCGTAGCAAGACCGATTAGTTTTTTGATAGAGGCGTCTAGTTACGACTATTTTTCTGGTTTAAAATCTAATTGTAGAAAATTCAAATTCTCGTAGAAGCAGAACTTTAATGGGGACTTGATGACTATAATTGAATAATAAAAATGTGTCCTGTAACGGTCATTTTCTTAATTTAAAATCTAATTATAGAACATGGGAATTTTCGTGACAGCAGGACCTGGAGGCTCCGGATTGCCTTCTGTAATGACAAGCATCTAATATAAAAAAATATTAACCCAACAACAGCATATACTAAACATAGAAATTTCATTAAAGCTAGTGAATTTGAATTTCTAGAAATAAACGTTGCTATACCGATCAGTATTTTGATGGAGGTGCCAGTTTTCGTCCTGTTATGGCTATTGCCGTAGGGTAAAATCTAGTTCTAGAAAATATGAATTTTCGTAACAGTGGTACTGTGATTGAGGCGGTGGTTGGCCTCCTGTAGGGAATATAAACGAAAAAATTGTAAACCAATTGTATTACGTATAAAAATTTTATAAAATATAGTGAATTTGAGTTCTTAGAAACAAAAGTTACAAGATCTGTCACTGTTTTGGTAGATGCGCCAGTTTTCATGCGGTGTCTGGTTTGCATACGGAATGTTTAGAGTTTAGTAAACGATAAGCAGCGGAGTAATTAACCAGAAGTATTAATAATTAAGACTTTACTAATTGCAATAAACTTCAGCAAAGGCAATGTGCAATTTGGTCCAAGGGCAGTTTGTTTCGTATTTTTACCGATAACCGTTTCTTTAAATAAAATAAATTACAATTGTAACAACGTTTACATTAACATAAATATCACAATGTAGATACACGGTTTGCTAAACCTAAAATTCTAACAGAAAATAAATAAAACATTCTCCGTAGTTGTTTTTGCAACAGATACTCACATTTGCAAAGGTGCTAAGCGCTTAGTTTAGAACTTAATTAAGGGAAAAAAAGAAAATTTTGCCTTAAAAACAGCAAAGGAAATGAATTTGGTTTTAATGGCATTACCATTAACGAATAAATTTCTCATAAATATACGTTTCGGTGGAATTTCCAATTTCATTCTCGTAATAATTGTGCCCGTAACTTAAAATCTAATAATTAGAATAATAATTGCTTTCAATATTTAAATTAGACTCTAATTTAAACTTAATGAATTTACATCAAATTTCAGGAGGGAACAAGTTAAAGCAAAGTAGTTGTTTTAGAATAGTTCAATACTGTCTTACTTATAATATATCTCAATTTTACAGAATATTCCACTGCAAAATTGCGCTCATTAGAAGTACTTTACGGTAGAAATCGTGATGTTTTGAAATTCTTTCATAAGTATTTGACAAACTTTAATAAGATTTACAGCAAATCAGTACTTTAGTTACACCGAAGGAATAAGTTTAGTAAGAATAGTGAAGCACCACGTTAAATTTTTAAATGCTATGCGAAATAATTGTTGGAAAACGTGGAAATTCAAAGCTACAGCTCCAAATTCCAACATACGAATAAAGTTACTTTTAATCGAGTTCACATTACAGGTATGTCCATGACAACTTTATAAAAAGTAGTTACAGAAAATTTACAGTAATTAAACGCAATGAAAGGTTTTCATTCAGTACACATTTTTGCTGCAGTTTTACCAAGTACAACACAGCAATAATGTTTTACTTCAGATGGTCTGTTTTAATGCTGTTGATCTTCCTATTTCAGTTTTCTCTAAACAAATATTTACTTTCTTCCAAAGGAGCTACTAACAATTTTGCGTTTCCATTTTTGCTCTCTCCGCAAACTGCGGCTAAAGTAAATAATCGCTTTTGATTTATTAATTTATATCAGGCAACCGCTGTTTACAAACGAGCTGACAAAAGCAGAATTCCAGAACAAGCAAAAAATCGGAAACGGCCGGCATTAGGGCAGGCCCGCGTACGTGTTGATCTTTTGCGCAAATCGACTAATGCATGCCATCCCCATGGAATAATCACATTTGTCAGTCAATTACCGACACAACTACGCCGGCAATATTTATAAAAGTGGCCGATTATTAGCATTCATCAAAGCGGATTTATCGCCCGGCTTCCGGGTCTCCGGAAATAAATGCAACTTAGAACCGGGTCGATAATGAAATTAATTGGAGCTTTAGCCACGGGCGATTAGCTATCATTTCCAGCAACAATGAAAAGTTAAATGCTCGAGCTGAGTCGGTTTTGCAAAGGGCGAAGTTTTCGGCCTTTTCAGGAAGGCCTGCAGCTCGTTAGCTCTATTGCCTTATGGTTAATATTAGTTTTGAACTACTGCAGGACCTAACAATGGTGCTGCATGTAACGGTTTTGGAAAAATTTGTAAAGTGGGTAGCCTTTCATTCAACCTAAGAACAATATAATATATAAATAAAAACATTGTTTACATTCCTTTCCTATTGACTGGAAACACTTGCCAACAGATTTTTTTGCGTAGAAAAGGTAATGAATAAGCTGTTATTTCTAAAAAAAGTTGAAGCTTTACTGGAGGTATCAGTCAAATAAGTGTGTTGATTTTTCTCTAAATTGGTTGTGTTCTTGTACTTGTACTTGTAACTGATTAAAATGGCCTCTTTTAAAATGTAATACATTTTTATTTTAATAGAGTACTCCATAAGCAATAAGTTTCACAACAGCGATGTGTATTTCGGTGATTTTTAACTATGTAGTTTCAAAGTTCTCATTAACTCGTGGCCTACAGTTTTTATTCATTAGTTCAACTTAGAAACGTTTTGTGTCGTATATTAATTTTATGAATTTTTAATTATGCTATCAGGGTTTTTGGAAAAACTTGTATACTGCATATCCTTATAATTATTTATTTAAATATATATATTGCTCCAAATACGATGTTTTTTTCGGAAATGCTTCTGAATTTGTCTATTTATTGAGAGCCTACAGAGTAGGCTATATCATTTGAAATAAAAATTGCGACTTGTATTAGTCTTTTAGCTGGATTCTTCACTAGATAAAAATCCACTAAATTGGAGGAGGAGCTATATTTGCTTCTGAAGCGGTTTTATCCTTAGTTGTTAAAAAGCTAATATTAAAAGTCGCGAAAGTAGTTGCTATGAATTGGAAGTGCTAATCCGAAGTACATATTTTTCGTTTAATAGTGTGCATTTTGGTGAAGGTGCCCAGTTTTAGTTGTTTTTGGATCCTTCATTTCTCTAGTATTTGTACCGTTAACTCAATATCTATTAATAAAATCAAGGAATAATTGGTTAAAAATGTTTAAAAATCAATGCTGTTTAACTGTAATATATTTATATTCTCATAAAGCATTATATAATAAATACATTTTGACAGCAATGACCATTTTCTAGGAAAAATATACTTTGTAAAAAACTATAGTGAAGAAGGTCAAATAATTATCTTTAGTTTGACACCAAAGAATGCATTTTGGTGGAGGCGTCAGCTTTTTTACCTATAGTTTAAATAAAATCTAATAATAGAAATCAGAGAAACAGTTTCTCTATCTTATTAAATATAAACTTTATTTTAATTAAATCGTTTTAGTTGTCCAGCAAAAAAACTGCGTAGCCGTAGTTGTAGCTCACTGATTGCTCTTAAACATTTTATAACAGCTATTAGTATTTTAGAATCGTATAGGTTGTAGTTTATTTTAAATTTGTTAATTTTTATACCTTAGCCGGTTGTGCCTAACTGACAGGAAAGTGTCGTTATTGAAACGGTCCATCTGGCATCCCTTGCCTGCTATGCTTATTTTCGTACTTAAAAGAGCAGCTAAATTGTTTTTTCATGTAAACTAGATTTCAGCAGTGTATGAAATTTTATTTGCGTGTGTGCCGTGATAAATGCAGCGATCACGCTTGTTCGCGGGATGAGGGGAGATTCAACTCATTCAGATTTTACGAAAATGCGAGCATTAGCTGGTGGTTTTCGCCTCAAGCAAGTTTTGCGTCCCTGAGTACCGGCAGCGAAGTGAATTTCGCTACATGAGTTAAATAGAGGCATGCAGCAAATAAATAATTGCTGGCTACAAGTTAAAGTGCAGCGAACTAGCGCTTGTAAGTACGCTAACGTGTTCCATTAGCAACACCACTTTGTGCCATAATATTCAAAGGTACATTCGAAGCTTTCTTTGTAGGAGACGCCAATTCAGGAGTTCTGGAAGACCTGTTCGCCTTTGGAGATTCACGCATCATGCCTTCCGAGATTTGGATTTTTTATTCAAGGGCTCCTAGAAATTCTTCGAATCCACTTCCAAGTAAAATGTTTGCATTAAACTCTATTACGGTTAGAATTTAGCTGCGAGAAGTTTTTTACAAGTATGCAAGAATATGGCAAGGTGTGCAATTTATGCCCGATTTGATTATATACAACCGCGATCTGGGTCGGCTTTCAGCCAGGGCTGAGTTAGGACATTTTGACGTGTGCTGTTTCTAAAAAGCAATTATTTCAATGCTGTATTTGATTGTATTTTGTGTACGTTGTGTGCTTACATAGGAGTAGCCACATCTATCTCGCATGCAGGTTGTATTAGAATTGAATCTGGCTTCTTTCGTGTTTGTTTCAGTTTTTATGTATTTTGAAGTCAACATATTGATATAAACCAATTGGCTTTGCTTGTGCATTGTTTGAAGTCAGTTTCAGCCCGACAAGACTACAAGGGGAGACCAGATTCCTGTTTTAGCATATAGCGATGTTTTGTAACCACGACTGAGGTATTAAGAGGGTTTCATGTATACACTGAGCTAGCTAATCCGACAAAATAGCAAACAATTATTTAAATATTAAGATGTACGAGACGTCCTCTTCAAGAGGGGTGAACAAACACCTCATTTGACTATTTCCATGTCTTTCCAGAAAAAACTTAGAGAAACTTGTAGTGCAAGGAAAGCCTGATGGAAAACGCAGACGCGGACGGTCGCCAACTCGATGGATCGACACGATCAAATCGACAATGCAAATTAATGTCGAACAAGCCATCAGACTATCGAGCAACAGAGAAAGATGGCGAGAAGCAGTCAGAAAAGCAACTTATAAAAAGAGGAATATAATTAAATCCATAATCACCACCCATCTGCCAAGATGGAAGGACTTAAGGAGGATGTTTTTCCACCCGGGAACATTCTACATGCGATGTACAACAATTCTGATATTTGATTTTTTTCACAGAAAAATTGTAGTCTCCATTGCCCTCAGAACTTTTTATGGTGTAGTTTATCATCTATGAATCATTACTGATGGAACCTGAGCATCACATAAACTTTTTTTTCTAATAAAGCTCTGTCGTATTTGTATATTTATAAATCCATGCAATAGAGGGTTAATAATCGTTTACTCCTTGTGCTCCCTTAAAGTATGTTTAATAAATTGTTGAAAGATGGAATCTTATGTTAAGTAAGAACACGGAAATCAAAGAAGAAGAAATAAGGCCACACTTCGGTCCAATTTCCCGTAATTCCTTGAAATGCAGCAGTAATTCCAATGCCACTTGTCGCAATGAATAAGTCCGGCCCGCCAATAAAGCGGAAAAATAGCGTCGAATTAAGGCGATGCAGCAACAACGAGTAGCTAAATAAACATCAGGAGGAAGCTGTTGGCGCGAGTGGATCCGCAGCAGGAATTACAAGAAACAAGTCTCTCAAGAGGTGCGTCGAGAGCAAATTAACGGAATCAATAGCGTCAACACAATGGTTTTTCCCAGAAGAATGCAAACATTTGTGACCAGCGCTAATTCCCATTTCCACTCCGCCTGCAGCCGAACAATGCCAGAGCAAGAGGAAGAATATTAGACTTTCAAGTGTTGATTTTCAGTTTAATTCGAGTATTTGTATACTTCAGGGATGGTTCGTTTTGTCCGAGAGGAGTGATTTAGCAGGGAAGGCTCTTACGGAGAATGAAATGTTTTGAATTTCAAATGTCTGCCATCGGAAACGGAAAATGAATGGAGATTTTATGGTCCGCTCCAAAGATTGATTTACATGCACTTTAGCGCTTGTAGTAATAAGGGCCGAGTGCGCGGTTTCGTCGCGAAATTAAAGCTGCGGGTTGCAATTAAGTCCTAGCGCATTCTTCTTTAAATAAGCGCAAGTGACAGAATGCAGTGAAATTAATTTATGAAGAACACGGAGGACTCGCATAATGAGGTCAAGTAATGCAGGAAATTGCTCCTCATGGCGCTGTGCAAGACAATAAGGAAATAACGCGGTCGTTCAATACTTGAAAACCAATTTGCACGCCAGCTGCCTCACATATTTTTCTCGATAATCGAAAACCACACTTCAATTAACTGAGCATTCTAGATCATTATTGGTTGATTTTCTGCACAAAGCAACAGCTTAATTAGAATATAATGCATTCATAGTACTAGAAACTAGCGTAGCAGCACCTACTTACATCCCACTTACCATAATTTCAGGACCTTGCCGCTTCGCTGACCTTACAATTGAGAAATTGCATGCTGATATTGAATTAACAACAAAACGTGTGGCAAAGCTATTTCCAGTTCAATAGATGAGTTTCAAGCTAAATTTTTCTGTTATGTTTAATCTTGTTAAATACTAATATGATTTTAATATTCTCAGGCAATTAAATTGGTTTAATTAGTCAAGAATGTGTAGAAGTAGCAGGTCAACATTCTTGACTAAGAGCAGCAGTGGGTTACATATAGTATTACACAACACTATTCAGCAAAATCCATCTATAACGTGGGGATAAACTGCATGGTTTGCTAATTATTATTTGTTCAGTGTTTACTTTTAACAATTAAGTCATCAAGTGCTACTAGTTTATCAGCTGTTTGTTAATAATCCTTTGCGAGTAAATGCAGTATTAGTCTTTAACGATTGCTTCTCAATCGCCTCTACGAGGGTATGCTTTCAGAGCCATTATTGCTTAAGTATCTGAAGCAGGAGACCGCCGAGCTCCGATTATTAACATGTACTACAACTACAGTCACTGATACTTGGAACTCAGACCAGCATATACATTTTTTAGACTAATAAAACTTGGCCAAGAATTCTGACCTGCTACTCCGAAACATTGGTGATATTATTACACCAAATTAATTGCTTAATAATTTTAAAATAGAATTAAACAAATCTTCAAGTAACGAAGAAACACAGCTTATTAACAATACAAATCTTCTCAAGCACATTTTAGTCAATAAAACAAATATAGAATCATACGGGAAGCACATCACAAAATAAATGGAGAGCGATGTGTAAGGGTGACAAAATGAAATCTGGAAAATTATGAGAAACTGAAAATGGATATTGATGAAATAGTGAAAATAAAGATAAATAGCTGGAATATTTCATATCCGAACCAAATAGTTGTAGAAGAAGATGAACACATAATAGAAATGGAAAGGGAATACGTAGAGCAAGCAACGGAAACCCTCACAAACAAGAAAGCACTAGGTCCAGATAATATCAGATACGAATTACTTAAAACTGAGAAGAACAGTTTCTAAATGAGTTAGTAAAACTGTATGCAGATGAGAAAGGGAGTAAAAGATATGTACTGGTACTCGCAGTAGCGCTCAGCCTAAGTCTAGTTACAGACATAACAATTATTTTGCTGCAACTAACGCATCCATACAAGTAAAGTTACTAACTCGTGATTTTCTGGATTTTACACAGCTTGAAGTCGAGAAACAAATATGCTCCGTTATTGCGCATTCTGACCTTATACAAAACTTCTCGTTTGATAAAGAGTACTTGAGATTCCAACAAAGTTTTTTCGTGGAGTATGGCACGTCAGTCATCACTGCATAACAACGGTTGTTTGGCGCGCAACGACAGGTCACATAAAGTGTGACGTGGCAGAGTGACCCAGTACTGACAGCCAGAGTAAAAAGTGGTTTTTGGTGCAGTATTAATGTTTGAATATGGGGTGCTACCCTAGATCCCACTGGGGGAGCCACTTTTATTTTAAAATCCGAAATGCAGCTGGATCCAAGGGTTTAAGAAAAGCATTGCGAACCTACTAAAAACCGTTGTCACGGTAAGAAACCATAAAAGAAGGTAAAGTGACTGACGTAGTACAATTTCTAAAAAGATGACGCGCTGATAGGGAAAGGAAATTCATACGTGGATCGAAGGTAGCACTGCATATCTGTTAGAAGTGTAAAGAAAAACAAGCTAGTGTCTAAAATAACACAGGAAAAAGAAGAAATCATAACTACAGGGGGCTTAATAACGATTTGGCAAAAATGATTGATTTGAAATGTTCTTGAAAACATATTACCATTCTATGGTAATTCACAATTCAGTTTTTCCCTAAAGTGTTTCAAATATTTGTTTTGAAAGGTTCTAACATAAGAGAATAACTGAAACTGAGACGAACTTCTGGCAAAGGTTCTGGAGTAACAAGATTAGAGCATGTGAGAAATCACAAAACCAAAGAAAGAATGGAAGTTAAGAGAACGCTCATGGATGCAACAGAAAAAAAACTACGGTGGAACGGACATCTAAGAGGAATGGAAGAACAAAAGAACGTAAAAAGAGGAAGGACGAAAATAAAATGGCTGGTTGAAATAAGAAAGACAGTTGTAGGATGATGAGCGGCGTAATAGGAAAAGATGCCGGCTAGGATGCGAGAAATGAATATAATATAACATAACATTATGGTCTTATTAAACACCTTTCTATGTATACATGTTCGAAAATTCGACTGAGGTAACACTCATTTGTTTTGCTTTTTACGTAGTATTTTCATCACATGCATTCATTTCTAAACCTTTTCCCTTAACATATACAGTCTCTCCAGACTATTTGTATCTAAAAAAATGATAATTTACATCTTCTTAGGTTCCTTAGCCGCAAGTAATTTGATACTCCACTTCAATAGCAATTTTGAGTTTTGTCCTTGTTTGAATAGTTTAAACTGTAGAAGAATTTCTTTTAGCTTAGTCAACAGCTTTTCATTTCAAATACTCATTTTCAGGATGTGTCCTAAACTTTCTATTAATAAATATATTCTGAACGAGCGACAGCTATAAATTATTCATCGATATGTAAATAATTACAAGCGACGCGGGGATCGTCCTCTATTTAAATGTACTTTATTTACTCAACAGTGAATGCGTTTAAAATTTTGCGCTGTAGGCATGATATGGCAATTTTCCTCAAAACTCGGCAACGTCGGCCATGAAATACAGACATTAATGAAAACAGCAGCCCGGTTTATGGTTTTGCAACAATTGTGTGCGGGGTTTGCACACAAACTTATCCGTCCTCCAGTTATTTATTTCTAAGCCTTTGTGCAGAGCCGCACGTAAATTGCGTTACGACTTTCAGTACCCATGCGTTTCAGCGGCGCTGTAAACTTACATTGTTTTATACTTCCTCGTTACTCCTAATCCGCCTCCATTACTTCGAGTTTTGGAAGAGCGGCCAAATTAAAAATTTATGGGCGTTTAAGCGCCATCGATCCGCGCAGGGGACAAAGGCGGCGAAAAATTTGCTCGGATTTTCAAAAACAACTAACGACGCGCCCCGCCAGCAGTTGCAAATTAATTTATCTCAGGCAGCGGCAGACAATAAAGATAAAATAACTGTCGGCTCCGCTAATATTTGAGCTGTACATGAAAGGAAGCTCGCCCTAATTTGCTCCATTGAAATACTTGGCGGTATTTCGCATGTAAATAAACAATATCGCGAGTGTGGGCGCTGTTGCCGAATTTTCGCACTTGGGGGCCATTGCTTTACATGTAATTTCACATCACCATGAGAAATTTAAGAGAGTAACCTCATTAGAAATCATAGTAATGCATAGGCAACGCACTTAACACCTGCACTTAGGTGGCTAATAATTGCTGAATGTGTTGCATACATTATTTATAATTTAAATGTAGTTTCTCTATTTCTACTTAATTCTCAGAAAACATCAAGTACTTAGATTGATCGTTATGAATATTCTTCCAAGAGTGAGTAGAGGCAAACATTTTCATTGAATTTTTTGTGCCCAAACGACGGCAAACATTGAAATTTAAGCAGACATATAAAATTTTGGAGTATTCCCATAAACATATAAGAACTATTCGGTATTCTGTAGCACCATTCGTGCTTTTTGGCATTCTGCGGCTGCAATGACAATATCGATCCTACTTTGTATATAACCTGGTTTAAATTGTCATATATTTCCTTTTGAAAAACATATGTAACATGGATTGATCACTATTGCTGCTAGATTATAATAATTCCGCATTTTTAACTAAATGTGCTAAGAAACTATACCAACAAAATTATATGCACGCCTAGTGTACTCATTTTGCTACTACGCAGGTGGTGCTTAATTGTACAATGGGTTGCCTATACTCGCCTTAATCTCTAATTGTTAGAAATTATTACGAGTCAAAAGTAAAAGGCGTTGCACTCTTTAATTGTTCATAATTTTACTTTTTATAGAGATATATAATAGTAAGATACATCAAATTGAAGCATCAGCCATCGCCATTCAACTACGTGTTATTGTAACCTAAAACAAATATGAATATGTAGGCAACCACTAAACGCCAAACCGCAGGTGGCTTAAAATTGCTCAAAGGGTGGCCTACACTACTAATGATTTTAGTATTACTCAATACCCAGCTAGTGGATGGCTTTTAGCTTGCAAGTAAACAAAATTGCTAATGTGGTCAGCATTGCCAATATTCTCAGTTATTATAAGAGGGTTATACTATGTATACTCATATTCTATATGATTTTAATTATTTTACTTTATATAAACATTTATGTAGAGTACGATTCGCCACAAAATTAAATTGTTTAGCTAAGAGTTTTCTCAGCAAGCAAAATATTATGAAATGATGCCTACAAGTCAAAACAATATTTAGGCAATCAATTCAAAGCCAAATCCTCGACAACTATTAACTGCATATTCGGTGGCTTAAAGTATAGTGCAGTGCCTTCAGAAATGATCGAACGTTTTTGAATGGTCATTATTTTGGCGCCATTTGTTTATGTTGGTGGCACTGTATGTCAAATTCGATGTTATCCGGTTAGGTTTTGAGTCAGTTTTGACACAGACTGACGCAAAACCTAACCTGCTAACCTCGAATTCGACATAGACTTACAGTGCGTACAGTACGTTCGGCTTAGTTGAATCGGCACCAACATGAAGCAGCAGTGGTTCCAAACAATCCACCAACAATGCTCTTAGGCACTGGTGTTTTTGTTGCTCCATAAGTTGCTGTGTGTCGTCCTGCTTTGTTTAGCTTAGTTACAGCCTTTTATGGTTTTTTCAGTAATAATGTATTAAGGGCAAATGCTTTTGCCGGTAAAAATGTTTTACGAAAGTATTTTGTTTTGACAATGTCACAAGACAAACTAACTAGATCAAATTCCCGAGCCGAAGGCGAGGGAATTTGTCAAAGTTAGTTTGTCGAGGGGCATTGCCAAAAAAAAAACAACAAATCGTGAGTAAAACATTTGCCGAGCAAAATCATGAGCCCGTAATACATTTTGTGGACTATTTCCCAAATATCGGTTCATTTTGACATTTATACTGATGCGCAATGACAGTTTAAATGACGTTTCTTAAATACCACCTTGATTAAAGCAACATATTTTGTGGTTGCCGTGGATGCAAGTGGCAAAAGAAACTGACAAAATCCCAAGGGAAAATTTCGATTTTTTGCCACTACAAAAACACACGATTGGTTGAATTTTGAAAAAGCATGGCTTTTCATTGGATAATAAGAGATGTGGGAAATAGTCAAATTTAATACCCTGTACGACTGTTTTGGAACCACTCATTACATTCATACCTGACAGTACGATTTTTGACCATGCGCAATAGGCAGGAGCTTATACTAAAGTTTAACCAGGGGTAGTTTTGTATTGTTCGATGAATTGCCTATATTACCAGCTATGTACGCTGATATTACTCAGAAATTCTAATATTGATAAAATTGTGAATAATTTAATTTAAAGAACCGTTGGGTCCCTCTGACCTAAGCAGTAAACTTTGTTAAAAAAATGAGTTTTGCGTAGAGAAACCGTTCGCATGTAAAAGCTGATAAAAATGTGAGCATTGTAAAAGTATTATTTAATGTGCTACAAGACTGTATTTGTATTTTTATTATTTTTGACTTGAATCTAAACCTTTTACCATTTAGCTGAGAATATTGGTAAAACATGAAAAATCAATAACAGTTAATTAGATCCTATAGTAATAGGTAGGGAACTATCTTAAACCATACAACTGGGTAGCTCTTAATTGTTTGATAGGTTTTCTATATTACTTAGAACTTTTAATGTTAATAAAGATGTGTACAGTTTAATTTAAAGAATTATGGGATCCCTCTGAACTAAGTAGTGGTCTTTATTAAACGTTTTACAAGTTAAACCTGCTGAAAAGGTTTGCGTTGTTAAATTTTGACACTAAGTAATAGCTATTAACATATCTAGGAATACTATGAGTATCATAACTGCCGCAGATGTTGTATTGAAATCCGAGCTCGCAGAGCGAGGATTTTAAAACATCTGAGGCTGTTATGATTCATAACATCCGTGATTTGTTCAATAGTTTATCGGTTGCTGTATGGTTATGGTTGCCATGTACGGTAATGGACTATTACCGTACAGATCAGTTATGATTTAGCTACCAGCCTACTTTTGTATATGTAAACAAGGGATTAATATCCTGCAACCGATAAATATTATTTAACGTCCATCAAGAGCGGATTGTTATCTTTTAACCATTCAGTTAAGAGTAGTTTTAAAAAATAAAAAAATTTACAGCACATATAGGTATAGATGTTATACCAATAGGTAAACAAGCCATTAACATATATTCAGGGTGACTATTCTTTGTTTAATTGGTTACCTATACTACTCAACACCTTTGATGTTAATAAAGATGCATACAGTTTAATTTAAAGAATCACTGGGTCCCTCCGAACTAAGCAGTGGAGGCTTTCCACGTAAATATTCCAATGCTCTTTCTGTGGCTAAATAAATGATTTTTATATATTTGCTTTTTATTACTTATTAAAATTACTTTTTACATAAGCTGGATTTCTATTCTATTAAATATCAGATTGATTTTGCCTAAAATGTTAAGGATTATTCACTTTTTAATTTTATTAAAATATCCAGTTTAACATGTTCGTTGACAGTTTAATTAACTTCATAATTCAATAGCCCTTGTGGATATCACTTCTCGGTTTATTTCAGGTTATTAATAATTATGCATTACGCGGTTTAATTTATTTATCATAAATTTGTCCGTTAGAAGCATTTTATTCCAGTCTACCTTAGATGGAATCTGCTACGGGATTAACTTCTACAAGTTCACTACAACTCGTTCTGTTATTTCCATCATATTCAAGGATGCTGACACTCCCATTATCCGGTACGTGTTAAATAACAACACGCTATTTATTAAAATTCACTTCAATAGGCAATTATTTAAATTTCGTTTGAATTAAATTGTCATAATGAAACATAAATATGCTTAATATATATTAAAATATAAATTTTCTTTAAAATTAGCATCGCAACTTCTATTATCAGTCAAAAATAAGTATCTGTCATTCCCATTTCCAAATGTAGCACAGTTTACGAATATACTCATCGCTGTTCACTTCACATTAAAAGTCCACTTGCCAGAGTTGTACTGTTTTGCATGTCTGTTACTAAGAGGATTGTTCAATAGAAACACGTTTAGATCACGTAGGCACGACTTCGTTATCATGGCACATGCATGTGGTTATTGAAATTGTTTATTGGCAAAATGATGTGGTGCCTGCCAAATTTCTTTGCAATTGTTTCTTTGTGGCCATTTTTAACGAGCTAGGAAATGGCGTTTACTGTAGAAAATCCGTCCAAAGACAGTGTGCATACTGTTATTAAATTTTTAGCAGCCGAAGAAAGGTGGTGGTCGACCACTAGAAATCCATGGGAGAATGGGAACTGCCGATGGTGACTATAGTTATTCTCGCATAGTAGAGGTTTAGAGGTTCAGAAAATTTCGATAAGGTAGAGAGTTGACTAAAGTCTTCGCTCATCCAGGACATGTTCGAGTTGCAACTTCTGATGAAAATGTGAGGCGTTTTAAAACTGTTTTACGTGCAAATAGACGCATTAAAATCACATGAAATGATGAGCATCAGTATAGAAAGTGTTCGGTCAATTACTCATACTCCTATTATCACAAAATTCATTAAAACAATTACTAAAGGGACAGCGATTCACTTTGGACGTAGAAGTGCAGACTGCCATTAAAAAATAGTTTCATCAACAGTAGCAAGAAATTTACCAGCAGGGAATCTGTAGATTAATACAACACTGGGACTCAAACTTTAATATTAAGAGAAAAAATATAAAAAATTGAGTTACTAGACATTATGCTACAGCCTCCAAACGTGTTTCTATGGAACAATCCTCGTATATTATCCAACCAAATTCCACTTTAACACTTTCCTTTCTTAATTCCATTGTACCTCATTTATATTTTTTCCTTGCAGGTCATTCGGCTGCTGTACCATGG
The DNA here is from genome assembly GCA_940337035.1 of Agriotes lineatus. NCBI lineage: Eukaryota > Metazoa > Arthropoda > Insecta > Coleoptera > Elateridae > Agriotes > Agriotes lineatus. The sequence goes on along the minus strand of OW679196.1, from coordinate 160,449,691 downwards.
CCAGCTTCATCCATACCCGCTGACGCGCGTTAGCGGAAACTGATGAAGCTGGCTATGGCTGTACACGACTGCTTCGTTGAACTGCCACCATGCTAAGAGCATGATCAGAAAATAGAGTGGTTCATCGTCACTCTTCAAATTTGTAATTTCAACCCCATTCCGAAGTAAAATTCCTAGTTTTTGCTTTATTTGTTAAACATAAACCAAATAGTAACATAGTAATGCAAACGTATTAGTATTGATCTAGTAAACCTCAATAAGGGTGGTTGTCGCCATTTTTAATATAATTATTCAATTAGGTAATATTAGTTTCCGAAGCACAGAACCATCGCAATATATTCATCAATGATAAATATGTAAGCTAAGCGAACCGATACTTAAAAAAAAGTGCTGCAGATACGTTGTGGAAATTCGAGGTAATTTAAACAAACACAAAATTTAAAAAAGTGCAGAGTGCACTCTGGCAAACATTCAAAAATTGCTAAGTGCATTGGAGATTTAATATCCTTAAGGTTTGAGATATACTTATTGCTTCCAACAGGATATCTGTATGCTTGAGAGTGCTATTTGATTTTAGGTTATTAACTACACTATCACGACTTGCTTCTTAAAATATACATTTTGATAATAAATATTTTCTTCCTCTTCCCTTTACAAGTTTTGAGTGGGTATCAATTTATCTCTGCTATCCATTAACACCTACGTTAAAATACAGTGCCTTCATAAATGTATGAACGTTTATGAATTGTCATTATTTAGGGGCCATTTATTTATGCTGGTGGGACTGTAAGTCTATGTCATATTCGAGGTTGTCAGGTTAGGTTTTGCGTCAGTCTGTGTCAAAACTGACAGATAACCTAACCTGATAACCTCGAATATGACATAGATTCACAGTACCACCAACATAAATAAATTTCGCCAAACTAATGACCATTCAAAAGCGTTCGATCATTTACGAAGGCGCTGTACATTTCATGTAGCGCGATATTGTGGGCCACATTTAATATTTTAAACTTTGATATTTCTAAGTAATGTTGAGGTTATGTGAAATGTCAAATTATCGTCCTCCCTCACTCAGGAATTTATATGATTGCGCGATTGACAGTAGCATGCTGCCTACAAGATTATAGTTAACAAATTAAACAAATATCTAAAATGTGTAGGCAACACATTTAACAAGAAATGTTAGTTAGCACTTCATTGCTTATTGGGTTGCCTAAATTATTCAAGCGTTTCAACACTAGTTAGAATACTTGAATTTTCAGTTTAAGTTAAAAGGGAATGTTTTAGTTTGTCTAAAAGGGTATAGCCCAATTTAAAGAATTTGGAGACCTCTTGGACTAAGCAGCACCCTTATCGAAAAATTAGACTTTTAGATAAAAGAGCCGGCGGTTGTCACAAGGCCCTTCCAAGTGACACTCGGAAAAACTTGGAACAAAACGAGCGAATCTTAGATTGCATTGTCGTATAACAAAACCGCCACCTTTTTTCATTTAAACTCGGAGTAGAGTTAGAGTTTCCTCGCATCCACCAGAACCCGTGTTTTATTCCGCCTTCAATTCGTCGCTCGCGCCTTTGTGCAGGGATGTGCAAAAACTATGACTTGTGGCCTGAGAGCCCGCTTTATTTCGCCATATTTTTTGCGGACTCTCGGCGTCTTTTATCGCACACGTGACCGGCGAGAAGCGGAAATGTCGGCTTATGTAAATAAATGGCACGCATGCGTACGCGCCGAGGATAATAGACGCCCGGCTTACATGGCAATTGCATTTGGGTCAAAAGTGGATTAGCGATTGAATTTTTTATTTTATCCTGCGACACGTTCGCTTGTCACGAGAGGCGGTTTCGGTTTGCTTGTCTATGATTTATTGCGCGCTTTTTCAATTTCCACTCCTGCTGGAGCTTTCTCAACTTCCTCGCAGCGCAGGTCGTTTGCGCTACGACTTATTATGATGAGTTCGGCTGGGGTTTATCAATCGCCGACTCTTGTATTCCTCTTAAATGCAGAATGTCACCAAATTGCTTTTTTTTTCCTTAAACAGAGACATATGTAGTTGAACGAATTTAGTGCTGTATAATGATTTCTCCATGACTACCGCAGGTATCACTCCAAGAATTGAGATTGTCAACTGCATGTGGCAATTTGGCCATTTCATTTCTAAAAGCTTACAGATTTTATTGCTTATTTTATTATATTATTGCACTCCTATTTGGTGAGACCAAATCGTTATGTGAGAGCTGCAAATGCATAAAATTTTTAAATTTAGTTGAGCTACGCAATATAGCACTGGGTGATTGCTGATTCAGAATTAATTGAATTTTGTTGATTATTCCAGGCATTGTTTGTAGAGTAAACTACGTATTTCATTTTATAGAGGATTTGCATTTCCAGTAAAATGGTAAAATATATTTCTTTCTTATTTTTTGCGCCGATTTATACAGTTAACTACTTTACCTTTTGTCAAAGATAACTGCTTTCGCTTTCGCGTATTGAATGCAAACTGTATATATTCAAATTGTATTTTTCACAATTCTTACATTGAAGACAAATTGCATTGATGCAAGCGATTATAAGTCAATACCACTGCCTGTTCAAGCTAAGATTGACCATAATTCGTATGGGTTAAGTTTAGGAAATGATTTATAATATTCACTTTACAATTTGCAAAGTTACGGACTACTTACGTATACATCGCATTTTATAATTCATGTTTTTAGGTCGAGCTGCAATCGCTTGTCAACATTTACAATTATATGTAGCTTTATGTATACGCAGCTCGCGCAATAACAGACCAGTCTAGTAGGTCCCTGAATTAGCAAAATCCGTAAAATAGCATAGACATTGAACTTGAAAAGTTGTATAAATACAGAGTTGTAAGTTATTTAATTTTAATACAATTCCAATAACGCCTGATTTCGTTTCAATGTGTGAGATAGCGCAGGCTGCAATTACTAGTACAATAGGGTTAGGCCTGAATTTTTGCTCACACAAATTCCTCCACCCTTTCATCCCCTCAACCAGTTTCCAACCCTTCAGTAATTACCAAACATATTAACTTGGTCCTAGTAATCAACAATCTACGTTCTCCGAATCACTTCCTAACAAGTTTCATAATTTGACCTAAACCCAGCATATGGAACTGAATTTCACTACTTAACAAGAACGAATGCATGCCACATAAACGTGTATTAGAGTGGTACAAAGATTTCAGCGAAGATGAAATGGTTATCGAAGACAGTCAACTGTTTGAGAGTCCAAGCATATAAAATAAAATTTCAAAAATCCCTAAGACTTCTGAGCCTTGGACAAAGTAAAAATTGTAAGCCAATTGGTGTCGCAATTTTGTAGAAAATTTATGCAAATCCAAATCTTTTGGAAACTGCAATCACTAATGACGATACTTCCAACACGTTACCGAGATGAAGCAAACACCAAGAAGAAAATACAACGAACTAGTTGAAAATTCAGGGCGATGTTGGCTGTTTTCCACGACATTAATAGTTGGAATAGTCGATCTTGGAGCATTATTGCAAGTAGGATGTTGAAAATTTGCAGCAAAGGATCAGAGAAACGAAGCGACATTTGCGGAAAGATGGTTTCATTCTCCACCACGACAATGCGCCAGCGCATTCATCCAGTCTGTATTTGAACTATTTTTCTATTGTTATGATTTTCTAGCTGTCCCTTCTAAATTGCAGAAGCAGTAGAGAATGAACTTAATGAGTTACTAAACTTGTCGCGTTTATCTCATAATTATCTTAGAAAGTTCTTTACAGAAATCATGGTAAAACTGAGCACGTCCTCAAGTCCTGTTTATTCCGCGATTGTTGAAAAGTGTCCCGTTAGTTATTTTTAATGTCCTGAAGGAGTAATGTCATCCTGCGAATAATTTTACATTTTATTTCCGACAGAACTGTTTATAATTTAAGTTTCAAAGCTCATAAAGCGGCAGCGGCGCATTTTTAATCAGGAATTAACATTCAGAGGCGCCGCCCCATAATTCAGCGGTAGTTATTAATTTTGCGTAAACGCGGCTATTTGCAGAAGTTCTTCGTGGAGGGGCGCCTTCGACATTTTCTTTTATTAAAAATTTTACATAAAGGCCCAGCTTCGGCGGGCGGCCAAGTGTGTTGCGGATTTGAGAGGCGGCAATTCCGAAGAACTTTACAACTGAAATATCCGGGAACAAGGAAGCCGCGATAAAAATCTCCAAGTGCAAAGTTCAGCTGAAAAATAGCGCGGCCCACTTTGCGAGATTCGCTCGGTGCAGGATCTTCCATTCCAATTGCATCAAGATTAAGGTGGCCATTTGCGACAGTGGCGGAAATATATCTAAGTGCCGTTATGTCTTGAATAAGGAAGCCCTACACCGAAAATACATTTTTACGACGATTTTTACCAAATAATACGTGCTTCGGAGCACTCACAGCGCCGCCATTCTTCAAGATATAGCGATGATTTAGGATTAAGCGAAATGGAGCGTGCCGAGATTAAGACTTCTTTGCACATTTAAAATAAGAGATTTATTATCTCAGATCCGGTATCCTATTATAAGGCCCTCGGCGACAATTTCGCATTACAGATAAGAATTATATAAATTGAAAACCGCCATTCCAGTAATTTCTTACGTATTGCCTTCGCACAATCCATTGCAAGCTTCTTCCGAGCAAGACTCAGCCGTATTCTGGCGAAATTGTACTCTTTGAGAGATTAAAAACAATTTTGATGGAATTTTAGTATGCTTACGTTAGCTTACAGATGGTTAATAAATAATAAGCACTTCGAAAAATAATTACAGAAGCTAAATGAAGAAAAAAAATAGTACACGTGGTCTCCAAACTCTAGTTTTATCAAAGGTAAACGAATGGGCTAGGGTTTTTGTGTTTCCGTAAATATGGCTATTTGATGAAGCTTTACTGTGTCGCTTTGGCAAGTTTACGACGATTGTACTATTTATTCATTTTCCCAAAATCTCAGGTTACCAACTTTGAAATTCTAATTCTCCTCTTGTAGTACTGGGAAAGTTTCATATAGATCTCGGATTTAAAGGAATCACTATAGTTTATCAACGCCTTGTATCGTGTGTAGATTCATATTTTAGTTTAAGACCCGCCCCCATCACGCTGAGCTACTGAGCATATTTTAAACTTATTGCATGTCGTGAAGGGGATCTACCGGTAACTACTTGGTCCAAAGGCTCATATGAGGCAAATATAAATAAGAAGCATTAACAACTAAACGTGAAGTACCATCAAATGTACTCGCTGCTTGAAAAAAGATCGAAGCTGCCGACTGACAACAAGAAACTGTTGTATGAAGCTTACTCCTATTTGGCTATATGGTGTGCAACCGTGGGAATATACTGCAGCTACGAGAACTGATACTTTACAAAGCTTCCAATCTATTGTGCTTTTCGAAATTGTGATATGTCAATAATCAGACAATCTATGATTTGGAAAATTTCGAAATCGCATACATTACAAATGAAATCCTAACAAACTTTGCTACTTTGTTTAGAAGTTATATAGAAAGTAATAAATAAAAGAAGTTCTCAATTGGGCTGCTATAATAAACTTCAAATAGCGACAAAGATATTTAATTTATAGTCGAGTAATGATTGCATTTGCGCACTATAAATATTGAAAGCACTGTCGAGTTTATTCATAAGTTTACTACCAATTTGTGTTAATTAAAGTTTGCATATGATTGCCATGGACGACTTATACAGGGTGACTTTTGTTCCGGCGGAAAGGCAAACACCATGATGGGAGTCGAGAGGAACAATCAAGGTCATATCGTAACGATGGGCTGACTTTGCGCGCGATGTGAAATTCCTCATGGAAATATTGTAAAAGCCCTTGTGGCAACCGTACGGCTCTGCCGGATCATACACTTGTCATTAAGCTTTGTAAAGTTTATTGTCGAGTTACTTCAAAAGCAGAAGTCTTTTAGCGTGGCCTATTTACTGTTAATCTATCCCGCTCGAGCTGTTGTTTCCGCTCACCAGCGGCCAGCGTCGGTCCTTTCATTATGTAACCTCATACGCTCATTATTAATCATTTCGAATGCAAAATTTAGGCATTTATGTTATACTATTTGCAAGACACTGCTCATTGTTCGTATAATGGACTCAAAATTAAAGCACATCCACGTCTGGGACGGTTTTGCGAGTTGGTTGGTTTTATAGCCAGTAGATTAATTTTTCCTTTAGCCTGTATTGCCGTGACGTTACATTTAAACAAATTTCCATAATAGTACTCTGATATCAGGCCAGCCCTAAGCTTCCTGTAATTTGTGTGTTGAATACACTCATATCATATTTCTTTAGGTGAATTTATTGTGAGATGCACGTTTTTAGGAATTATAAGCAGACAAAGACAAACTAAGTTCACTCAACTTACCAAACTCTCACATTTAGAGGAACTAAATGCACTCTTGGGTAATTGTTGACACACCATGGTGGCGCCTAATCAATAAGAAACAATTTATATAAGTTTTACAGATTTGACTTTTGCAAGCAAACACCTGCTCTTTTGGTTTAAGACCACGCCCACCCCACTGTAGCTAGCTGCGTGCGTCTTTTGTAGCCATTGCAGGAAGTAAGTGGGTTTCCAGACGTAACACTTTTTCCACTTCACCCATGGTGAGAGAGACACAGTTTAATGCAAAAAGAACTGCAGTTTTTTAGGTTACCTTAGCACTACTCTTAGTTAAAAATGTATAAAAATTTGATACATGTACTTATAGCTAAATTTCTTCAGTTTTTTACCCTAGTCAATTAACTTAGAAACAAAGCCAAGAAATATGCCTTGTGTTTAATGGTATCGTGGTCACACAAAACAATAAAAAACACAACTTCATCTTGTATAATTTCTCACTTTGAAGGAAGTAGATGGAATTTATTGTAGTGGATCTGATTAGCGCGAAGGCATGTTCTAGTAACTTAATTTAAAGTTAAACATACTTCAATGTGATTCCAAACATAAAAACAATCGCAGTTGATACTTCGCCATTCATATCTAAAAATGCAGTGCCATGATTATAAAATTAATCTTTACCCTCGTGTAAGCCATCATATTGATTCTACAAGACACTCAGTATTCCCGAAACCAATCCTCCACACATCAAACCTCAAGCCGATGGGAAACCTCGGCACCGCAGTAAAACAGGCGAGGCTGGCGCGGCGGAATGGCTATGATATCTATTTTCTTCCTTTTTCCAATCGTTAGCCTCATCATTCCAGCAATTTACAAAGCTTTAGTGCCTTCATGCAAAGTCTATAACACGCACGTTACACAAATTGCCTCGCCGAGTGCCTGAGACGTAAAAGTTTGTTACAGGACGAGGAGGAACTGGATATTTATTGCCACCTGACCACCGATTGCGTGCCGCCGTAACGGCTGCGACTTTGGAAGTGCTTCTTCAAACAAGCTATGATTCTGCTATAATTGTCAGAGTTGGCTGAGTTTTTACTTGTAAGGGTATGCCTTTCATAGCTGAAGGTTGTGTTTGGTTTAGCGATTATGCCTAAACCTTTTTGTAGACTTTCTGATTAATATTACTTGAAAGTTGCCATGGATACGCTTTGACAGTTTTCTGTATTCCAGTTTATCCTTGTTGCGGTTTCCAGTAATTCTCTATGTAAATGCGTAACGTATGCGTTCTTGATAGCCATTAATTGGCATTACAAACCCAGCCTTTGATGCTGGAATCTACTGAGCGTAGCATTTCACTCCACTTAGATTAACCCTATGAAACTATTTCAGTATTAGTTTTAATTAGGCGACTGTTATGTAATTAGCTTTACAAAAAGTAATGTGATATTTAAATTTAGAGCAAGCTGAAATGGCTAAAGTTAGATGTTTAACTATTTTTCTTTGTCAGACATGAGCATTACTTAGAACGCTAACGAGGACAACGCTGAAAAAAAACGTAAAAAAATTGAATCTTGACTAATATAATCCAAGCAGACTTGTTAAGCGAATTGGAAACTACTGCCCTTATAGGTCGGCATGGAATAAATAATGCAAATGAAACCTTTCCTTAGTTGCCAAAAATAAAATCTCCATCATTCAGACATTAGCTAGGGACTAAAAAGGAACATAACATGTCGGCGATAAAGAAAAGTAATAATGTGAAATGGTTAGTAGTTGTTTCCGCTACTCGGAAAATGACGTTATCTGATCAAAACATAAATAATGTACAGGAAATTGGGTTCATAATGCATTAAAAGACGGCTTATAATATACACTCAGGCAAGTACTACACTCAGTCTCCACGGAAAGAGGAAACTCCTCTTACAAACTTTAGTTTTCACAAGAATCAAGAGTATAAGCTTACAACTGGAGGTAACTAACAGATAGCAACACGATGTGGAGGATCCATGCTTTTAACGAAATCAACTAGACAGATCATCACCAGCATCGTTTGCAAAAAAATTGGTGCAGTTGGTAGGATTTCACCCCAGAAAATATATTTTCCAAAAACAGCTGCAAAATGGCCAATTGCTTACAGCAATGCTTATCTTGAAAATTCGTCTTGCACTGCTTAATTTGGTTTGGGCAACGAATATAGAGCAAGCAGAATTGCATGCTTTGACGTATCTATATGAAGTAACAGGCAGCTTTTATTAACATGAGAACTCATAAAGCACGAGGTGATATAAAATCATAACTAAATTCATAAGTAAAACATTAAGCAAAGATTGTATGTTGATGAAGACTTTAAATGAATCAATACTTAGAGATTTGCAGCATCACCAGTTACAAAATACTTGGCGCAATTGGGAGGATTCCCTTTCAGAAAATCGCGGCAAAGTAGTTACAGTAATACAGCAATAACAACTAAATTATACAGTGACGTAAATTAGATCAACGACTAGAAAGTAGTTGAATCGAATTGTAAAATTTGAAACATGAATATACGATTTGAATCTGACGAACGCAGCAACGACAGTTTTTATCTTGTAGTAATGTGTGTACCAAAAGGTTACGGCGGCACAACAATATGCACCTTAAACTAAGTGGGAGGTCTTAATGACTCAACAAAATAGTGTCTAAGCTGCTACCCTACCTTAAATCAATATTAACCTTAGAACTAGAAGAAGTAGCGTGCGTTATTTAACTTCAACCAACAGGGTGGCTGAAATCTACATACATTAGACAGTGAGAGTTGAAGCGGAAAAACGCAAAATCGAGTTTTTATGAAGGAAACCAGTCCGTAACATTTAGAAGAAGCTGCTCATTATTAAAAAAGTAATTACTACAGCCTTTTAATATGTAGAATGTTAACTACTATGACGATGTTAAGAGTTAGTAACTCTCATTTATAAACTTCAGCTAGATACTACAATAATGCGTTTCTTAAATGGACAGAGATGCATCTTATCCTATTCCGCTACGCCAAATCCTCACCACTCTATATCGTTAGCGTTAATTTAGCATCGACACAGGATAAAAATCCATTAGGTGCGAGATCCGTCAGGCAATCTGCCGCGGTCGTCAATTTGCAGCCAATTTGCGGAGATGCACAAGTTCTGTGCGCTATTGAATTAGGGGATGCAGACAAACCAACGTAGAGCGTTAGGAGGTTAGTGGCGTATCGCAGAGATTCGCTTAGGCCGCCCAAAACATTCGCAATTGAATTCGGTTATCAGCGCTGCAAGAGGCAGCTGTGACGTCAGTCTGTCAGATGTCTGCAATCCGGTTCTCTCTTCATTTATCACATTGTTTCTGTGTCTGTCCGCCGAGCCGCTTATCGGGGCCATTTCATCTTAATTCATCATTGTTCCGCCCGCTCCGCCACTATCTACATTCATTTGTTAGCCGAGAAAACTTAGCCGACTGCGGGAAAACTGGCGTTTGTTAGGGCCACTAGAAATGCATTTCGAGGCGACAGTTGGCGGATTAATGCAAAGGGATATGTAACGGCAAAAATAGGTTTTCATCTACCGGATGTGGTTCAGATTACTTATTTTAGTATGTACACAATATAGGAAACCCTTGACGGCTATTAAAGGGTGGGAAATGCACTGATATATGCTCTGTCTATCGAAAGAAAACACACACGGACAGATATCTAAATGCTAACTTCCACCATTATCCAATGCAAAAAGCAACAGTTCTTAATACTTTGGCGACCAGAGCGGTTCGTATTTCAGGTCTGAGAACCTGGATAGAGAAATAGAACATTTATTTGACTCCTTATAAAGGAATGGATATACAACCACCTCCATACGCAAACCGCTAAACAAAACTATGACACAAAAGGCTAAAGAGGAATCCGCACCTCTGGAAGGCATAGCCTTCCTCCCTTACAGTATAGGCTCAACTGATAGGACGTGTCCCAAAACGATGCAATATCAGAACTGTGTTTAGGACCAATGCAACTTTGGGTAACGGTTTCAGGTCAGTAAAAAACAACATATCAAGTTTAAAAATAGCTGGTGATATCATATTCATTGTTCCTGCGGCTCGAGTTACATTGGACAGACTGGTCGTTCCATTGATCTAAGACGTCAAAAACATAAATGCGATTGCAAACACAAACGCATTACAAAATCAGCCGTAGCTGAGCATACATTTACAAATGGGCACACCTTAAAATTCGAACAGGCCGGAGTACTTACCAGAGTACCTCATTACTTCCCAAGAATGATATGTGAAGCCATAGAAATAGAAAAACATCCAAACAATATAAAGAGGGAAGATGGTTTTAGCCTTAGTAAAACTTGGACTCCTATCATTCACGGTAAAAAGCATTACAACCACCGCAAAGTGCATTGGACTTACGACCAATCAACGTTACGCCGTTCTGCATGGCTGGCAGCGTGGACTATAAATACATCACGCCATCCACCAGGTCTTAGAGCAACTTTGACTCTGATGATGAAAGCTGAAATGTCTTGCGAAACGTTAGTCTATATGGGTGCACAAACAGTAAAAAGACCAAATATGGCTAAATATCCTTGTTCACAAGGTACTCTAATAACACGGACCAAATCATGGGTGGCTTGTAAGAGCTCACGAACCACCAAAGCCACACCAACCCTTGCTTGAGTTCAGAAGGTGTTAGGCACATTAAGCCAACAAATGCTGGGTGTTTATCTACAAAAACGACTCGGTCTAAGCCGAAATCTAGTTCCATTATTGACAATTAGAGTAACCGCAAAAGCCTCAAACATTATATAAGTAGTCCAACCCCAGATTGTTCAACAGACCGACTGGGGTAAATGACTAATGGTTCGTTCCACCAAATTATAACCCAAACAAACAAAAAGTTCAAAATAGTAACACGGGTAACTCTTCTGAAAAATGGAACACGAAACAGAGCAAGGGACTTATTTTATTTATACTCTCAAAATGGTTTCCATTGCCTTGCATGAAGTATTGAATAAGCGGCATCGATAATTCTTTATTTGTTCAAAAGCTCCCGGTGTAATAAGTTTCTTCTTCTTTCCCTGAGAAATAAAAAAAAATATTGCTCTTAAATTAGGAAATTGCGCGGGCTACACCATACATCTTTCTCGTGCTCTTGATAGGATAGCATAGCTGTTCAAAAGTTCACAAATTCTTTACTGTAATGTAAGGAGCACCATCGCGAATAAAGCACAGACCATGCCTCATCGCCAAAGAAATATTTTCTAGCACCATACAAAACTATGCCAAATTCTGCACTGAATACTTGTATGAAGATCCATAATTACTATTAGAGCTAGCTTTATTAGATATCATTTCCAAAGAAACAAAACCTGGGCCTACAATAAGTCTAGAATCATTTGTTACGGTTCGTTTTTAAAGTGGCAGTAGCGCGCGTTGTGAATGCGCGGGGCTCTATTGGTTAACTAAGGGAGCCAGTTACGGTATTTCTAGAATTTGGCCTGTGGGTTGTTAACTTTGATTTTGTGGGTGTTGTTTCCACATTGACTGCAAGAGAAAGCTACTCGAGTTCAGTTGGGTTATCAAAAATCGAGATTTGTTGGCATGTTGGACCCAGAATAGTTCTCTTGTACGTATAATTGGTATGGATTTGTATACAGACGATGTCGTTTAGTTGATTCAGGAATGTATGTATCCTTTAGAGCTTCTGTAAGTTTAATCTTCGATTAAACCTGAGTTAATAACGTTTATTTTTCGCATTTTCGTATTCGTTTGAATACAACTCGAAATTCCTGTAGACCATACCTGCTGGTTGAACCGGATATGGATGCGCCATCCTTCGAGCATCTATTAATTACCGTAGAATGTCAATCCGATCGTATTGTACGAGAGCCTGCACAAATTCCTATCCGATCATCAACTTGGCAAAATTATAACATAAAATACTTGTCGAATTTTATCTGCTATGCTATTTAGAAATTTAGTGTTGACTACAATGTGTGTATTTGTGAATGTAGCATGATTTAAGATATTGCGTTTCAGACAGCAGTATTTTCTTTGATGATTTACTTATTAAATATGTTAGTTGCAGTTTAAGGTTATGTGTTCCTTGGCAATATTATTTATTCACCAAATTTATATTGTTATGTCAGCAAAGATTTTTGCATGTTTACTTAAACACATTTAAATTGTTATTACCTTATTCATTAGTTTTATATTTAAATTTTAGGGTAGGTATTTTAAAGGTAGGTATGCCATAAATTTACTAAATTTTATCTTTAATTTGACTGGCGGTTTGTACTCTATCAGCAGTGTGCTGAGTGTTACTGTCAAGGTAAATATCATGTGAGAAAGTTTATTAATTTGTCTCATATCCCAGTAGCTTCTCGTATTTGGTTTGGAAATACAATTTCATAATTAGTTCAAAGGATTATAATTCAAACCTGGTGCCCCTTTGACATCTAAAAATAGTGTGGGATTTAGATTATTTTATTAAAGCAGGTAACCCATCCCTAGACGATGGCGATTTAGAGCTAGCCATTTTAAGTTTGAATTTTGGGAAAATATACTTTGTACGCACTAAACGGTCGATAAGATCAGATACTAAACCCCATTACATAATGGAAGACTTCAAAGAGGCAGCAAAAGGGTTGCTTTGAGGCCACCCTGGCCGTGAAAAATGCGTCCATTTCTCAAATATCGGTCAGGTTTCAGCTTGGGAGGAGAGTTACCTTGGAATTTAAGACGCGACATAGACTATTAATCAATTTGACGTTCATCCAGACACAATCAGGGCTTACCAGTCTTCGGGCGCCAAAACTGTGTAATTAGGTTAAACTGCGGCGGATGTCTTCCTTTGCATCGCTAAATTTTACAGCCCCTCCATGCATGCTCCACAGCTGGAAATGCTCGGAGTTAGTGGCAATTATGGCACCATAAACCCCTTAGATATTACTTCATCATTAAAACGGATATGTGGCATTGTTGCGGGGGCCCTGGTGTGGAACTTGGAAATCGGAAATTCGGAAGTGTCTCCTGCAAGTTGCGCTTAAGGCATGTTATGGAAGTATGTTTTGAATTCAAATAAATTTTCCGGATGAAAATGTTAGAAGGGATACACCATAGTAAGAACGAGTACAGAAATTGTACTTTAATGACTCTTAATAGCAGTTATTAAGCTATTGAGTGACTCATTGTTGAAATGCAAATAGGGGCACTGATGCAGAAAAGTGGAGTGTTATTAAAAGTTGAAGTATGTTATTAACCTTTGCATGAGCTACTTCGACAATTTTAAAGCAAATATATGGCAGTTTAGTATGGAATGTAACGAAAGTGAATAATTATACACGCTACTGCAACAATTACGAGAAAAATCGTCCTAATTTATTAAATGAACCAAAATAGAAAATGAATAACTATAGTTTGCTTTTTACATCTAAAGTTTTCCTTTAAAAGAATTTCCTCATCAGTTGCTTAAAAGAATTTCCCCATCAGTTGCTAAGTTTACTTCATCTTTAACGATAATCTTGGTCCTTTGTTTATGTTTTTGTTAGTAGGCGTCCATATAAATGTAATCCTTTGACTTGTATACCTCGCCTATCTATAATTTATTTGTATATTACATTTACATCGTGTATTTTGTCGATATTACATAATTACAAGTATTAATAAAAGCAACTTTGTTTGTCAGCCTACTATGGTGATATACTTGGTTTTCTTAAAAAAAATTAATATTTTTCATGGAGCTTGTTAGGTCGTTTTAAATTTTTTAAGTTGCAGCAAATATCGCGCTCCTATCGATATTTTAGCTTCGATTGCGGTCACTGCTAAACGTGCGGCCCAGTCGCTTTTGGACTTAAGCTCCGTATAAGTCCCTTTCGGTTTTCAGCTACATCTTTGGATAAGGCTGGCCTTGCTTTCGGAAAGAACGGTGTGAGCAAGCAAGTCGGCATAAGAGGTCGCGATGTAGGAAGCAGCCGGGAATATTCGTGAACTCGTGTGCATACGTAAACGCCGAACGAACAAATTTTGTAAGATGTATCCCAGCACCAGTTGAAAGCCAACTTACTGTATTTTTTAGAAAACTTGAAGCAGAAAATGAGGTAGAAACAGCTCTACATCGGTGGCGAAGTCCTGCCGATATTGTATTTCAGCGATTTGAAACCAGGCAATGCCGACTGGAAATAAGCCTAGAGTCAGCACAGCTAGGTAGAGCTGGCCAATTCGAGTATCTTCTTTGGAGGCTCGACTGGAAGCTTAAATCAGTGCTGACGACAAACCGGAGCGCTCAGATCATATCTCTCGGTCGAAATAAGTAAGGACGCCGACAAAAGAAGCGACTATGTCATCAAGGAAGGCATTACGCTACTGGTATTCGTTACTCATCGCTGCAAGTGAGGGACCATTTTAGGTTACTTCCAAGCGGCCATTACAGCAGCGGCAAAGACTGTGTAATTTCTTGCACACCAAAGACCGTATGTGCATGCTTTCTTCCGTTCGGTGCGCATTGCGCTTGAACATATGCTTACTAGGTTGCCACACCACAGCGGCGTTAGAAACAGCTGTTGGAGTGATTTAACACTATTCGCGTTCACGATGTGTACTAGTAGCATGTGATTAGATCATTGTTAATATAAACGCATAGTAGAAAACAGCTATTGTGGTTTAGTATCTAGAGTTATTAGTTAGCTTCGTCTTTTACAACTAATATAGCTATTTGTTGTTCATTTGTGTGTATATTATTTTGAAGCCAATATTTTCAGCTTAGTACGAATACAGATCAACTTTTGGTTTATTACGGCAAGGAATTTCCCTAACTACGAACTGAGGTAAATAACAAGAAAGATCTCATTGCTACAGAGCTAGCTGGCAATAACAGGGGGTTAAATTAATTTACAAAAGTGTAGAGCAGTGGTCGCCAACCTCTTCAATGTGTTGAGCTACTTGTTAATTTTGGAATAAACAGCGAGCTACCCACACGGAAGCCACGTAACGCAACGTAAATGAAATAATCCACAGTTAATTTATCATTATATGTATTTATTTTACTATTTATTTAACTGGTAATACATAATACATAGGTACTAATAATAACTACATTCCTACCTACCAAACGAAGTTGTTTGAAAAATAAACACAAACTTTTATCCAGCCACAACGGCATGTCACGTAAGATTTAAAAGTAGTTAATAATAACAACAAAAAAGTAACGCACTATCATGAACATAAACATTGAAAAATAAAAAAGCACGTTCAATGAGAAGGCTGACACTCAGACTCATCGATAATTTTTTTAATGTTTTCAGTATAATTTGATACAGCCATTCGAATACAATTATCCAAATGTTCATCTGTAAGTCGATTGCGATATTTGTTCTTAATAAACTTCATATTGGAAAAAGAAGATTCACACAAATAGGTTGAACTGAATAATGCTTTCACTTTCAAGGCAACACGGCATAGAACTGAATATTTGTCTTTACTTACAATAGGCCAGACACATTTGATACTTGAGACTAACGATTTTAAGGCTAAATCATTTTGAAAATCAATTACTTCCATTTCTGTTGCAGCGATGTCTTCGCCAAAGTTCTGCATAACACAAGTTGCAAACTGTTGGATATCAATTTCCATAAAGGGTGAAACAACAAACTGCGCTACTAAAGCCATTTCGTTGAAATCCTTAAAACGATTTTTGAAGTTATTCTTCAGGGTAGAAACTATTTCTACATGATATTTGCTGTCATAGGGTTCTAATGGATTTTGAGATATTTTTTCTGAAAGAATAGGAAAATGCTTGGCATCGCTGTTAATTAGGTTTTGTTCCCAAAACTCCAGCTTTTTGATAAATGCTTTTATATCAGAAATCATTTCTGCTAGTTCTTTGTCTCTCCCCTGAAGCTGCAAATTAAGTTCGTTTAATTTCTCGGTAATGTCCACGAGAAAACCAAAATCTCTAAGCCAGATTGAATTTTCTAGTTCCGGAGTCGGTTCATCGCGTTTTTTGAAAAATTGAACTATGCCAGATAGGACATCATTAAAACGTTTCAGCACCCGTCCTCTACTTAACCATCGGACTTCAGAGTGAAGGAGTAGGTCCCCGTATTGACAGTCAACTTCATCGGCCAAGGCTTTGAATAATCTTCTTTGTAACGCTTGAGCTCTAATCTTGTTCACAATTTTTACCACCAGTTTCATAACGTTGTTTAGTTTCAGGAAATTTCCACATAATGCTTCCTGATGGATAATGCAGTGGTAAGAGAGAAATTGCGGAAAAGTTTCATCTTTACGACATAACGCCACCAGACCCTTATCAAAACCCACCATAGCTGAAGCGCCATCGGTTGTCAAGCCTACCATTTTCGATATTGGAATTTTCTCGGAAGAAATAATATTTTTTAAATGAGAAAACAACTCCTGTCCAGTAGTGTGTCCTTTCAGTGGAATAAACTTCAAAAGATCTTCTTTAATCGTAAAATCACTAAAAACCATCCTGACGAACACGGCCATCTGGACAGTGTCAACGACATCTGTTGATTCATCCAGTTGAAGTGAAAAATAAACACAGTTATCTAAGTCAGTTATTAACTGTAAAAAAATATCATTGCTCATTACTTCTACACGTCTCATCACTGTATTAGCAGAAAGTTGCATAGATTTTATAGCTGAAACTATCTCGTCTTTGTTTCTAAAGTTGGCAAATAACGAGTCAGCAGCTTCTAAAAACGCCTGTTTTATCGTTTCCCCGTCTTCATAAGGTTTCTTTTTTTGTGCAATTATCTGGGACACACGGTACGATGCTTCAGTTGCAGCCTTATTTTTGTCGATTGTTCTTAAAAATATTGATTGTTGTCCAATTAACTGCTTTTTTAACTGTTTCAGTTTCTCCTTTCTGGCGGCAGAATGTAGTGGGAATGATTTTTCAAAATTAGAATGTACAGTTTTATGATGTCTCTCAATATTTCCTTTTTTAGTAACGGAGACCGAAGTATTACATAACAAACACACATTTTTATCTTTAACTTCTGTAAAAAAGTATTGTTCTTCCCATTCCGAATGAAAGTGGTATGTCTTTACCTTCTTACAACTGCTTGCCATAATATTATTTTTTGTTGTTCACTACTAACCCAACCGCTGGACGTTGGTTACGCGTTCAGTTTTAAACTAAGCGCAATGTCGCCGCGCCGTGCGTATTTATCCCGTTCAAAGCAATCCAGATCGTTCTCGAACACTAACGCACTGGTCCGGCTGGTCGGTTCTAGCCGATTCTAGCTTGATGGCGTCAGCGGCAGATCGCTCGCCGCAACGTTGCCGCTGTTTATGTTTAATATTATGACAATTAGATTTTTTTGTGGAATTTTAGGAAGCTTCTCTGATTTTGTATTTTCGTTGTGAGAGCTACCAGAATTGCCCCCGCGAGCTACCGGTAGCTCGCGATCGACAGGTTGGCGACCACTGGTGTAGAGGCTACAAATCGCTATGTACAATTTGTGTAGCCATTGATTTCGACAGTTTGTAAAGAATAGATTAATAATGTTAGATGTGTCTCTAACTGGTGCGCTAGACATGTCTTCTTTTACTAATCAATGTATTCTTCACATAGTTGCAAGTGAGGATCTGGGAAACCACTTTGATCTAATACTACCTACGTCTGAAATCGCATGAAAATAAAAAGTATTTTGAGAAAGAAAATGTAGAGACAGTACCAGATTTACTTGCAGTTACAATCCAGCCAACTTATCATCTTTTCAAGAGTATTCCATACAACTATCAGCTTTGTATGCTACATTAGGAACCGGAACACAAATAAAATACTAAGCACCTAATTAGCATGGCATGCAAGGGTAATTGGGTATTTTCAAGAAAACAGACTTTGGAAACTAAGTAATCTGATTACACAAAGCTTCTCGTTCACCATGTATTTTGTGTGGATGCATTTGCCGCAGTGGAACTTGCAATTTCAGAATGGCCATAAATCCAACCCTAATTAACAATGTTAAACAACCACGTAGCTGCGTCGACGTTCTGCACACAAATCAAGCCTCCCACAGCAAGAACAATTACAACTAGAAATCTTCCAGTTCTTAATGCTGCTTTCCTAATGTATCAACACCAAGTTTCGGACCAAATCCATTATTGAACTTTCGCCGTTATCTGTCGGCTGTCTGTTTAATACACTTTCTATCGCATTTCTCGCAAATCCGCAATTCTAATAGCGGGGCTGAATTATACGTATGTAAATGTTTAATGGATAAGCAGAAGTGATGGATTTATAGATCTAACAACGGAACTCAGAGCGCGAATCATGAAAATGTATATAGGTTTATCGGAAACAGTGCCGAATCTGCATTTGCTTTGGCCGTTCCTTTCGTTTGTCAGCAAACAACCTTGCACGTTCTGCTGCAGTTCGTTGACAATGCGGTATGCATTTTTCATTTCCACTCCGACCGGCTGTATTTCCATTTTAATTTATGATAATTCGGTTAGCGGGCTTTGTTACTTCGCAATAACCGTTAACGCCGCAAAGGTTTGCCAAAACAAAACGACCGTAGCAACCTTCTAGCCGCTTTACGGCAAGGGAGGTATAAAAGCGCAATAAATCGACAATAAAGTTTGATTACCCAATGGAAAGTGAATAGTTGGCACCACCTCAGTGACAGATTAAATTCGCGCGAATCCATCCATTGCCGTCTTCAGTGCTCCGTTATGCTTCTGGGGCACGTTCATAGTGACGCGGCTCTTGAAGATACACAGCCAGTCAATTTTCCGATGGATTTGTCAAAGTCATCGCGTGTCACTTCAGGGTCCACAGCGGGTTTACTGCTGTCTGGTGGCGAATCGCGGTCGAAAAGGGAAAGAAGGATTACGGAATTGTTTCATTATCATACAATTGGGCTAAGTGCCGAGCGAGCCGCGGCGTTATCGGATGCGTGAACGGCGGCGATCAACTAAACGTTCCTTGTAAATGAGCAGCAATTAGTGGATGAGACAATAGCGGGTTACCTAAGAAACGCCGAGAGAAAACCTGGCCGACGCCGCAGAATGTTTTAATTTCGAATTATTCCTCGTGGAGCTCGCATAATAGGGCTGAATTACAAAGCAATTCGAGAAAGGCTTTGCGCATTAAGATATGGTTTACCTTAATTAAATAACGGTTAGCTTACATGACATCGCGTTTAACTGTAATTAGGCTCACCTTGAAAGCGAGGCTGAAGTGTCTTATTTAATTTACGTTGTGTTAGTATAACGCTGGTTATTCTAACAAATCGAGCAAAATTGCACTACCTTTTGATTTCCTTTGCAGCCTTCAATATAGAATGGTTAGCTTTGGAAAAGATAGCTACATAAAATTCGAAATTCACGTTTCCTACATTTTTTAGAGTCCATATAATATTCCTTCCAATCGGTTACAGACAAGTTTATAAGCGTTATCTCGTGACTATTGCAAAATACCCTTTTTTCTCTACCGTTCTACATTACCAATTTACGTCTGCGATCTAAGATATTGGTCAATTCTCTTATATCGTGGTTAGAAAAATATTTTCGCTTAAAGTTATTCTTTCATCTAAGAATCTACACAGTTTTGTTGTAGACTTCTCGTTTTAATCCACTTTGATTTTATTTTCAGAGTATTATATTTTGTGGCTATGTTACACATATGCGTTGACGTTTTAGATGATTTGTTCATTTAGTTCTATATTAAGTGACGATATATGGAATAGAGCCCAGCTGCGTAAATGTAAAGAGTGCAGCCTTTCTACGAATCCACAGCGGTCAATGAAACTAGCGATGTTGAAGGTTGGATTAAGGGGTAAAATAATAAGTAAAGAAATCAAAAGAATAACCAAAGTAGCCGACGTCATAATCCGAACCACGAACCTTAAATGGAGCTCTGCACGCCATTTAGCTAAAACAGATTGAAACGCGGAGTTAACCTGGCTCGCCTGAGTGAGTTTGCAGTAATATTGCAACACGCAACCGATTTGTACTTGTGTATGTTTTACTGTTTCTTCGTAGAGTTTGCGAACTAGTTTTAGCAACGCGAGTAAAAATTTAAGATTGAGCCAGCATGCTGCAGCCGTTGGAAGTTGACAAGGACCAGATTCCCGTATTTAGCAACTGGCATTCGTTAGTCACACCGCAGGTGGGTGCTTTAATGCCATATTTGGTCATTGTAGAGTGCTAGCGAAGAAGGCCAAGTGAGTCATTGAGCGCCAACGTGCGTAGGCAACATTTTGTAGTGTTTGGTGTGCAATACGTTTGAGCATATGCGCAGTAAGCTGTCACTATAAAGGTGTCGTTAGAAACCGCTGCTGCAGTCCTATCGCTGCTTTGGTGGGCGTTATATTACTGGTAATTCGGGAAAAGACAAAGACAAATATTGTTTTCCCATTGGTATACTACATTTTGTTTGTTTAGTTGTGAAATAATTTATAAAGGACGACTACTACAACTCTCTGAGCAGGTTATTACGGCGAAAAAATGACAATTAGTCAGGATGGCATGGCATATGAAATATTGTCCTTGTAATAATGTGTGTCTAAAATTGGTGTGGTGCCCTTCAATTCGTTTGAAGAAAAATGCGAGAAATGTGGGAGAAATGTGCAGGAATGTGCACACCGTGTTAGCATAAAAACCAAAGACAAAAATTGTGACAAGAAATAAGAACAAGATCACTACTTAACCAATAATGCAGTAACATCGCAACAAAAAAGATTTTAAAACACTAACGCGTGTAACTACAGCCATTTAAATTATGAAGAGGTAAGCAACAAGAGATTCTTCTTTAGAACGAATTTCTAACGAATGTTGGTTATTATCGTTGCTTTTTTTTATTTTGACGCTGACGCTCGGAATAAAGGTCTCGTACTGTTTTTGTACCGTTGACGTAGGTTCCTCAACCATGAGGCACGCTTCTCTCTCGTCTTTTGAGTTCCTGTATTTTTCCTTAAACTATTGGTTGTAATATTTGGTATAGATTTGAGTAGCAACATTTAAACAATTGTGCTTCAGAAGTTCAACTAAGTTGAATTGAATAACCAATGACAAGTTCTAACAAAAATAGGAAAGGAGAGCCAATTATGGGAACAAACCAAGAAGTGAAGGGGTAGTTAATTGGGCATTTGCTGAGGCGAAGGCGACCACGTACAGCATTAATTGCAGAGAAAATTAAAGCAAATAACACAAAAGAAAAACCTGACTACATTTATAACAGATAATATAGCACCCGAACTGCACCAGCTATGTAGAAATGAAAAGCAGCTTTAACACAGAAAATATTATAAATCAATAAGCTGATGACTCGAGAGAGAATCTAATCACAATAAGCACTGGTGAAGGAAATTTGTATCGAATAGTATTTTTTTCTGTGGTACCATATAACCCATAGCAGAGTGTAATGATACTAACACATCAATGTACTGGACCTTATCTATATGATCAAATACTATTAAAAGTAATGACGATTCAAAGGCTCAATAAGAGGAAACAACAAAAAGAAACACCTAAGATGGCGTAACAAGAACCACAACTACAACCCACGCGAAACGTACTACTACTATTGTCGGTACTAAAAATCGAACAGAACGGCACAATACTGTTAAAAGCGAAAAGAAATATTTTAGTTTTCGTTAATGACAGTGAGTGCAAACGCACGTCAAGACCAAGTGCAATTTGGAGTCACAATCCCAATTATTTATGAAAGACCCATCGCGATCCACAGCTATGAACAGTTTTGGAACATGAAAATCGTTGTAGCTGCGGATATATGTATTTGCATTTCCAGCAATTAGTATATTCCTACTCTAAAATAAATATTGGATTTTGAGACTGGGCGCTGTAAAATCTGATATCGGATATAAATCGCAAAACCATACAGATTGTGAATGTCATAATATACTATTTAAATTTCGATGGTAGAGAAGGACAAACGGGTAGATTGCGATAATTCTAAATACCATAAATTGAGCTGGCTAATGATAGAACTGGATTAATGTGTTATAATCCTTTAGTTATATCGGAGTTTATAGCATATTCAAAATAAACAATGAAAAACTGACTCATCAAAAAGCGTAAACAAGTTTCCAATAGTTATTAGCGGTTACCGTACATGTTTTTCCTGTACAAAATCAGCGAGTGCTTTAAATTTAACGAATTGACTACAAAAGCTATTGGCGAGCATTGGGACCCGGTTTACAACATTTTATTAGGAGCAACTGTCGTCAACTACTAATTTCTGTTGCTTTGTAATTCTGCAACCCTCTCTAATAAAATTTCATCAAAGCATGAAAGTGGTTTGCGCTCGCGATATTTCTACTAAAACACTGAAATTTTATTGCATTCATTTGCTAATAAAAATTTTAGGACGAAGAATTCCAGTATCATTTTGTTCAGCATCGTTAAACGATACTTTAGAAATGTGATCCATAAAAATGCTGAAACTAAATATTTTGTATCGAATACCAGATTCCTCTTAAAATCCATGTTTTTGTTCTTGAACCCTATGCTCGCCCGATTTGGTAATCTGACGCTAGGACATCGCGGAAATTTTTAGTGGGGTTTCGGCGTCCGAAATACCCCAGTTTGAAGTTTTAATTAAATTAGGGCTAGCAAACAATTACACGTATGCGCCCCCATTCCAAGCACGTACCATTACTAGACGTAAAATTGTAAGCAAATTTCCGAGCGTTTAGAATTCTACCGACACGGGAGCGATCCATTCTCTTCGGATCGTTTATTAAAACGAAATCCTTTATAATACCGCAGCAGGGTTATGCAAATCGCAGGATTTGGTTATCCGTCTGACAGTAGCACCCATGTTCTTTAACACATGGATGCATTTAACCATAGTTTAACAGCTTTCGCAACTATAATTGGATTGGGTGACCCATGCTTTTGTAGCGAGCGTCCGTGTTATCGCTCGTCACGCTGAAGCTCACGCCGAGCTAATTATGATACAATATCCTAATCTTCCTTTCAGCAGTAATGGCGAACTGCAGTTCGAGGAAGTCGTCCGGAAAAATGCCGTTATTTCGTGAGCAAACAATATGGGCCCGATTAAATATCCCTCGGTTTTGAATATGAATTCTGTTAAAATATTATAAATGTAACGTTTATGAAACGTAATAGTAATTGAATCGCAATTAATAATAATAATAATAATAATAGTGACTTTATTGACTGAAACAAATATATAACAGTTAAAACAAAACAAAATCTCAGTCAAACTCAGGGCGAGGTTCAGAATAGTGGCAAAAGGCCACTTTCTGCTCTAACACCTAAACCCTGCACATATATACTAGCAAGTACGAAACGTAATTTAAAGAAAAGAAAAAAAAAATAAGCATAATATAAGTAATCATAATATACATATCATATAAAAGGCTTACAATTATTGTGCTCGTTGTGATATTTTTAAGGAGGAAGTAAGGTGTGCTTTAAATTTTAATAAAGAAAGTTGTTTAAGATTATCAGATAGAGAATTATAAATTTTACAGATATTAAACGAAAAAGAACGTTCAAAAAATGTAGTTTTATGAGAAGGAGGAGTAATCACATTTTTAAATCTAATATTGATGTTATGAATGTCAGTTCTGAATCTGATCTTATTATACAAATAAGGTGGACTTTTTGTTTTTATAAGTTTGTGAAAGAAGCAAGCGGTATGTAAATAACGTCTATTTTTCATATTAAGCCAATCAGTATCACTTAATTTATGAGAAATTCTATCAAATTTTCGAATGCCATAAATGAAACGTAGACAACTATTTTGAACTAATTGTATACGGTTACAGTCTCTACTACTTATAGACGAACCATATACCAAATCATTAAAATTAAAATGAGAGAGCACACAGACTTCAGATAATAAAACTTTGGTATCATGGGTCATGAGATGCCTGTTGTAATAAAGCTGTTTTAAAACACAATACGCTTTTTGAATAATTTTATTTATATGTTCGTTAAATCTTAGTTTGTAATCCATTAGTAAACCTAGATCACGACCACACTCAGCAACAGAAAGCTTACTATTACCAACTCTCAAATTCAGTTCTTCGATAACCTCAGCTCTATTCTTTTTCGAACCAAATAAAAGTAATGTTGATTTGGTGGAATTAATAACTAAAGAATGTTTATCAGCAAACTCAACAATCTTATCAATATCTGCATTGATCATATCATTTGCCAGCATTGTAATATGCTGCGGGAAAGAATAGTATAGTTGAGTGTCGTCAGCATATAGGTGAAAATTGCAGTTTGAAATTTGATATGCAAAATCTGACGTGTAAATAATATACAACAGCGGACCAAGAATATAGCCTTGAGGTACACCTGTTGCTACACATTGGGAATCTGATATCTGACCGTTAACGAAAACTTTTTGTGACCTTGACTTTAAATAATCACCAATAAAATCGATAGACGATTGACTGAACTTATAAAAATGCAATTTGGCTAAAAGCAGTTCATGATTAATTGTATCGAACGCCTTCGAAAAATCCAATAAGATCAGAGCTGTGAATTGCTTCTTATCAACTGCAGTACAAATATCATCCACTATGTGCAACATAGCCGACGAGCATCCATGGCCTGGTCGAAAACCAGACTGGAGTTCCGGTAATATTTTATTACTTTCCAGGAACGACCTTATTTGAAAATCCACAACCTTTTCAAGAATTTTTGAGAGCACTGGTAGAATAGATATGGGTCTCAAGTCTTTAAATTCGAGTGGAGAATTAATTTTAGGTAGCGGCAGAACTTTAGCTTCTTTCCATGAAGCCGGAAAACAACTACGATCTAAACAGTTATTGATAATATGAGTTAAGTGCGGCAATAAAACTGGACAGCATAACGTAATCATTTTGATATTAATATTGTCAAAACCGGTAGAATTAGTCTTAATACTATCAATTATTTTTAGAACAATGTCCTCTGTAACTTGAGAGAATATAAAAGTGGTTTCCAAGTCAGCTTTCATGTTTGCCTTATAATAATCGACCAAGTTTTGATCAGGACTTTTAGATAATTGTTGTACCGATTCAGTAAAATAAGTATTAATTTTATTCACATCAGAAAGATGATTTGGGAGATCGTTAGGTTTTGTTTTAGTGTGAATATTTAAATGTTTTAATTTTTGCCATAAAATTTTTTTACTCTTACTTTCTTGAAAAGTGTAATTTAAGAAGGCCTTCTTTTCTCTGCGAATTGCACTAGTCGTATAGTTGCGGAGTGTTTTGTAGTAATTCCAATGCGTAGGGTTTTTTGTTCTCTTAAATTTGCTGAAGGCTTTGTTTCGAAGTGAAATCATTAATTTGACATTATCAGTAAGCCAAGGTGCGGGAGGTTTTGATAATTTAACCAATTTATAAGGCGCATGAATATCGAATAGTTCAATTATTAAATACGATAAAAAGTTTACTTTTTCGTCCATATTGTTAAGTTCGTATAGTATTTCCC
This sequence comes from Agriotes lineatus, assembly GCA_940337035.1. NCBI lineage: Eukaryota > Metazoa > Arthropoda > Insecta > Coleoptera > Elateridae > Agriotes > Agriotes lineatus. The sequence continues at coordinate 160,423,858 of OW679196.1, read as the reverse complement.
AAGGAGCATTAGCTAAATGTAAATTAAATAAATCTATATCAAAGTTTTTGAAATTACGATAAAGTCGTGTAGTTGGGTTACGTTTTTGAGCGGATTCAACATTAATAGAACAAAAAACTAAGGAATGGTCACTAAATCCATAGGTGCCGACCACGCCATGACTGCCAACTAAATTCGGATTCGTAACAATAATTAAATCAATGCTGGTGGAAGTGGTAGCTGTGATGCGAGTGGGTTTGTCAATAATTTGAGTAAAACCGAGTGCTTCTATCACGGTTAAGAATTTTTTGTTAATATTCTTATTCAGATTTAATACATTTAAATTAAAATCCCCCGTACAAAAAACTTCATTGTACGATGGTGAAACCAAAGAAAGACACTCCTCGAACTCGTCTACAAATTTAGAATTACTTGTGCTGGGTGATTTATAAATCACACCAAACAGAAACAGTTCCTTTTTAACAGGAACAGCAATCCACAGCGACTCAAAAGTATCGTGTTTAAAACTAGGTTCTACCAAAGAAAATTTTAGATTGGAATTAATGTAAAACGCAATCCCTCTTCCTCCCGAAGCATCACTATCTAAACGTACCAATTCATAGCCTAAAATATCACACATATTGCTTGAAACTGAACTTTTTAGCAAGGTTTCAGAAATGCCCACGATATCATAATTATTAGTAATTATCAAATCTCTAACTTCAGTTATATGAGCACACAACGAGCGAGCATTTAGATGCGCAAATTTAAAATTACTCATATATTGCTAAGAAAATAAATATAATTATTAAATGTATAAGTTTGATATGATTATATTTATAAAACAAAATTAAATTATTCCGTGCTAGTACAAGAAAAGAAATAAAATCTACGGGTACAAGTGCGCCGAGTGATAGCACAATCAGAATTGCCCAGCACTGCTGCAGAATTTTATATTCGAATTTTATTGAGGTCATCATTCAATTATAGTAACTACAACAAAGCTATTAAAAAAAGAACAGTAGAGTAGGTCTGCGGAATAAACAATGCGGGAGGAAGATGGTCAGATACATCATACATAAGGAAACGCAATTCTAAGATAGCCCAAAAAGTAATAGAATCAAATAGAAGCATGAAAGTATTTAGAAAACGAAAAACGACATACGTAATAAGTGAAATGAAATTGTAGATAGCACAGTAGTTACAGACAGGGAAGAAGTGGTTGAAGTCGTTAAACAACTACACAGACCTTTACAGAACAAATGTTGGGAGTGACATCGACGAGGGAAAAAAGAAGAAAAGCTCAAAACGTCAACTCAAAAGATATGCCATAAGTCCACAATCAAGTAATAAACAGTGCACTTAAACAAATAAAATCCGCAAAGCGGTAAGAAAAGATCGAACTTTGGTAGAGAGGCTAAAAAGGAAAAGAAGAAGCTATAGAAGCATTAGAAAATCATTTTAATAGATGCTTAAGCCAGGAAGATGTTCCCTCAGACTGGGAAAAAACTTTCCTTATCTTACTAGATAAAAGTGAAGAATTATTATAAACCCAACTACACTGGATTTCTACCAAGCGATAAAACAGGCAAAAGAACTAGCGATAGAGACATTTATCGAAATAACACGAAGCGATCATAAAACAAACAAATCTAGAAAGCAGAGACATGGAGTGGAAATTTGATTCGCTAGAGACCTTGCACCAAAGGACAAAGCGTGGTGTAACAAACCGCATTAGAATGCGTATAAGTATCTAAAAATTCATTGGATTTAGAATAATTTTAAATGTTAGCTCAAGGTAAAAAAAGTTAAAAATTGGAAGCACCAGAAGGCCATTAGTTAAACATCAGAGAAGTAAACAAACAACTAGCTTCTTAGGCAACAATTGCAGTTTTATAAAGTAGGCGTTCGTATGAGAACCGCGAAATTGTAAAAAATCGTAACAAATTCATACACGCATTTTTTTAAAGAAGTAAATATGTTTTTGACAAGCGAATTTTTGTAATGATTTACCTTATATCCTATATTCTTTTTAATATAAGTAGGTAGTTAAATATCCCCCGGATTTTATTTCATCCCCCATTTATTCATAAATGTTCATGTTCCGCGTCCTGAGTTGCGATGGGACAACAAACGGACCTGCCTGCACGCTATCCCTAAATGAAACACACGTAGGATCCGTTATAGTGGAGTGATCTCAAATGAGGTGCAACGATGGTTTGAAAAAGGATGTGGGCCTGAACTGGTATTGGACTGCACAAAATAAAACTGACTGAGATAAAATTAGAGAGGCTTATAACCAAAAGGTAGAAAATAGCTAATAAAAGAAGAAGTAAGAGCAAAATAGAAACCATGCTTGGAAAAATACGAAGTTTATTCGAAACAAAATTAAGGTCCTCCGCTTTTTGGGGTGGTTTCGAATAGGTAACGTATTATTTAAATAATTTTTGACATGTGTAGGAGGATCTTATGCAAGACGATAGCCAGTATACAAACGGTTAATGGAATTATTCAATTCAATTGTCAAATCACGGTTAAAATAATATCTGAATCTGTTGTAATAAAAAAGTGTCGATGAGTGAAACAAAATATTCATGAAGATGTAGATGTGTACATGTACACTTCTGTGCAATAAAATTAAGCACACATGGTTTTGTTGCATTTATTAGTAGCGTTTTTTTTCGAAAGGTCTTACTTTTGGTCTTTTAATAAAGGTATTATTTTCAAGTTATGGTGTTTTATCATTTATTGAAACTGCTGCTAGGCAATTAAAATAGACCCGATTTATACAAACTAGATTATTGTGAAAAATAGTCAAAAGGCGTGTGCTTAATTTTATTGCACAGTTTATTTCAGTAAAAATCTTCGATGGAATGTACATAGCTTAAGTTCTAATAAGCATATGGCTTAAAATCAATCGTTACAATGTAATCCCCATTTAAATTTGCTCGTGTAAAAATAATCATTAACGGCTTTTGCGATCAGAATACACGTGCAGCGGTTTAAGAGCATCATCGTCGATTTCCCGACCATAGATTACCAAATAGCTGAGTTTTCAGCAGTCGTTGCTTAAATAGAGTCAAATATTAAAAACAAATTGAAAAGAGATGCCGAATTTCTAAGATATAAATCTTGATAATAAGTGGAGTTCAGTAATTTAATTAATATCCTACTGGATTCTATAGACTAGATTACAGGGGGAGTGTGAATCAATTTCACCCTCAGCCAAGTCACATTAATTTGCGTGTATATGTTTGTGTGTGCTCTGGTTACTCTGCAAGTACTACGGTAAAGTTCAATAATTTATTCAATATATTACTGAATTCTATATTCTGGACCATAGGGATAGGGTAAATCAAATTCATGGTTAATTCGGCCTCCAGGTGGGCTCGTTGTGCAACTTTCAAGTCACATTTGTGTGTATATGTCTGTGTGTACTCTTGGTACTCTGTAAATACTATAGTGGTGTGGACTAATTTATCCAGTATCTTACATGATTCTGTATTCCGGATTATACGAAAAGGGTCAATCAACTTCACGCTCATTTAAGCCCCTAGGTGAACTGCTTGTGATACCTTCAAAATTGAATAACTTATTCAATATCTTATCGGATTCAGTGAGGCCTCAAGTTGGGCTCGTTGGGCTAGAGTCCCTGGATATAATAATGTCTTACTATATACAGGGACTCTACGTTGGGCTACCTTCAAGCGCCATCTATTTGCATAGGTTTGTGCGTAGTATTGTTACTCTGCAAATACTAAGGTAGAATAAAATTCTTTATAAGTATCTTACTGAATTCTGCATTCTGTATCATAAGGGGAGGATGAATTAAGATGAGTTAGACTTCTAGGTAAACCCGGTATGATACCTTCAAGTCGCATTTGTATGCATGTCTTTGTGCACCGTCACTACTCTGCAATACTAAGGTGAAGTGGAATGATTGATTCGATATCGTACTGGTATTCGTACTTTGGATGACAGGGTAAGGGTCAATTAAGTTGACGTTCATTTAGGCCTCAAGGCCCGTGGTGATACCTCCAAGTCACATTTATGTGAATATGTTTATGTGTATTCTTGTTACTAACGTTACTAAGGTTACGTTGAATTATTTATTTAATATCTTACTGAAGCCCACGCCTAATTAGGCCTACAAGTGAGCTCGTTGTAATAACTTCAAGGTTGTATGAAGCCCATGTGTTACCTTCAAGTTACATTCATTTTTGTGTATATGTTTGTGTGTACTACTATTATTCTAAGTACTACGGTGAAGTTCAATAATGTTTTCAATATATTATTGAATTTTGTACTCTGGACTGTATGGGAGGGCCCATTGTGATACCTACAAGTTACATTTGTGTGGATATGTTTGTGCGTATACCAAGGTAAGGAATAATTATTAATTATTTTACTGGTATTCTGTAGTCGAGACTATAAGGAAGAATTAATCAAGTTCACACCCAGTTAGGCGTAACGGTGGGCTCGTTGTGATACTTCCAAGTCACATTTGTATGGCTAGTTTATGTACTCTTATTACTTTACCAATACTAAGGAGGAGTTGGATAATTCACTCAATATCTTAATGAAGTCTGTATTCTGGACCATGGGGGAGGGTGAATCAAGTTCGTGATCAGTTATACGTCAAGGTAGACTCGCTGTGCTACCTACAAGTCACATTGGTGCGTATATGTTTATCAATACTCGAAATTCTGTTATTCAACAAATAACTACTGCGGTCTAGTTGAAGAATATATAGTTCAATGTTTAAGTGGATTCTGCATTTTGGAATGTAGAGGGAGGAAAAATTAAGTTCCTATCCTCCAGTTAGACCTCAAGATTGGTTTGTTGTGATACCTCCAAGCCACATTTGCGTATATTAGTTTGTGCGTAATCCTGCTAGTATGGAAATGCTAAGATGGAGTTGAATAATTTATCCAATATCTTACTGGATTCTCTATTCTCGATCATGGGAGAGGACGAATCAAGTTTCCGATAAGTTATATGTTTCAAGGTACGCGTGTTGTGCTACCTTCAAGTCACATTTGGATGTACATGTTTGTGTATAATCCTGTTACTCAACAAATATTGAGGTGCAGTTGAATAATTTCTGCAATATTTTACTGGATTCTGCATTCTGGATTATAACGAAGGTTGTATCAAGTTCACGCTCAGTTAGGCTTCTGGATATGTTACTTTACAAATACTAAGGTGGAGTTGAATAATTCATTGAATATCTTAATACATTCGGTATTCTAGAGTACAAAATGGGAGGTGAACCAGTTCACTCTCAGTTACGCCTCAAGGTGGGCTCGTTGTGCTATATTGAAGTCACACTCGTGTGTATATGCTTGTGTATACTTTTGCTACTCAGCAAGGTGAAGTTGAAGAGTTTATTTAATATCTTACTGAATTCTATCTTGTGGATTAGAAGAGAAGAAGGAATTAATTTCACGCTCCGTTAGGTTTTTAGATGAACTCGCTGTGATACCTCTGAGTCACACTTGTGTGTATATGTTTGTGTGTATTGTTGTTAGTCAGCAAATATTAAGTTGGATTTGAACAGTTTATTCAATACCTTACTAGATTCTGTATGCTCAATTATTGAAGTAGTTTGAGTCAAGTTGATGCTCAACAAGGCCTAAAGGGGAAACCACTGTGATACCTTGAAGTTACATTTGCGTGGATATGTTCCTCTCCACTATTATTACTTTGCAAATACTAAGGCGGAATTGTAGTCTTCGTCATTGCTGTCCCAACATCTTGCTATCAATAATTTAATTGCTTGGTTTGCATTCACCACAGAATTTCTGAATATTACTTTTGTGAATATCATGACTAAAACTACTACCTTGGCTTTGTACTTATAGAAGCAGATGCAACATCCTTACAGACGATTATTTATACAATGAAACAAGCCTCTTACAAATGCAGGTAGCTATTCCACATCGCAAGCTCCAGCAATTTTTAAGGACTGAGACGAAGGAGTCCAAAAGAACTAATTGCAGAATGCTTGGGCAGGTTGTCGAACAAAACCGAACTTTAAAATGCGGAAATTCCTTGGAGACAGCGCCATAATCTCGGGAAGCTCGAAAGCCGAGCCCTGAAAAAATAGCCGATCAGTTGCCAAGATTTGATTACAGATGGCCGAAGATCGGAATTCCGGGACGATTTATCAGCGCTGACCACGTTATCCTGCAAGGGCATTATCGATTAATACCTGCGACCTGCAGGGCCGAGGACCTCGCTTCGGAAAGCAATTAGGCTCTGTTCTCAATAAACGTCTAGGGGAATTTTATGCGCGCCTCCCTTGGGATTCGCAGAACGCCGGAGTCGGCAAAGCTCAGTATAAAATGTAAGAAAAATTTACCTATCTAAACTAAAATCGCGCGGCACAATATTTCAGTCGGAGATAACAAAAAGCTCAATAATTCACCGACACACGATAACAAAAAGAAAATAAAACACCTGAATCACGTACCTCGACCCGAACGGGGTTCGCCACAAATTTGCGAAAGGAGAAAGATTCAGAAGGATTCGACGTCAAAGCACTTTGTTGCTGCAGCCTGCATCGCTAGGGGAGTTTTGGCGGCGTGGAAATTCTACAATTAGGCACTAAATTTCAGCGGATTTACAATTTTGCACCGTTTTGTATTTTAGTGCCACTGGAACTGCGGTTTTGACCGTTGCCCATTACAGCTCTAAACCGACTGCAACATTTGTTCTTGTATTAATGGACGAGATGCTTAATGGCCGTTCTTGCTAAATTTCCGAATTAGGTCGCTAGTTCAAGTTCGGAACTTCCACAAGTTTGCCTAAACTTGCACTTGCTCGAAAGCATTTAACCAAAAACCATCAACGCCTTCAAGCAAGTCGCAACGGCTTATTTCAAGAGCGCTTTAGCTCCAGTATTCTTCCAGTGTTTAGGAAAGCCGTAATAAATCCTTGCGAATAAAAATATTCGCAATTTTCAGCGCTTTTTCGCCCTAGAAATTGTGAATATTTGTATCCGCAATGATTTATTAAGTATTTCGCGTAATTTCATATCATTACATTTTGTGTCCATTATGTCTTGACTTTGAATGTATATAAATGAGACATATTGGTTTACAACACCCAAAACTAAAACCTCTTCTAACTTAATTTTTCAAGCACGTTAGGCAACCCTAGCGTTGAGTCAAGATTTATTACAAATAAAAAGGGTAGAAAATGGACACCGAAAATATATTTTACCAATAAAATAATAAATGTTTGACAAAAGATGACGATAAGGTAGAAAACAGTGGAGTTGCTTTTACAAAATATATTTAAACCAACAAGAGCTCATTAACGCTATGAAGCCTGTAACACAGTACCAAGCTATCCAGTAGTTGCTTACGTCAAATAATACATCCACAACTAGCTAAGAAGTGTGCTGACTGGTAAGGGTTTTCTCATAGATTACAATAAACGTGTGACTGTAGCTGTTTAATTTTGTAAAAAATTAATGACGTGTAAAAAAGCAATTTATTTGGTTTAATAAGCTTAAAAATGTGTTGGAGTAGCGAGTCAGCATTCTTGTCAGCACTACGTCACCTATAGTGTTATACAATACTATACAGCAAAATCCATCTGCAACCTGAAAAATGAACTGCGTCGTTTGCTAATTATTCGTGTCGTGTTCACTTTTAACAATTAAGTCATCAAGTATGACTGATTTATCAGGTGTTTGTCAATATTTCATTGCGCTAAGCTTGTAAGAAAATGTACCTATATAAAACAAGCGAATTCCCAAGTCATAATTACTTGGTCTCTGAGGTCTGACACCGGCGATCTTCCATTATTAACATCTATTACGAATAAAGTCACTGATACTTGGAATCCAGCTGAATTTTGTTTAAACTAACATTAGCAAACTAACATGGTGTTATTGATCCAGCTAACAATTTGTAGGTTTGAATATTCACCATGTGCACTATGTGTTTTTGGGTGTACTGTGCCAAAAATAACCGTAATCTCCGTAAGATATTATAGGTCTTTAGTGTATAAGTAAGTCTACACATCAAAAATTCGTGCTGGAAAGATTACATAACATATTCACTAAAAGAAACTAACACCGAAAAAATAAATGTGTGTGTTATTTTCCACATTTAGGAACCGAAAATTCAACAAAACCCTTCTACAATTTTAGTTTATCGATTTTTGTCACTTAGTTCCCAAGACATTAGGGTTGCACACTGGGACAAAGCGGCCGCAGTGAGAGAAAATAGTAACAAGCAAAAATAAGTTCCAACCTCAAAACTACAAGGTACGCCGAAGGCCAATAAATAACGCGTACGTGTTTAGCTGCGGTAGAATTTGGCAATATGTAATTGATCATTTTAAATGTCACTAAGGATGAAATAACGTCCATATAACTTATGCCATTAACATTTTAACCAGCTTATATAGTTAGCTGTTTTTATGGGCTATGAAAAGCTTTGAAACACATTCGTGTTATAACTATTTTGGCCGATACAGTGTAAAATAGTTCCTTTGAGCGGTCATAAAAACTACAAAGTCGTTAATTACATTTTTCTTTGTTTAGTTTGGGCGACATGAATTTATGGAAAGCTTATGAAATGCGTGTTCATATTTTATTACTAATCAAATAAAATTATAGTGGTAGAGCGTTTAAAGTCTATTAGGGTGAATACGCTTAATCCATACTGATACTAAAGCTGTCCAATTGGTCTCAAACTGTCGTGACTTAATGGGCACATTTGAAGGCCGACTAACTATAAGGGAAACGGCATTCATCCCTTTGCAAAATATTAAATCCAATATAATTACGAAGGTGCCAAGGGATATTTTATACAACAAATATGCGCAAGATAAACACAAAAAATTATATGCAAAGTATAGTCGATATTGAAATAATATGAAATGCATAGTAACATTTATATAATAATCACTGATAGTAAATGGTACACGTTATAATAAAAAAAAAGATAATACGCAAGTAATAACCCAACCCGTATAGGTTACAAATAATTATAAATAACAAACGGTACATCATATATAAATAGAAATGACAAATAGGAGAAAACGACGTTCAAATGACCTAATCAAAACTGGAGGGGGTCTGAAGGGCCCCTATTGAGAAAGTTACCTAATTTGAAAATGTTACGTAAGCTACCAGCATCAAGTAAAGTCCCTATACTATGAAAGCGAACAGGGCCGTGGTGTCTACAACTAGCAGCTATCGAACTTGGCTCGACATCAACAAAAAATGTGCTAACGCAGGCGCGTCAACAAGCAGAAAGTGGAAAGGGAGGGAAAGTCGTCGACAAAGTACCCAACTACCAACCGTCAAGACGAAAATCACGGCGCGTTACATTCGATAAATACCTGAACGACTAGGCGTAGCTTTCAACCCGTAACAACATTGTGACATGCTAATTAGTTTACTACAAAAAACTTTAAAAAGTGATAGTTTCAATAAGCAACTGCGTCACGAGCTGCCGAATTCCACACTTTTTTGAATTTGAAGTTAATGCAACTGCAATAAAATAAAGGTTTAAATTAAGCAATTATTTAGAAAGAGCTTTAAAATTTAATGGCTCGACAGCTGGGGGTTTAATGCAATTTCGACTTTAAAAGTCATAACAATTTTAATGAAGGCGCTAATTTAGGAATTTTATGGACAGAAAAACAGATCTGTTAACATCTGGGTATATGGACAATTTGGGGTTTATTATGGGGAAAATTAATAAAGCATCCAAATGATTTTGCCTTGTAGTTAGACATAACCCTTGAATCTAATTTGTCATTTGTTGGCCTCAGCACACAGCATGGCATTTCGAAAAGGTTGGAAAGAGTAATATGTACAAAAGTGATTAACTCGCAGAATTACCAGCGGTCGTAATGGCCACCGAATAAAGCAGTGCTTTAGAAGTTCCTAGCCAATAGTAAAAGTTTAGTTTCCCTCGGACACATTTTTAAAGCACCACTTGAGCCGGCGAACTTTTACAATTGTAACTTCTTCCAGCAGCGCTGGGTCGGTTCGTTTTATGTAAGGAACCGATGTACACAAACAGATCTCATCTAAATGCAGCAGATTCGCTCTAATACTCATGTTTAGTCAATGGGCTCCTATTTGGAATCAGGACCGAACAGACAGGCTCTGCAAAACAGCCATTCGAGAGGCCTTTTCGACTCTCCACTCACTAACGTGGTCACTCATCAAGAAAGCTTTTCTGGTAATTATGCTACCCAACTCCATGCGTAGAAATAGCTCGTTTTTATTAAGACGCTACGCTGTCTATATTTTAAATTCAAAATGCGTGCGAAACCAAATGGCCAAGAAGTTGCTGGGAGGAGCGAAATGGAATTCAAAATTTTGATTTGATTTTGTTTGAAGTTCATGTTATTGCAAACCTCCAACCTTTAAAATGTAGGAAGTGGAGAAACATTTACAGGCAGATGCTGTTCGAAACGTGCCATGCCTACAGGAGCACACGAAAAAAAAACCGCGAGTTTTATTGATTATTTAAAACTGACTTAAGAAACGAAGGGATGGCTTTAGTCTATCCTTGCATATTCAAACACTTGGAACACTCTGGAAGAATCCAGATTTTCCCAAATAAGCACAATTTAAACTTTGAAGAATCGCTGACCGCGTCAAATAATTCCGATCCCAGGGAAACTTCACTGAGCTTCGGCGAAAGCGAAACACAAAACATAACAATAGAAAAAATAATCACCTCGCCGTTAATGCAAGGAAATGTGAGAAAGTCGCGTCAGTTTTTGGCGAACGGGCCGATGGCAAACTAGAGGAACTTATTGGATTACGCTTCAAGGATTAAATATTTCAAGTATTTTTTAATCACTTTCATTGCAATATCGACCAAGAGATGTGGCCTGCAAGTTGAGAATGAGATTTCCAAAGGAAACGAAAAATAAAGTGAAAACGAGCTGAAGCTATTCTATTAATCGGGAGATTTTGAAACTTTTAATGAGGTTAAAGCCATTAGCACAGAAACGTCAAAGGTTTATTTTCAGTACGCAGATGAAAAGATCTAAGGTTAAACAAGAAAATGCATCCTAGCTAACTATCTAATGTCGCCATATTCAACCTTAATATAAAAATTTACTTGCATTTAGTTTAAAGATCGGGATTAAACAGAATTCTTGTTATGCAACATCTACAGAACGTTTTTGCTTGAAAATTCCCAATTTATATTCATGTTCCAGACGCTGGAAGGGCCTTAAACACGTTTTTTTGCAGACAGCATTAATGTTTCAGACTGAAATTTGTAAGGAATTATCGTTGCCGGGGGAAATCATTACTCGCAAAGAAATTGTTCTGTTATTAATAACGCCGCGTTTTTATTTAAATTCGTTCCATTTTGCCGCCAGGCCACGCGGCATTAATTCGGGAAGTAAATATTTTCCATTCTTGAAAAAAAGGAATCGGCACAAGTACGTGCTCCGTATCGATTTGGTGCTTAAAATAATCTGAGAGATATCGCACAAAGATTAAATTCTAGGTTTCCGTTTCGCTTGTTTAAACGTTTCCGTTGTGGGATAATAGATCTCATTGCAATTAGTTTTTCCATGAAACAAAAGATAATAGACAAAAAAGACGGTTTCAATGGCATTGCACTTGACAGATTTGTAATTTGATCCATGTGCAGAAAAAGTACTTCCTTCCCATCAAGCAATAGTTCGCAGAATTCTAATACGACAAGTGAAAACGCACACAAATTTCTACAAAATAAATTTTTTTCCCAGATTTGAGGCCATCTTATTTGTACAGTCCCCATAACCGACAGAATCCAGGTTTTGTATAATGAACGTCATCGTGCATCGCATTCAAGCAACGCAACGTATTTTGGTATATATACAAGTAGTCTACACCCAAGTTCACCACGAACCTTAAAGGAAAATCGTCTGCTACGACAGTTTCCGAACAATCTAAGATGTCGGGTTCTGCTTTGAACAAGCAATATCGAGAGCAATTCATAACTTTTCTGTAAAGTTCGCAGGTTAACTACTACAAGAAGTGGGTAAACTTCTACAGCATCATGTTCTTTACAAAGGGGAAATGTTAATTCTTTGGACGAGCGTTTAGTTCTACTCGTTTAGTTGAATTCTAGCTGGAAATTTATATTAGAGAAGCATACTTAAAGTCGAGTCAACTTTTACTAGGTTAATTCGCTTAAAAAAGAATTTAAATGGAGAAGACCTAAGCTTCAATATTGTCCTTTGCAATTTTGTTGTGTCACAGTGGTTAGGAAAGTGTTCGTTTGACTTCCGAGGCGTAAGGTTGTGTCCTATCACTTCTGCAGCCAGACGACATAACAAGCGACCGACCCTGTGATCACATATCAACGTACCGAATGGCCAACTGGACGGCTGTGATAACAGCGTGAGTACTATCAACAATTTCAGTGCAAGTGTTTTTAACGTTGCAAATCTATAAACTTGAACTGCTTAAATTAAATATAGTTTCTATTTAAACTCATAAAACCCGAGCCCCCTTCGGTGGGGGTTCAAAATTATAAACATGAGTAAGCGAAATAACTCCCAGCTATCTCCGCCACCTATAACCCCCAAAAAATATCTGTTTGAACCAAATACGCTTATAACCGCCAATAAATATTATATATCAAAGGAAAACATTCAAGCTGCACAGACATCAGCCAATTTAGGAAACGATGCTGACACATTAGCTCAAATGGAAACAGAACAAAACCCCGAACACGAAGCGAATTCTCAGCAGAACGAGAAGGTTAAAATCCCACCGATATTCCTGCATAATGCTGGAACTTTAAAATATCAGGAGATAATAGCCGATCTTAAATCACAAACAAAAGGCCAGTTTACAACAATACAAAAAAACAATCAATTAAGACTGAATCTGACCACCATTGAAGACTATCGACAAATAACTAAGTATTACAACGAAAACAACGTAAAATATCATACATTCAAGGACCCAGAGGCCAATAATTTATCGGTTATTATCAGAAACTTGCCAGTCTCAATAACCGAAAAAGAAATCGTAGATGAGCTAAAAACCGCCCAATTTCCAATAATAAAAGCTGTGAGACTATACAACAAAGCTAGATTGCCAATACCAATTGTAGCATTAGAACTCAAAAACGATGAAACTGGTAAAAAGATTTTCGAACTGAAGAAACTATTTCACAGTGTCGTTGAGGTTGAATCTAGACGAAAATCTAGAGACATACCTCAATACAAAAATTGCCAAAGGTACGGGCACACCCGGAATTACTGTCAGTTAGACCCACGTTGCGTCAAGTGTTTGGGAAATCATTTGTACATACACTGTAATAAAAAACAGAACGAAGAACCACGTTGTGTTAACTGTGGTGAATCGCATCCCGCCAATTACAAGGGATGCTCATACTTCGTACAAATAACAAAAAATTACAACCATTAAACCAAACGCAAGCATGGACATCAGCAACAACAACGAATAATATTATCGCCGGATACAAACCTGAACGTACACAACTGGACGAACAATCATACAATAAATCTTTTCCACGTCTCCCGAAGACTTTTAGCAATCAGACAGCATCGAATACTCAAACATCCACAGATACGCTTACAACAGTGATAAACAAAATAATCGAACTTCTTCTCCCACACTTAGATAAAATACTTCCATATCTTACAACACTTATCCCACTACTATCTAATGGATCCAAATAACAAGCGTGTCATCAATAATATAACAGTCCTTAACTGGAATGCAGATGGCATAAAATCACAGCGAGCTACACTGATAGAATTCTTAGCAAGGCATACTATTGACATAGCATGTATTTCTGAAACCCACTTGATTAGTACCGAACCCTTCAAAATACCTGGCTACGTAGTATATCGAAATGATAGAGTGTCAGATACTGCAGCAGGCGGTGTTGCGATAATAATAAAAAAACAATTAAGACACTATGAAATACCAAACAAAAGTTTCACGAGTCTAGAATGTGTAGCAATTCGTCTCGAAACGTACAATGATCCGCAACTCTATGTTTATTGTGCTTATAAACAACCGAAAAAGAAAATCTCCGAAGAAGACATCTGCGAAATATTTCAATCTACCAAACCAGTGTTAATCATAGGTGACCTAAACTGCAAGCACACTAACTGGGGATGTAGAGTTACAAACCCAAACGGCTTCAGACTAAACGATATATTAGCGAAGCATGGGATACAAATATCGGCTCCTAACGAATATACACATTTCCCCTATAGACCGGACCACTAACCTGATATATTAGGAGTAGTTTTGCACAAAAATTTCTCAAAACCCATTTATCAAGTTGTTCAGCATGAATTAGATTCGGATCACCTACCGATTACAATATCTTTCTTCACTTCCCCCCAGTATACACCTCCATTTCCGAAACTAATAAACGGAAGAACAGATTGGGATCTCTTCCAAGCCCAATTAGACAAAACTTTAAAGGCACCTGAGCGTATAACAACTTGGGAGAATATTGATGTGGCAGTGAACCAATACACAGAAGCAATTAAAGAAAGTGTTCAACAAGCCACAACTCCTTTTAAACAAAGACAAATATCACACAAAATACAGCCTCCTACAGAAATACTAAACCTAATCAAACTTAAAAACAGAATAAGACGCAAATGGCAACAAAGACGGCAACCACACCTAAAAACTTTCTGCAACCAACTAACACACAGGGTCAGACAGGAACTCGACAAATATCGTCTCAGCTTATATAACAAATATATCGAAGAATTAAGGCCAAGAGATGCTACGATGTGGCAAGCTACGAAAAGACTACTCAGGCAACCCAATATTATTCACTCTTTACAAATCAACGATGTTTACCACATAACAGACGAAGAGAAAGCTAATGCAATTGCAACACAACTTGAACAAACTTTTACCCCAAAAGAAGCAGCAAATGAAACAATGACCATACGGCAAGTAAGTGAGACAAACAGCAACTATGTAAGTCCAAGTCCTATGAATATCGAACCTACCTCACCCAGAGAAATTAGCGAGTACATAAAACAACTATGCACCAAAAAATCCCCCGGGCCAGATCTAATTACTAATGACATCTTAAAACACCTTACAAAAAAACCACTGGCTTACTTGGCAACGACACTTAATTCCTGCCTGAGACTTGGATATTTTCCAAACACTTGGAAGCACGCACACATAATGCCTTTTCTCAAACATGGAAAAGACAAACATAAACCTGAGAACTACCGCCCGATTAGTTTATTGTCAACCATCTCTAAACTACTCGAAAAAGTAATCCACAAGAGATTAGAAGCAATCCTTATCGACAGAGACATAATCCCACACCACCAGTTCGGTTTCCGAAAAAAGCACGCCACCACACACCAATTGCTAAGAATAACTGAGACAATTGAAAAAGGTTTTGAAAATAAGCAATACACGGTTATAGGTTTTCTCGATTTAAAAAATGCCTTTGATAAAGTTTGGCTGGAAGGTCTTAAATACAAAATCATTCAACTTCAAATACCAGATTATCTAATCACAATTATTACCTCTTTTCTTGAAAATCGTACTTTCGCGGTAAGAATAAATTCAACATTATCCACCACTAGAAAAATCCAGGCTGGAGTTCCACAAGGCAGCATCCTGGGGCCCACTCTTTTTAATATATACACCCACGATCTAAAATTAGCAAATACATCTATGTTGGCCACTTATGCTGACGATACCGCAGTTATAACGCAGAGTGAGAACCTAGAAATAGCCGTAAACTACTTACAAGATGCACTTAATACCATTAGTAAATGGCTTGATGATTGGAAGCTCGAAATTAACACACAAAAATGCCAGGTCAAGATTTTCACCCTAAAACAAATTAGATCACATCCGGACATACACTTAAACCAAACTAGGGTAGAATGGAATGCAAGGGACAATGCTATCAAATACTTGGGGGTATACCTAGATACCAGACTAGGATGGGGATACCACATTAACAAAAAGGTTAACGAGTGTTACGTAAGACTACGACTATTATATCCTTTATTAAACAGAAAATCACACCTACGTACTGAGTGCACACTATTAATATATAAATCTATACTTAGACCCATAATAACATACGCTTGTGCAGTGTGGAGCAATACAAACAAAACACATAAAAATAAACTAGAAGTGTTACAAAATAAGGTGCTACGAATTTCAACTAGTGCACCCTGGTTCGTGAGAAATGAACAACTACGCCGAGAACTACAAATCCCTACGATTGTGAAATTCATTGATCAAGTGTGTGATAAGTTCTTTACCAACATTAACGAGTGTCCCAGTGCTGCGTATTATAATCTCGGTCAGAAAAACATTCACAACAGACTGAAAAGAAAATTACCTCAGGACTATCTGTTGTAAATGCTAGTTATCACAACCCATGTTTTAGATATAGTACTATGTATTAGCCACAGAGGGGTGTAAATCTGTTACACTGTCCTCGCCAGTTAATTCTGTTAATTTTAATATTAAACAACTCAACCATGTATAGCAAATGTAATGCTGAGCTGGTTTAATTAAATTTAAAAAAAAAAGTGGTTAGGAAACCAATCGTAACCGTTGTTAGTCGACAGCTAGGTGTAAGTTTTTTGACAAATAATTTTCGGTAAGCCGACTGTATTAATTCATTATGGATGAAAATTATGGCCCTATAATTGGAAAAAAGGCGCTAAATAGGTGTAGAGCTGTCTTGCAGAGTGGCATCGACCTGCATTTTAAATTAAGCTGCGAATAACCACATATAGTAAGTTTAGATGGAATAGGGCAGCAACTATGCCATTTGCGAACATCCGCGGAGATGACAGGGTTCAGTACTGTTTAGTTTTATACACTTTTAGCGAGATTGCAACAACTTCACGGTGTAGAAAGTAAAGGGACCTACTTTACTATCTCCCCACAAGAACCTTTAATAATAAACTCGTTCTATATTGCGATCAAGTTAACTCCCAGCGATCTTTACTTCTCAGAATAGAGAAACGGCAACTTGACTTGGCTCGCCTGAGTGTAGTTAGAATAGCACTTCAATATACAACCGATTTGTACATCTGCCGCTTGCTGTTTATTTATAATTACCTTTAAGTGCACCATTATGAGTGTTATAGACGCGCCTGAGTGTTTTGCGGGTTTCGCGCCAAAATTCAGTAATTTTCCCCAAAAATTTGGAACCCCTTGGCGTTCAGTGAGATAAGTGCTGGGTTCGTTGGTGCAAATGAACGTTGAATGGTCTAGACAAAACGCCAGTTGAAGTCGGAGTTCCTAAATGTCCTAAGGAAAATCTGAGAGCGCAGAATAGTACTAGTGGCCTGTGAGCTCTACAGAGGTGGCAAGGTCATGCAGACAGTACAAATTGGCGATCTGAAGACAGGAAGTCAACAAAACAAACAACAGCGTCATCGACTGACGCGATAGTGTAGTCATCTTCGGGGAGAGCTGCCTATATTCAGCAATCATCACTCAAGGTGGGTAAATCAGAACAAATTAAGTCATTTGCAAGTAGCACTGATAGCCGAAGCAACGACTGAATAATAAGAGTGTACTTCTGTAGTATTCCATGCGCACTGCTGCCATCACAAAGGCGTCGTTAAAACAGCAGTCGCAGTGATTTGACATTACCGTTCGGAGTGCCAGCGCTGTGACGTCTTCGAAGTAGACTAGTAGCTTAAATGCGGAATAGAAACAGCGTTTCGCGGCTACTTCTCATTATTGTTGAGATAAATAAGGAGTAAAAACAGCCGCTTCGTGCTTTGGTATTTAGGTTTATTATTAGTTGACGTTGTTTTTTGTAGAAAAATATAGCTAGGTATTTGTCATTGACCTGTTTAGGAAAAAATGGCTTCTAGTTTAATAAAATTTGTAAAGCTACCACGACTGGGGTAACTAAGGTAAGAGAGACCTCATTGCTATTGAGCTGGCTGGCAATAAGAGAAGACAAAAGTAATTTTCGAAGGTATAGGGGCCCGAATAGTCTTGTTAAAATTTGACGGTTATCTAAAAAATTCATTACAGACTGGCCATGTAAGGATGAACCACTGGATTCCTCATAGAAAATATGTGATCAGTGTAGAATTTAATACAATTAAACTAAGACCTTTGCTGTTTGGAACGTGCGCGGTTTTTTACATACTGCCGAGTATAGCCGGAATCACCGAAACGCATTGGAGAAACAAATCCCATTTTACAATAGGTATATGTAATTTAATATAACGGGTGCCTTAAAAGTCTTGGAATCTCCTCTTGCCTTGAATTTGGAGATGCATGCCATTTAGTAATTCACACATAATAACCTGCCGTTGTTTGTGACTTAAGAAATGACAGGCCACTCCAAATTAATGACAAGATCAGATGCCAAGACTTTTGTGATATACGTTGCTATTTCGGTGCAGAACGTTGTAGTCATAGAGGTGTGCAATATGAGTTAGCTAAGAATTAGACAAAGTTTTAGTTAGACCAACCAACTAGCAACATATGTTTGTGGTTGTTCAATTCTGTACTGTTAAAGATAACGAACACTATGTTTAGGCAACCGATCAGAAGACTATACATACACCTGGTGATTTGTGCCGCAATCGAACTGATTACATACTGATTAGACGATATTTGACCTCTTTTCTACTTGACAGACGAACTAAACCGGATTGTGTTAGCGATTCAGGCTCAAAATATGTTCAAGTAGAAAACTGCAAAAGATGGGAATCACCCAAACAGTTATCAAAGAACTTCCGTTGTGAAATCCTGCACGTCATAAACTGTAACCAGGTTGAAATAAAGAAATGCACCAGTTCTAACATCAATTAAGCAAATAGGGATTCAATAATATTTGGATTATTCCATGATATAGCTAGAAACATAAATTATGTCGGTTGAAAATGTTGACCTATAGTATGCGGGCTGCCATAAATAAAATAGCCAAAACCATACAAATAGTGAAGACTATCAAGAGACACGTAATGTAATATATTAAGTAATACCATAACAGCCACATATAGAACCAGCAGATAAGATTGAATTCAGAAGTTCACGATGGAAGTGACCATACGAATATTATCATAATAAAAATATATTCAAAACAACTACCAAGGAGCCAAAGATAGCTGCATTGCTACCCGTAAACCCCTATTACGACATGTAACAAGCTTATAGGGTGTAGAAGCTCATCGAGATGGGGGATAGTCTTAAACTAAAATAAGAACAAGCGTTCGCTCGCTAAAATAATATCAGTCGGTATGGGAAACATGCTCTTGTTATTATTCAGGACGCCACTATAATGTTTTAAATGCCTGTTATGGATTGGAGGGTCTCATCGTAGTAAACCTCCTGGAGACGGGAAATGTGTACGGTGCTCAACTCTGGAATTTGGACATCATCGCTTTTCTTTGAGTAGGCTCAACACATGCAAAACTGCTTTACGAAGGAAAATAATACAGAACATTTCAAAGAACTCTGTTTAAGATAACATTCATAATGTTACATTTACGCAGGTCAGCCTTGCAGCTGGAACCCCAACAACTTCTCAGTTATCAGTCAAGTTAGCCGACGGGTGTCCTGCTCAAGAATTCCACGAGAAAAAACACTTTTGAAGCATTGTGGGCTACTGGGGCTGAGTGGGAAGTTAGCTAGGCGATGACTGGATGCCACCAAAGTTGAGCGAAATTTGCGGGCTCGCAGGTGCAGGCGGTTGATTGCTCGAAGACAGAGTAAAAACGGCATCTCCAAGAGGCGAACAGCGTCAATGTTACACGCTACATAGGAAAAGATTTTCTTCAGAGCTTCGTTTGAAGAATTAACAAAGGCGGTTTAAACATTACGATTATTCAGCGTGAATCAGATATGATAAACGGAAAATGTTTTCAGGGGATGACTGAGATATAAGGCGTCGATGAACGTTAGTGGTTTCTTTAAATCCTATTGCAGATATATACAAAATTTTCGCGCTACTTAAAGACGATACGGAATTCGCAATGTCAAACTTAGTAGTCTCTGATTTTGAGGAAGCAGAGTAGATCCGACAATCCTCGTAAAGGTGCGAAATAGGTACTACAGAACAAAACGCTCTAATCACAAACAGACAAATATCTGTAACTTGACTGTCCTTTAAAAATGAAGAGCCCCGCCCAATATCGGTTGAAAAACAAGATCGCAGCTATCCGACTTGACGTCAGCATAATTGGCCAATGAGAGCCTATTATTCGAGGTTGTAGGCGGAATAGATTTACTCATTGGCCAATTCGACTTTCTTGTGCTGACGTCAAGTGGCAGAGCTGAGACCTTGATTTTCAGTCGGTATTGCCCCGTCTCGTTCCCAAGCTGGCACGGGACGAGTAATCATTTCTGGTCAACTATCCAAAGTGAACTGTGCTTGCCCCGCGGTAACTTCAGCATTCGTGCACAACCAAACGAAAATGTTGATCCCTTCTAATTTGCGCGCGCTAAGTATATACGGCGATTTATTTTTAAACGATCCTGACGGCATCGGCAGTTATATAGGAACATAAAAAAAATTAAGAAATTGTGTTCCTTTGGAGGGACCACCAAAGAGATCACGATAGACAAGCGTCAGTGTCCTAAAACGAGCAGAACTATTTATAGGCTATTATAAATACGAGGATCTAATATTAAATGAAGACGTATAAATATTTGCATATATCATTTTGTCAATCACACAAATAGATTGATATATTGATTATTACAAGAGATTGTACTTAGTTCTTGAGTCCAAAAAGGGAACATAATAATTTGTATATATTTTTTAGAAAAAACACATGAACCTGGACCATTGAGAAGGAAAAAATGGTTAGCAGGACGTCGGATCCTAAGGACACTATTGAAAAGCTAATAATAGTAACTAAACTTAAATGAAAACCAAGTCGAAGAAGAGTCTTTTTTTTCAGTCATATACATACCTACACGAACATTTACAAGACGTCCCACCCTCAATAATTAATCCCTTAGTTTAAAGAAATAGCGAAAATTATTACGTTATTTTTACATTGCATCATTGGTAATTCGGAAAAATGAGTGAACAAAACCACCACAGTCGACTCGGTGAAGTTGATAACTCAGCATCCAGGTAGAACACCCCGAAGCCGCATATCATATTTCAATTATGCGTGCCTTATTCAAATGCAATTTGCAAGGACGCGAACTATATAAAATATACACGTTTATGGCGCACGTCTCGCCATCGCGGGCGGTTATCTACGCGAAGATAATTCTGTGGGGCAGCGTTCGCAGTCCGCAAGAACGCGCAGTAAAATGTGGTCGTTCAATATCGCCGAATTTTGGCATCAGGCCAGCGGCTGCAATGCGAAGGAGGCAAAAACGAGAATTCGGGTTCGATCTCGTAACCCACTTCGGTATTCCGCGACCGACACACCTCGGACATTGCCTGGGAAGCTCTAATTAGGGCGAACTACCATTCGCAAAACGCTCCTGATGCACAGCCCTCGTAGCGAGCTTAAACGGCTTTTTATGTTTCGCGAATACCGCGTACACCCCCGAGCGGGGCCTTTGTTTAAGTTTCGATTAACCCGGAAGCAGGTTCAACACACGGATATTGCAACGGATGTATTGGGAATTCCATTGAGCAACGAAATTCGCATATTATTTACTCTACATATCCAACCCGTTTGTACGGTCTATTGTGTTTACTATCACTATTGTTTATCTGAGCAGCAGAAAGGGCAATCTCTGCATCCCGCCATATACTGAATATGGTCTTACTAACTACATAGTCATACAATGCACGTTTTAGTTTATTTGAGAAAGTATAATTGTTACGGAAATAATTTGTGTTCACTGCAGAAATTGGGGGCCACATGGAGAATTCGTAAATTAGGGTTAGAATAAACTGGTGTTGAGACCTACGTGGCCACAATATATGAGATTTTTCTAATTGAAATAACTAAAATAACGTGGCCTCCTCTTCTTTCCACACCATATTCTGTTTTTTATTATAGTACCATAATAATGAAGTATTTCATAAAGCTTTATATTTAAAGCTACTCGTTCTGTATCATCAACCGATTTGAAGATATCCTCGGCTTTAGGTATTTGTTCTTCACTTTTTTGCACTCCACAATATTTATTCAGTTAGCTGCTGGTCTCATCGTATTGCTAAGGGGTGTCAGTTTTCCTTTTCTGATTTCTATGATGTGATACTCCACAATTCCCAAGCACCACATATAGCAAGCTTATTGCGTGCTCGGTAGCTTAGCGGAATGAGTCTGGGTATTAAACTGAAATAACAGCAGGCGTTCGACGCGATAGTCAAATCTAAATTGAAGCCGATTATATAATAGAAATGTTACTGGGTAAACATCTTAGAGATGAGTTTTTTAATAAAGAGCTTTTGAATTTGGTCGTACATGTATTATTTATGTAATATAATTCAAGTTTAACCAGCGGTGACAAGTAAGAGCTGTTAATAAATCAAATTTATTCTATGTTCTCCGTCTAATTAATCAAGTGAACCTTGGCTTTGGGATACAAAATAGCATATTCAATATGGAACCATCAATTTAGAGATCCCGTTCCATTACAAGCTTTATTTGAAAACCGTACAGCGTATTCAAGAATTTCTTCAGCGTAGAGTCGCTATCTGGAAAAAATACAATGGACCAGCACTTTTAAATGTAAGGTCCGAGTGGTCTTTAATATATGCTTGTATTTTATGTTGCTGGTATTACTTTCTAATTTTGACGCAAAAAGAGAGAATATACCTGTTAAAGTCTAACATTTATTCTAACTATCACAAAAGATCTCGAGGAGAACCACGTGCAACGTAGAGGGACGACAAAGGTCGGATAGCAGGTAGGCCATGAACGCTGGCGAAGCAATATGGCAGCAATTGTGAGATGCGTTTGTCCAAAATTAAAACACAAATCGCTTATACATGATGATTCTGATGCTAGTTATAGTACTTATTTCTTTTGTGCTTCTAAGCTTTGCAAAAAATGTAAGACACGCAGCTAAATGAGACTTCTGGATATAGATCGTCTTGTTCATTTATTTGCTCAAAGTATATGTGATCTAGTTCTTTTTATTCCTTCAGCCCGAATGTTAGTATTACTTTCATTATTTCAGTGCGTTCTCTATTCAGTTCCATTTTCATGGAGTTGCGATTCTCTTAATTACTTTTGTTCATCTTAGCCATTAGTTGGCTTTCCTACCGTTTAACATTATGCCACTTCGACCTTTCCACTGTTCTTTCAGCTACCCTTAATTGATTACTGGGTTCTTTAAGATAAGTTAAAGCTAACAACTCACACTAATTATTGCTCACAAATAGTCTGGGTCTAAAGCAACTGAACTAACAGTTAAGTAATACAATATGACCAAAGTATCTCGAATTTTTAACTTGAGATCCCCCTCAAAAGGCATTGGGTGGGAACAATTTGCATAATGTTGCTGGTAATCCTTTGTAGCGTGGAAGCAGAGACGGGAATATGTATACAATCTACTAAAGACTACTATTAATTAGAACTATTATTATAATAACGCTGTCTCTCAATACGAGCTTCCAACCTTCCCTGCGGCCCGACTAGTAACCTAATTTGTTCAAATGGATCTAATTCTCGTGATTATTATCGTTATTGCCATAATTTGCCTTTGTTTGCGGAAAATGAAGACATGCCACCCTCCCTATACAACAAACCGCAAATCACATGGCTAATTAACTGCTGCAATAAAATATATGCTGAAGATAATAAGAACCTCTCCAACCCAAATATTAATTAACTCCGTGTTTAAATATATTTCAGTTTGGTCTAACTGGTTTCTCACAGGAGGGATTTTAAGTAAAATATTCGTTTAGGGAATCGACACATTCATCAGTGAGTGATAAATAACTGAATCAAGCGGTCGAATCGTGCCCTGAACTTTGCCGTTTACATGCTCTATTTTGAAGCGTGAGCATTGGCGAAAGGTCAGATGCCGATTCCTGTAGAAATGACATCGATTTTTGTTTGTTCTGGATTGTTTGGCGGAATGGGTGTATTTGATTTACCTTGTTAAACTTTCATTTTTGCTGACTTAGCCCCTGACGCATCCTTACTTCACTCATTGAAGCAGCCTCTGATATTTGCTATAGTGATATTCGGGCTATTACTTGTTTTTATTGTTAAAGTTACAATGATACCAAGTATGTTATATATTCTCATTGTGTAAGAATTTAGAAGCTTTCGGCGATTTTTTTCGATCTAAACCTGCATGAAAAACCAACAAAATTAAGATATTAAACCATTAAATCCCACGAAGCATGCAAGAAAGTAATCAGGAAGAAGGTCTGAAATGCAGAGTCAGTTAATATCGTAGAGAGCCATTACAGCATTATCATGTTTGATCACATTATCATCGCCAATCCTACCAGTTACTCCTGCTGCAATCCCAGTTTCTAAACTACTAAATGGATTAAAGTGGTTTATGGCGATGTGTTATGTGTGTAACATCACAATATTGAATATTTAAAACATATATAAACGTTCTCCTTCTCTATTCGTTAGTATTTTGTAAGTGTAGTTTATAAATAACAGCGCTGCGTGAAAACCTGTGCTAAGGTAGTTTATAATTCAAAGGTGCTGGCTGCCACATGCAGGATATCTTATCAGGAGGTTAATAATGCAAAGTCACGATATGAGTAGTACTTTTTCCATTGCAATTAAGATATTTGCTTTTAAATAGTTGCCTAGTAATCGTTTCTGGTTTGCCGCCAAATGTAAACTACATTCTTAATTATTTTACAAATTAGCGCTAATGGGTTTTCCGTTTGTGCAATCAAGATATCCATATCATAAGCTAACATCAGAACATTTGCTGTGCAGTATGAAAAATGGAAATTGCTACTTGCTATCTGATTGTTACTTTTTGTTAAGCGTCATGTAAAGGTCTTCCCTTGTAAACGATAAATACACGCAAAAAATCCTACCGACTGCGCCAATTAAGCAGTAGGACGTTTCGATTTTCTATTAGTTAAGAGCTCGCAATTAACAAAACATTTTTGAAAAGTTATACCTAACAATATTTTCTAACCGAGTCAGTATAAAAAATTATTCCTAAAAGAGTCCCGAGAAAAATGCAAATGAGTCGCCAATTCCTGACTGAAGGAGGCGAGGGCAGGACGAGAGTAAGTGTTTCTAAAGTACTCCCTTCAAAATGCGTAATTCTTGGTCGCATGACTGGGGATCTTACCCTGCTTTCCCGGGTTTCAAATCTAATTATACATCTACTCGCCTGCAAGGTAATTCTAGAGCGCTTTTAATACAACGAGGCCAAAACACGAAGCTGCTAAGAAAATAACCACTTTAACATAAGCAGCACCTTACGCTTTACAGTGCGAGTAAATTAATGCTATTACTCGGATATTCTCTCATTTCCCTTATGCAAGTGGGGCTGTATGCCATGACAGTGTTAGACGTAATCAACTTATACGAACGCGGGTGCACGAGCCGGATACATCATCGGCTCTATTAATCCCCAGCGCTCACTTTGCCCTTCTTTTAAATATATGCGGCAATTCCAAATATTCAGAGAGGCGATAATCGCTCCTGACACTCCCTCTTGATGGAGGGCTACTGCCTTTTTTTAAATAAACCATGAGACACGTAAAAGTTCTTGAGATTTTGTTTATTTTCTACTTTAAAAGCTGCAAAGGCGATGGCAAGAAAATACAGACAAAAACAGAATTTTAATAGGATAATTAAAACGTTATGAAGGCGAGTTTGCATTTTAAATTAAAGAGGGAGGTTAAAAACGAGAATGTATATTTGTTGTAACCAGATGATTACTGACTTCCATCGTTTAGACACTAACATCAGACAGTGAATGAATTTAAAAAAATATTTTTCATAGCTCCGCTTTTTTCCAGCGCTCTTACCACTACGCGACCAACATTCTTTCTCTCTTAGCATGTATGTATGTATGTATTATCTGTAACCTCATTTACCTTGCGGTGTAGATGCTGGTGCTTTATGCGCTGGCATCTGGTGGTGCAATGCTCAACTTGCCCCGGATTCGGGATACAGAGTTGGAGCGCGCCTTTGGTGCTTGCGCAGCAACCATTGTGTGAGGTGTGGGTATTGTCTTGGTGATGTGTTGACCTTGTTACTCTATCTCTTAGATCTGTGGTTCTGAGTAGAGCACAGTTAATTTGGTGACCAACTGTGAATTGTCTCACCGAGCCCGATTCCAATCGCCAAGGCTACGGAAAAATTCCAACCCCCGCGAGATTCGAACCGAGGACTTGCTTAATGCAAACCTGGCGCTTACCTAACTGCGCCACGCGGCTTCTCTTTTATTTATTTATTTATTCCGTACTCAGCCAACAGCCGTTAGGCCAATTACAGGCGTCGCTGTACATTTATGGGGACTTCAAACCCCCACGAACGACTGTCATGATGTTATTATGACATCCGGGACCAACTATTTCCGTGGCAGCCGTACCACGAGGCGCCGAGCGAAGCAGCCGTGGAACTCCCATCCAATTTCTGACCAGAAAGAGCGTTGCTTAACGCTTGTTCAAGCTACACCACCCGGGACTCTTAGCAATTATACTAAAACTCTACAATCTCTCTATAAACCATAAAACAATAGCTGAGGCTCTTTCTTCAAGATGCAACCTTGCAAAATAAGTCAGCAATTATTTTTTTCATATTCTTCTTTCATATAACGTTGTTAGGAAGGTAATCGCTTTATGAAGATTTACAATTTTATCTCCAAATGCCTCAAATTTCAATGGCTAAAGGTTGCCGTTGTCAATGCTCCCCCCATTCAAACTGTAAGAAAATAAGAGATCTTCGGTAATTCGAGCTTGGAAATTTACGGTTACGGCGCGGAGAACTAATGCAACATCGTTTTATAACGTTCTAATAAGCTCTTGTAAATAAGGAAAAGCTGATTACACGACGAAGGAACTACTGCATAATCCTTAGAAAACTCCGGAGCAGGCATGAAAGCCGTAAATTGTTTCATTCCAATTTTCCGCTTTAATTTTGTCGGACTTTTACCGGGGGACGGCGTTATTTATTGCTTTTGCTCGGCTACCAATAACCAATACCGCTGACTAAAGAAAAACTTGGGATATAATAACCCCGTGTGTGGCACGCATTGCGTGTTTGGTCGGTTAGTCAGTTCGGAGGGATTCAGCCGAGACCTGAATCGTTCTATAAGCGATCGTTGCAAACAACAGTTCAAAACTGGGGCGACATGGCAATAAGTTAAGTATTCTACTAATTTTCGGTCTCGTAGATCGTTGTTCGAATCATCTACTTATAATTAGGGCTTCGAATTACGTCGAATTTGCTATATTTACTCGGAATATGTGTTGTCTGTTTAGTTTAGAGCTTTAGACAGTTAGTAGGCAGTTTGGTTACTGCTAAATAGAGTGATATTAATTGAAGCTCATAAAGTATCTCTTGTTAGTTATAGATGTTCAAATCTTGCATTTTATTTATTAATCTCTTCGCCATCATACTAAATTATTTAAAAAACTAGTGTGGTAAATTTAAATAGGTATCGTTGAGGATATTGCTTCAAGTAAAAGGTACTTGTGGAACCCAGCCTGTTTGCATACAGGCAAATGTTGCTCGTGCTTATGACATTGTTTTCAAAGATCGTTGGGTTTTTCGAAAAGAACAATTCCTACAATATATAAAAAATACAAGGGCACCTAGAACGCAGATTACGTGCGAGCTGCAAGTTGCAAGCGTTGCGTGGAAGGCAAACTTAGAATTTGTAATGGTAGATGGGGCATTGCGTCATAATTTCAGACCAGAGTCGCAGAAATTAAATCTGAAATGGAGATGTCTAAAACCCAAAGTCTGAACAACTCTGTATTTCTGTACAGGGAGATTATACAAAAATAGACAAAGGAAAAAGTCCGATAAAACATCTCAACAATAGTGCTGTATGCAAATAAGAAGTAATAAGTCCTTACATAATTACCATGACTATGTGATATAGTTTTTCAAGTATTTACCCTTTTTGCGGTTTAGAGTTTTAAAACAAACCGCTATTAAAATACAAATTATATTTTCATCTTAGATTAGACCGAAAGCCTGTTTTTAATCACCACAATTTTGTAGCTCTATGAGCCCTCTTTGCTCGCAAGCCGAGTAAGTGGTAGTCTTGTCCGTCGAAACTGAGAAATAGTTCCTTTGCTAGGGGTTGACGATTACAACAACTATTTGGGTGGTAGCCGCAGATCGTACGATATTTAAAAATCCTTATATAGGCACCCGGAATCGAACCCGAACCGGTAAAGAGCAAGGAACAGGTACGCAACGGTTGCCGGCCATTAAAAAAAAGTATGTGTATTCAGAACTTCTTTTTCTTTTTAACAATACTACAATAGTTGTTTTCTAACAGAATTTAAGGAACCTTTAATGTCTTCAAGTTCATGATTGCAGTTAAGGGTATACAGCAAAAATGAGTCATCCAATTTATGTCTTTCTCAAGGATCTGTATTAGGACCATTATTATTTATATAACATATCAACAACAATGAATTAAATAACAATGTTAATATAATATTAGCAACTCGGTTGAGGAAAGTAATATTAAAATGTAATTAAATTATTCAAAAAAAATATAACGGCACTGAATGAACACTGAATAAAGATTAAAACAGGTTTTGTAAAACTAGAGCGAGTAGATCAACTGAAATATCTAATTTTAGAAATAGTATGGACTTGTCAAACACTAGAATTTTACTATCATTCCTATACATTCTAATTATTGCCCAAGCATTTTTGCATTGACACAGTAACACAGATCTAAGAAGAGTATAAAAGCGGCAAGAGGAAACAGCTAGAAATATTTTTCTCAAAATATACTGGTATTGCCTAATGTTGGCCGTTTGAGTATCCATACAGGTATTTAATTTAAAATGTTAGTTTTCATTCATAAAGCTGTAAATAAATTACTGTCAACTTACACATAATAATCTACTATTAAGTTTAGATGTGCAAGTTACAAACTATATATTGTAACGACTTTAGATTACCTAACTCGTCACTCAGAATTCAGTTTATTCATAAACAATTATAATTTTCTGCAAATATTTATAGCTTTAAGAGGCATCCAAGTATCTTTGCCACAGAGAATTATTAATATTGTGCTACTTTGTTGGTTTGTTACTAACAACTTTCTTAATATACGTAGAACTTTTTGCAAGAAAATTGAAAAGGGAGAGAATTTAAAGTTGATAGCACTCGAATCGTATCTTTTGATACGACGACTTGATCATAGCAGTGAGAAGGATGTAAATTTGTAAATATTGAAAGACAAACATTTCGATTAAAAGATATTTCAGAACACAAAAGGTAGACATACAGATCTTTCATTCTCTCTTTTTTTATTACAAACTTAATTTTCTATATTTTTGAAAATTTCTTTCACATCTTTTGCTATTCTTAGATGGGCACACGGCCCATAAAATGGTTCTTGCTAATGACTAAACATAGATATGTACGCCAATTGCCGTACAGATATAACACCAGCTACTACCACAGTTTCAAGAATAAACTTTATGATTCAACGCCAGTAACACTACCATGCATGAGCGGTTCAACTATATAAATTCAAACTGATTGATAATATGTAAATAACATGTAGTTCATTATGTGAAAAACACACTTGAGATTAAATTAAACTGTTTAGTTACGAATTATCATTATACAGATTTGTGGTGGATAATATGAATATAGCCAGTCCAATGCGCTAGAATACAGCTTATGATGTTTGCGTTAAACAGAAATAGACTAATGTGCGATTAACATCTATTATCCGCATAATCAAGGTATTTTGTTTTTAGCAAACACTGAATTTTGAATACTAGATTTTAAATCATACCTATATGCTTATTTTTGTGTAACGCATACAAAGCCCATGCACTTTATTCTATCTCACTTGACTGCCTATGTTCACATTATCTACCACCAATCTGTATACACATCACCAGGTTTGTCAGATTCAAAACGAATTCAGAATTCACATGATTATTATATACATTACTGCAGAATATTGAAAGAGAGCACACAAACGGGTTTGACTAAATAATAACCCTCGGAATCGATTCGGAGAAGTAGAAAAAGGTTATGTAGAATACAAGAAACTAGAATAAAATGAATGGCGTGTTCCTTAGTACGACAAGGCCTCCCTGACGCAACCATCCCGGATAGTGCACATACATCAACGAAACGATCCGTCTAATATTCCAGATAAATAGATCCGGAAAACACCCAAATCAAATAATATTGGGAAGCCACTGACTATTTTAAAATCTACAATAAGTGACCATCATAACGAACAAGACTGGACAAAGTATGTGGTTTTAATTGAAAGACTAATGGCTTAGAGGCCGGGTACACGGAAGGTTGAAAAATACCCCTGACCTGCACTGTCGACCAGATGGGTCGAAAAAAAAAGAAGTGGTCGATCAGAACGGACTTGTGGTGCCAGGTGACTTTTCCTAGTGTGTGATATGTAGCCCAACAGCTGGGGATCAACAGCCTTTGAAGATGGTTAATGGCTTAGAGACCAGGTACACGAAAGGTTTAAAAATACCCCTGACCTGCACTGTTCACCAGATGGGTCGAAAGACAAAGAAGTGGTCGATCAGAACGGACTTGTGCTGCCAGGTGACTTTTCCTAGTATGTGATATGTAGCCCAACAGCTGGGGATCAGCAACCTTTGAAGATTTATGGTAAGTAACGCGACTAATATTGGGGATTTACTCGAAAAAAATATAAAAGGCTGAGATTTTGGGTTGCTAACAGGTGGTTTCACTGCCAAAACGTAATAATAATCCTGTTTCCATCAGACAAAAAAAAATACTAATGCGTTACAACAACTTTGCACCTCATTACTGTTTCTTAGGGATAACTCCGTTTAGTAAACGTCACCAATAGAAGCCCCAAAAATGCCTCGTAACATCGAAAGTATCGTCAACAATGTCCAAAAATTAAGTTGTATACGGGTTAAAAAAGGAATGCAAATTGCAACTTCAAGAATTACCAACAACTATGTAGGCAATCTATTATGCACGACTATGTGAAAAGTTACCGACAGCACTGCAAAAATGGTTGAAGTTCGGAAATAATATTTTAGAACCGTAACCCCCCCCCCCTTTCTTTTAAAGTACTTTGGAATACATAAGATTCAAAAGAGTTTTGGGATAACTTCCACAACTCAAGTTGTAATTTAGGGAAAAGGAAAAGAAACCAGAGGGAGTAATCACAAGTACGGGCGCCAGCGACTATCCTAAAGTAAACCCCTACAGAAAGGCAACATTCCCAAAATTATTCACTTCAGTATCAAAACCACAATCACAAGGGCATATTACCCAATCTCACTGATCAAAATAGAAGCATTAAAAATCTAAAAAGATATCACTATGGTCGTATGGTAATATGGTCAAAATTCTACTTCAAATGTTGCTGAGATTAGATCCAACCCTAGCAAGGTATCCTTTACATGCTACACATCGTAGTAATATGGGACCTACGAATTTACATCACTTTTGAAGAGGTTTTGTAGGTTCTATGTAGAGGTTTTCTTCGGAATTTTTTATTTTTAAAAAGGTGGTTCGAACTCGCGATCCTTAGATCGGTAATCAGAATGCTTAACCACTAAGCTACCAAGCCCCACGAACCTTACTATTATATTATACTTAATTAATTAGTTTGCTATAATATATAATTTAAGGTTTTCAATGTCACAATAAGATTATTTTATAATTATTCATAAACTGTCAAATAAGTTCACGTTGACAGCTCTATAACGTTGATTTCAATTTTTCTTAATATTCATGCAGTTTTCGAAGTCATTTTTTTTCTCAAATTCGAAATGCTTTTGACCAAATTCTACACAGAATCTTTGCACTAATCTCTTTCTCTTTAGACCAGTTCTAGTAACAACGAATATTGCGAGGGACCTGTTCAAAACACAATTTCCCCCAAACGCTGGTTTGATCGCCGAACTGAGCAAGTCATGCGAGCCAAGCTAACCAATTTGTCCGAATATGATAAGACTGGAAATAGTTGGCAAGCTGCTGAATTTAATTCCGACTGCGGTGGCAGATTAACTGCACTAGCACCCGTGAAATGCAAAAGCGCATGTGGACGAGCGATAAAGAGATCAGCCGTTTGGCGTTACCCGATCCGGGGGCCCCCCAATTTATTGGAGGACTCCCGAATTAAGAGGAACTGTCAAATATGTGGATGGAATTATTGGCCGCTCGCTGCATTCGATAAACGATCAGATTACCATTTTAATTTCGGCGTAATCGAATCCCTAATTCGAGCCGTGTACTGCGACGCTTAAAACTGGGCCCAACAGGAAATCGATCCCAGATCGGATTCTGCTAATGGCTTTATAATTTGAAATTCTAAACCGGACTGTGGTGGAAATCGGCGGGCGCCTGTTTTGCGCTCTTCGGCAACGCGGAAACGGCGTCGGCGAAAACTGCTGGGACTGAAGTTCAACAAAGATTGCCAGCTCGATTTGCAAAACTTACTTTGAAACGTGATCTGACGACGAACTCGGCAGCGAGGATCTGAACACTTGGAAGTGCGAAATTGGGAACATACCTGAAACAAAGACAAGATAGAGGCATCTGCTGTTTTTAAACAGATAGTTCAGAATTTTTTCAAGCCCGAAAAGACCTAAACATAATAATAAATATAATACAAAGTTTATATTCGATAAAATAAATACAGTGCTACAATGTAAGTCAGATTCCTATCTATATGCAAACACACTTCATTAAGTCAGTATTCTGCTTCAGTGTACTTAAAAAATACATGTAAAAATAAAACGCTTGAATTTATTTAAATTGCAGCATAAGTAATCTTTTGAAATTATATTGTTTATTATCAGTAGACCACTAGTGGATGAGAGATGGGTATTACAACACAGGCCCGACAGTAATTAACTTTTATTTTTTTTTCTTCGCCTTCAAGAATATTTAGATGCGGTTGTGGAAGTAATTCTTTCTTTTATTTTTCCACTTCCCATGCAGATCCTGTCCATCGCTTGTCGGCTATAGTTTTTATATCATCTAACCCAACCTTTTCTAATCCAGGTCTCCAATGAATGGTTCTGTTTGCCTATCTATACTACCTGCGCGTGTGGCCGGTCTAGCTCCGTTTTTGACTTGCTGATTTTTCTACTCTCAGTGTCACTGATAATATTCTTCTCTCTATTGCATGCTGTGTGCAAGCTAAGATTAGAATCTTCGAATCTGAACATGGGATCCGAATCTGAGCACAGTATTTGTATCTGTGAATCTCAACAACAGTTCCAAATCCTTGAATCTAAACAAACGGTCTGAATCTGAGAAACTCAACAAGAGTTTCTAAACTAAACCCAAGATTCGAACCTAATCTAAACTTAAGATTCGAATTTGCGAATCTGAACATAGAAATTTAGTCTTGCGATCTAAATACAACATTCTGACTTAAGGCTATCGAGATTCAGAGATTTCTAAGATTCGAATATTTGAATCTAAACATAAGATTCGTATCTAAACACGAAGTTGTAATCTTAACACAAAATTAGTATCTTTGCATCTGAACAAAATTTTAAAATCTTCGAATGCCAACATAAGATTCGAATCGCAACATGTGGGATTGCAATCCGAACACAGTGTTTGTATCTGTGAATGTAAATAAGAGTTTCAAATCTTCGAATCTGAACACAAGGTTCCAATCTGCGAATTTCATTAAGAGGACCAATGTTGAACCGGAGATTTGAATTTAATCTACACATAAGATTCGAAACTGGGAATCTAAACACAGATATTTAGTCTTGCAATCTAAACAGAAATGTCTAAGATTCAAATCTTCGAATCTAAACAGAAAATTCGAATCTGAACACGGGATGGGAATATAAATACAAGATTTTCATCTATGAATCTGAGTTTCAAATCTTCGAATCTGAACACAAGGTTCGAATCCGCGAATATCTACAAGAGTTTCTAATCTGAACCCGACATTCGAACCGAACCTAAACATAAGATTCGAATCTGCGAACACTATGAACACAGAAATTTAGTCGTGAAATCTATATACAACAATTTGACGAAGGGCGGTCTAGATTCATATATTAATTTCTAAGATTAGTATCTAAACACGGGATTCTAATATTAACACAAGATTTGTATCTATGAAAGTGAATACGAGTTTCAAATCTTCGACTCTGAACAGTGAACATTCGAATCTGAATACTGCATCGGAATATAGAAACGCATAAATTTAGTCTTACAATCTATATACAACATTTTGACAAAGGGCTGTCTAGATTAAGAAATTTCAAGATTTGAATCATTGAATCTTAACATAATATTCCTATCTAAATATGGGGTTGTAACATTAACACTAAATTTGTATCTTTGAATCTGAACATAAGATTCGAATTTGAACACGGGATTGAAATATGAAAATAAGCTTTGTATCTGTAAATCCCAACAAGAGCTTCAAATGGCAATGATCTACTTTACGCGATATGCCAAATATTTAGAAAACATGTTAATTTCTTTTAAATTTTTGAAGTGCCGCGTGAGTTTCGCGCCCCGATCCATGGAAGGGGCGATATTTCAGTTCCGATTGTCGTCGCGGCATATTAATGCGCGACACCGTCGGTTTGCATTCTCGAATACCACCTAGGGCAGACTGCTTAGCGAAGACAGACATACAGAAGACGAAGCCAAACGTGCTCGTATAGGTGGTCTACTTTACGTAGTGTATGAGAACACACTGAAGTTAATCAATTATACTGTGATTGGTTAATGGATATCGAACCGTATTTATATAAAATTTTGAATTGCTTAAACGTGGTGGATCGTCTCGTTATCGTAGATTAAGTGGGCTTGAATACAACACCCTTGCTTATTTTCGACTCTTCTGAATGATCATCCACTTCCATCGCCAGATTCCCACATATTTTCCGTGCGGGCGACCATCTCCGTAGGGCAATCGAGCCCCAGGAAAAGTCTTGCCATGCGAGCGGGATCTTTTTGGATTCCGCTACTTCTACCTGCACACTAGTAGCTACAGCATACCTACCTCTTGTAATTAGCATTAAATCTGTTATTTTCATATATATGTGTTACCCGAGTGTTCGTTTCACTGACACTAGCTTCTCCCCGCCAGGGAAGTCAGTGAATGTGTTTAATAGTGATGGGAAGTTTCGATACTTTTGCGGATTCGTTCATTCCAATCCCATTCCGCAAGTGGATCGAGTCCAGCGGATTCGATCCTCGGATCGACATCGAAATTGAATGTGCATTTCAGACACCCGGGGTCCTCGGTCATTCCGGACCCGGAACGAACAACGCGCGTATCTTTGTTTTGGTGAATGGTCACGCAGTCGGTAATTCGGTATGTTTATATGTCTCAAACATCAATTGGGCACATACAAATCCGCCAAAAGCCATAAATCACTGATAACTGATAAAAAAGCATGCAACTTCGGCCGTATTATGTGTCGCCTGTCGACGTCGAGCCTCTAAAACGAACACCATCATCATTTGCCGTTCCCCATCAACACATTGTATTGTATTCTGTATTGAAATGGATTGAATAACGGAATGCCAAAGGAATGAATGTCCGCGAGAATTGACGCCTCGCGACCTTTTCGTTCCTCGGAACGAATCCGGACCGAAACTTGGACTCGATCCAAATCGATCCTGCCCCGGATTCGATCCTTTGTATCGAATCCGACCGGATCGACACATCGCTAGTGTTTAATATACAGGTTGGTTTGTAACCAGCCTAATAGATTTCATAAATCCCACTTTGTAATCTGTGATGTCACCGTTAGAGCAACTTTCCCCGATAATAACGAAATTGAGTAGCGGCCAACTTCAGCTGTGGTCGAATATTTATCATATAGACTTGTTTGTTCGTACGCTCCCCGACTACCACACCACACCTGTGGTAGTCGTTGACCCCCTCGATTTCGACCTACACGGCTTAAGGGCGAAAGTGACTCATAGATCCACAACTTCGTAAGATTTCAACAAGCCACTGGCCTATAACAAGGGCAAGAAGAAGAAGACTGTATTCTGTACAATTGCATGCAGGTGAATTTCTGAGCGAATTAAAGATTGGTATGTGGAGGAAAGTGATGTTATGGTATTTAGTGGTCGAGATTTCAACTCATACATACGCCAAGGCCCTCTCTTTCTGGGTTAGGAAACGCCCACCATCTTTAAGGCCAACATTTATAGACCAGTGACACCAGGTCACAGTATAATATTCTTTCTAAGTCCTTCGCGAACTTGATTTAAACAGAGAAATCTACGCTTTTAGAAAAGACCTGCGCCTTTGTCCAATTGTAGCTAGCTGTATGCAGTTTTGGCTTGATTACTTGTTCTAACTTATTTTTAGGGTGTAACAAACAGAATTAGTGTTCATTCGCTTTGAAAAAGCTCACCAAAGAAATGCTTGACCTACACCTACAGGACACTAGTGTTGATACTTCATGTTAGTAAAGTTTTATTAACTGTTATAAATGAAACATTAAAAGACTTCCTACACCCAAAAACAGTGTCCGACAGAGTATGATGAAATACACTATGGGGGTACGGGTACACCATGTTACCTAATTTCACTACTTCGAAACTCATATGGCATAATAAGATTAGGACAATTGAAACAGGAATAAGACAAGGCTGTACCCTTGCACGAAGCGAATATGTTATCAGACGCGTAATGGACAAATGAACGAGATACTTATATTTTCATAGGAGGTAGACACATTACCATTGTAAAGTATGCCGACGACACATACAGAAGACTGAGATGGAAAGCATAACAACAGTAAGTGCATCATATAGCGTAGGAATTAACACAAAGGAAGCAAAAGTCATTATACTAGACAGTGAGCCGGGGTCGGTAGCTCAGTGGTAAGCATCCTGGCTACTGATCGTAGGGTCGCGAGTTCGATTGCCGGTCCCGGTGAGGTTTTCAAAAATTTAAAAATGCAGATGAAAGCCTCTACAGAATGCCATCATTCGGAAGTGATGTAAAGCCGTGGGTCCCATGCTACTACGACGTGTAGCATGTAAAAGATTCCTTGATAGGGTTGGAACTCCTTAGTCTCGGCAAAATTCTAAGTAGGACGGTGTCTAAGATACCTGGTACTCTGCATGGCTAGATCTTGTCCATTAACAAACAAACAAACAAACTAGACAGTGCAAACAACAACTTACTTGCTGTAGATAGAGTAGCGGAATTTGACGGGTACGAAGATAAAATTAACCGTAGACTAGTAATCGCAAAGATAATCATGATAAACTCGTCTGTATAAAAAAACGAACTTGACTGGTGTCAGCAGGAATCTTCTCCATATTCACCTACGAAGTGGAGACGTGGACAATTAAAGCTAAGGAAAGAAAAAGAATTCATGTTTTCGGAATATGGGAGTGTAGAAGACTTTTTCAAATTTCGCAATTTCAAAACATCTCTAGATAATCAAGAACTCAATATAGAAAAACTTCTTTTTGATGCCATTAAAGATTCTTATCAACAGGGATACAAAATGATGAGGGCCACAGTATACCAAAATAATTCAACATAGGCGATAAAGTACTATAAAAAAATCGGTATATTTTACGTCATAGGGATTATTTTCAATTTAACATGATTTCCTGGTCTGTTCAACGGTATTTAAATAAAATTAATATCGATTTCACGTTTAATGAAAAATACTAATTTGGACGTATTGGTTTACGTTATAATGACTAACGGGAACAGTATATAACTATTGTTCAATTTTCCATTGCATTGCATTAATTAATTAATTTAGTTTGATTTATGACAGGTAATTCCTGGGTAGTGTGTAGTTTAGGTTATATTTGATTAATTATTCAGTTCCAGCAAAAATGAAAATAAAATTTTTATTTGGCGTTCACAATTGTGAAATGCCTTACATCCCTAATCTATTTTGTGGTCAGCGAACGGCTTTGTGGTAAATATTAGAATTAACAAAATATGTAAAAACACTAGTATTTCATACTAAGAGAAAAACAATAAGAATACAATTCAAATATTAATTGGAGTTCATAGTAGTAAAAAGTATTACGTTCTGTAATCGTTTTCGTTTTCAAGAAACAGCTCTGTGGTTAATATTTGGAGAATTGAAGTGTTTCTTAATATTTACATTATATTAGCTGTAGCAGCTGTAGGTGCTAAATACGATATGCAAAATGTTTACAATCTTGAAATGTAGCTTGTTGAGCAAAAACTGAATCTGACTCAACCTATTTTAAAGGCTTAACATGTTATGAAGCAAAATTCGTTCTGGTTAATTCATATACAAAATATAATTTTTATTAAGCGCGAAGGAAAGATAAAGTGCAATAATCGTGGGCAGGAGCAACAACATTTGTTGCGTGGTACTTGAAGGGTACAGTTTGTTTTTTCGCGTTACTAAATTGGGCCATCGCCCAAAGAGTGCCGTTAGTGGCACTTCGGACCAAGTCTTATCTTAGTTTCGCATACGCGAGAAATAGCAGTGCACATAATTATCATATAAGTTGACAGCATCCCCAGCCAAGAACTGCATAACTTCCAAATAGTGGAGCTCGTCTTCAATATACGTAAGTAGACCTGCCATAGCTGGAAATTAAGTGCACTATGTACCTTCACGCAATTAGTGGTATTCCCGTCTGTAATCTGTGCAATTGGAATTGCACCACATTGCATCAACTTGCGTTCTAAAACCGGCGACGTTTTTGAGATTGGCCGAGAGCTATCGTGGCGATTTGTGACGTAAAGCGTCAGTGCATCGCTGGAGTATCCGTTTACATCGCAAGCCTCGGAGAAATACCACGGGAAGGACCGGCTTTCATGTAGGGCCGGTTTGAGGCAGTATAAGGTGCACCTATAAGACAGTTATTTCGGATTCACTTATATTGTTTAACTAGGAATTTGTCATAATTATACTAGTTTGATTGCCTGGAAAATGCGCGCGTACCGCGTAACATAACGTCCGTGGTTTTGACATCATTAATTATCACATTTAGCAATTGAAATTTATTTGATGGGTAATTCTATTTGCCTTCTTGTGTTATTTGTGTGTGCACTACATATTGAAGCCAATATATTTTAATATTACACGAGTTCACAGTAGTGAAACGTATTGCGTTGTGTAGTCGTTTTCGTTTTTAGGGAACAGATTTGTGGTTAATATTTGGAGAATCAAAGTGTTTCTTAATATTTATATTATACTAGCTGCAGCAGCCTACGTACGTGGTGCTAAATACGAAATGCGAAATGTCTACGATCTTGTAATGTAACTTGTTGAGCAAACGCTGAATCTGACTCAATCTATTTCAAAGGCTTAACATGCTATGAAGCAAAAATGCGTTTTGGTTAATTCAAATATTTTGCTTGTACTAATACTGTTTAAAAACTCAGTTTTCACCGTAGCAGTTCTTATGTTATCAATAGATTCAACTTAATCTTCATATGCGACATCAGTTCAGGTGCTAAAATCTGAGAAACATGAAACGATAGCTGTGCAAATTAGAGAGGACAAATACCTAAACAACAATTTTGAAATTTCCACGGAGAAAAACGAAGCAGGTTGCAGCCGATTATCGTCCTATTTATCCCAAGCTTTGGAGCTCAGCCACCTGCCATTCTGAAGTTATTCGAGCACAAGCCCAATTATCCCGCTTACAATTTGGGCCAGGGTGTTATTACCCCGTATATTTCAATTACACTTCCTCCATATATTCGCATCTAATATCTATCTGCTGCTGATTACTGTTTCGCCGTTAGCCGGAGTAATAAGTTCTCAATTACTTGGCACACATCAGATTAAAACTAAATATAGTTGCAAACACTGTCGCGCGCCGGATCAAGAAGGCTTTGAGAGCTGCACGGGAAAACATAAAAATGCAGGTTACGCCGCAAATCCCACCGGGTTGCTTTATTTTATTTTCCGCCCGATCCTTGCTTTTTAAACCGTAGCAGGAATGTTTAGAATTCAGTTTCATGCGGATTTGCAGAAAAGGCGTTCTTTAGCTTCGGGGGGTTTTAAATAGAGGAAATCGCGGCTTGATAAAAATATGAATATGTGGAGGAAAGCTGCTGCTTACAACTACTTCAAACAAACACTGTCGCTGCAAACATAGGCATATAAGGGCGATTTAAACTTAATATATTTTATTTTTTCAAGAGTTACTGTTACTTTATGCAATTGCTTTAATACCCAACAGCAATTCATACAGCGCGAAGTAGTTAGAGACCTGTATGAGCCTCACATTGACCTAACAACTTGATCCAATTTATATGAAAATTTGTAATAGCACTTAGACGCACCTAAATTGTTTCAAAAGGTGATTGCATGATGTTGAATTAAGAAACACCAAGCCTCGTTTTTTAGTGAGTTTTGGTTTGCAACCAGCCGATAAAGTTGTAAAGTTTTACTGATCCTCTTTCGGCCAGCTGTAAGTTACTTCACACACTAGCAGCGATTTGCGTCCGCTTTATTGCGTTAGAATTTCTAACTGGAACGAATTTCTAGTTATTTTATGGCACTATTGTGAACTTGTTTCGAAAATGATTTGTGAAATTTGGAATTCATTGAAACACAGAACTAAATAGTTTGTTATCGCAATGATTGTCCATTCAGGAAACGCATCTGCCGCCGATCGATACATCAACTAGGTACAAGATGATGCTTTCTATATCAGCCATAACTCTTTCCTAAATCGTCATAAAGAATTCGCTCACTATCAAGTTTTAAAGGGCGAAAAGGTAATGTGCAACAAGCGTGGGCAGAAGCAACAGCATTCATTGTGTGGTACTTGAACGGTATAGTTTGTTTCTTCGCGTTGCTAAATGGCGCCACCACTCAAAGAGGCCTTTACTGGCATTTCGGGCCAGATCTCATCATAGTTTGGCATGTCCGAGAAGTAGCAGTGCAGATATAAGTTGACAGCACCCCCAGCCAAGAACTACAGAAAGCAGTGCTCGTCTTCACGCTATGTGACTAGCCATTCCACAGCTAAAAATTAAGTGCACTACGTACCTTCACCAAATTATGGGTATTCCCGTCTGTAATCTGTGCAATTAGCAAATTGCACCACATTGCGTCATCTTGCGTTCTAAAGCCGGTGACGCTTTTGAGCTTGGCCGAGAGACAAGTGTCAGTGCATCGCTGGAGTATCCGATTACATGGAAAGTTTCGGAGAAATACCACGAACAGGTCCGGCTTCCATGTAGGGCCGGCTTTGAGGCAATTTAAGGTGTACATATAAGACCGTTATATCGGATTCAGTTTCTAAATAAATGTATGTCAGTAATAATTATTCTAGTTTAATTTTCTGGTAAATTCGCATGCAATTTAAAATAACGTCCGTAGTTTTGATATTATTAATTAACAGAGTTTGGTTTAGCAATTGAAATTTGTTTTATTGGTAATTCTATTTACCTTCTTATTTTATTTGTGTGCGCACTACGTATTGAAGCCAATATCGTCCCGCAAACATATTTTATAGTGACGCTTACGCCGACTGAGGCTTCTGTTACCGATGCTTTGAACTGCTGTCTATTATTGTTTCAACAAGTGCAGCACCCGCTCTACATGCCAGAGGTAGCCTAGGAAATGCAGCTGCTAGAAGACTCTAGCTGTCCGTCAAATTTTGACATAGCGTAGAGATTAGACCTATTTTACTTATTGCAAACGGTGCCAACTGTTGAACCTGTTTAATTAGTTAAGTAATGCATGTGTACATTACTGCCGATCTTGAATATGTTATATTAAGTTACGCAATGCATGTTGTAAAATAATTAAGAATTGGCCTAAGCCCTGATTGCATCCAATAATTATATAAACCTAACGTCGCTTTATATTTGTAAGTTACGCCTTCACTTTTATATTTTAGCATTGTAGTTGTTCGAAGGCCTTTGTGTAAAATAGACTGTAGAACAAAATTAGCCCAAAAATAGGGACATATACATGTGGTTCTGAATTGTTGTATAATCAAAAATACATTCACAGGCGGATATAATTTAGATTTTTATTAAACGTAATTCAATAATGACTGAGCTAAAAGAAAATAACCCGGAATGGTATGACTTTAGAGTAATACGGGTTGGGCACCTATGGGTGCACCTCCAGATGGCGGATAAGAGGATTGACACAACTGGGCCTGAGCGGTGGGTGGAAGGTCAAGTGGCGAAAATAACAGCAGATATTAACCCGTAGCCATCAACCTAAACGCTCTATAATAATAATAATGAAATTCCAAGATCGGCTACATCAAGAACACACGAAACACCGTTTATACTTTATTAGTGAGGGAAGATAATATCAGTGCGGTGAACAGGTTTAAGCTTTGTTCCACTACAATATATTGGAAATATATTTCTTTTTATTGAATACCCTTACTATGCAATAATGGAGGCTATAACAAAAAGAAATCATAGTTAAGCGAACGAAATTTGAAAAATTACATTTCCCAAATAAAGGATGGAATTCTTAAAGTAAAACTCAAAATTGTTCAACACTAATACGGGGTTGTACTTTCTAGTTGATCCCGAGACATTCCTCAGGATAGCTTGTGCATGCGGAATGGCCCACAATATAAGGCTCAGATAAATGCCTCCCTTTTAGGAGCGAAGAAAGACGCAAAAACAAACTCGTCGTTCGTGGTGGCAAAAAAGTGAAGCCCAGGACCGCCCTTTATTGCTGCCGTTTAACATTTGAAATGCTAAATTATTTTTGGCGTTTTTGCCGGATCCGATAGATCCGAGTTGTTTTTTGCGTCGGTTTTTAAATTCTCCTCCTAGATTTTGCAGTAGGATGCTTCGCAAAGGAGAATAATATTACGCTTATTAAACTTATGCAAATACATGGTGAGCCCAGGGTTTGGGACCATAAGCCGGAAAAAATCGAATTTGAATTTCATTGTGACATTGGGCACCTGCCTGCAGGTTACAAGCATAATGAGGGTTAAAATAACTTTGAACAAAGGATCCTACATAAATTTGTAACTGGTCGAATTATGCAATAAAAAATTAAAGAACAAAGATGCTCGTGTAATTTTACACATCACACAGGAAAAACGACAGGCTGGATCCGTTTAACATACAACAGTACATTTTATAAAAAAAACTGCTCTTTTATTTATATCCTGTTATTTTCGACTAATAACTTCCAACAACAAATAGATAGCACATCGATTGGCTGTTATTGCCGCTGACATTCCATCAGCTTTAATTTTGCAGATTTAGATTAACCGCGTTTTTCATGCAAATTGCCGGCAACAAGAGCGCTTTCCTGAACAGAGAGGCAAAATACGTGAAATTTATTGTCCACGCTTCAAGTACTATCAGCATTGTTGGATATAGCTTGAGAACCGTTAAAGTACGTACAATAAGGCCACCAGTGTAATGTCGAAGTTACGTTTGCGCTTTTATGCATCACATACAATGGCTGTGGTTTCATGACAGCGTAGAAATTATATTTAATAAACACGAACTCGATAACGCTCCCTGAATGTATAATAAAATCCAACGCTCATTAAGGGTCGTTTGCTGACGGCGAATGGCGTAGTAGTATTATTTTTCAAGTGGTTCTATTTACACGGAACACAAGTAGGTTGTTTTCGAGATTTTTTCGTCGCTGTTACACAAATTACTAAGCTAGTAATTTTGTGCTTTAATTCAATATTCCGATGTCCATAGCACTCAAGGTGATTTCGATTTTATTTTAGGAAAATCGTGGCAGATAAGTAGAAGAATATGCAATAATTTGGTAGTTTCATCAAAGACTGTAAGAGGCGCTTTATATAAAAGTTATTCTTTGGTTATTAGAAACTGAATTGGATTTTTGAGTCATTTGGCTTAATAAAATATTTATTCAATAAAGTGAAAGCTCGGTAAAAGCTAAAACGTATTTACTTTTATTGTAAAGTTATCAATGGTTTTCACTGGAATATATGCACATTTTATCATAAATAATTAATTTTTTTCAATTCAAAAGGGTTTTAACAAATAATGGATTCTCCTAACTTTTACAAAATTACCAGTGGTAACTTAATATAGGTGTCTATTGTTCCGTATAAAAAGCATTACGCTTTAATAGCCCATCAATTATACCGTACGTTTTATGCATTTTGGCTACTCTTGTCCGAATGCAGAGCG
Source organism: Agriotes lineatus (assembly GCA_940337035.1). Lineage (NCBI taxonomy): Eukaryota > Metazoa > Arthropoda > Insecta > Coleoptera > Elateridae > Agriotes > Agriotes lineatus. Next base: position 160,379,691 of record OW679196.1, on the reverse strand, counting down.
GACTTCAGTGGCGCGAAATTTGTTTATTGATCCGTTGTTATACGTAACTAGGCCAAGTATCATTCAATTGTTTCTCGTTTTCTGCTGCAAGCGCCTTTGACCTGATCGCACGCTTTTACTTCGTATTAACCCTTGCCTTAGTTTAGGACTAGTCTATAGTGACTTTGGAGAGCAAGAACAGTGTTCTAACTTCACTCGCACTACCGCGGATTTGCATGGTTGATTTATCAACATATTTGGGTCTTAATTACCCATTGCATTTGATTGCAGATAAGTCTGGTGTCGCGATTTAAGTCTAGGATATGTATGCTGAAGGTAGGGTGCACTTTCTCTTTCTCGTTTTTCATTCTAATTAGGCACTCGCATTTAGTTGCTTTCAGAGCCGACCTTAGAGCTGTTAGTTTGACTATCGAGTTTTTGGAACCATTGGTGAGTTCCGTTGTTAGTTGGAAGTTCCACAGCTTCGCAGCTATTTGTCGAGTCCCGTGTTGTATCCTCGCTTGCTTCAGGTGACTTTTCTTTGTGCCGGATTGTTGTTGTTTGCTTTCCGGTGCCATTTCGCATCATTTCTGGGAGTATTACAACTTGATCGTGTGTTGTGAGAGTAAAAATAAATGTGTACATTAACCGCACCAAAATATTGGAATCACCGGCTACGAGTAATTATTGGTGCATTTCTGGAACATTCATTTCCGGTAAATCATACAGTTTCAAGGGCTGCATCTTATATTTCCTTGCTATAGTGAGTATATAATCAACTTATTCAATAAATGTATAATAAATTTCACCTCCATGTGTGCTGTGATTCCTGGTATACATTTGGCAGCAATGAAGTGGATTGTCAGTCTATGTCAAATTCGAGCTTTTCAGGTAAGTTTTGCTTCACTTTGTGTCAAAAAACCAAACAAAACATAACCTACTAACCTCAAATTTGACATAGTCTGACAATCCACTTCAGTGCTGCCAAATGTATACCACACACTGCAGGTGAAATTTATTCGATCACCCGATATTTCCTGAGTAAGTATATGTCGCCTATTCCTTCACATATTAAAACCCGTTGCTAAACTGAGAGACATTTTCATATTGAAGGGTGATTTAGGATATATTTCTGACTTTCAGTACATTTTGCCTAACCATTAACTTTCTTGAAATCCCTTGCTTTACAATAATTTTTCTTGGCTTTTTTTCTTTGATTTTCTTGTACGAGGGGAAAGCAATTCTATATTTACTATGGCTTTTTGTAGTTGTTCATATGTTATAAATAAAAGTTATCATCCTGCCAACTATAAACCTCCGAACTTATAAAGATATTGTCCTTAGTTCAGTTGATAGAATAACAGACATTTCGTTCTGTATGAGAAAACCAAATACCGCAGTTTCACTTAAATCGCCATATTTGAAACACAGATCGATTGCAGCACTCAGGAAATTAATAATTCAGTTTTGAACTTCCAACAAACTTCTAAAAGTCAACATTTATTCATTTCGCCAAAGAACAAAAATTCCCACCCTGATTTTAGTTGCGCTTCTACAGCAAAACTGTATAAACACATCCTAACATTCGTATCTTATTGGGTCATCTCCGCTGCATTTTACTTCTGGAGCTCTGACCTTTCGCGGTTAATTAATAAACAAACCTAGACAATTCAGCTGTGCTTAATCCATGTGCTAGCTGCCTGCATGAGGGCGGCTTTGTGCGCGTTTCGAGGGGGCACAGATACCTTACAATTTGATTTATGGAACGGAATCGAAGGGAACAGTGTTCGAACAGTAATGGAGATAAGTGCGATAAGATTTGTCGTTTTGCCGCTGAGGACCAGACAATGGCTTAGATTCTATGCAAATTCCTATGGTTGGTTTTTCGTCGATAAATTTCAAAGGCCATTTTATGTTTCTCAAACGGACAATAAATTGAGTGGGCTGTCAACAAAAAAGATAGGGTAAAATATTAAAGCATGGTAGGCGACCAATCTGTGATTGCATCCTTTGAAAGAAAAAGGATTATTATTAGGAAAAAATGTTAACATATTGAAATTTTCTAAGGTTGAGACTTAAATAAAACGAAGATGTTTGTAGAAAAGAGTACAATTCTAAATACCACAGACTTTTTTTACCAGGATTTCTAATCCTAATGACAAAATATAATCTTCCGATATATTGTAATGGTATTAAGCCCACGACTTCGCTTTGACTGCAGTGCAGGATAATGACTGATTCAAATAAGCACAGAGTTGAGGTATTTTATATATAACTGCAATCTTAAACAAGAGTAAAATCATAAATGCATTGATAATGAGATGCGGGAACCGATAATTAGTAGAGAAAGGCACGTTAAGACAAGGCATGTTCAGGGGGTTTTGAATTGGCTCGTTAATTAATCATTAAAAATGAAAGGTTTGTGCACATGCAAAGCCAAACATCATAAAATTTATTTAACACAAATGGTTTGTTAGCTGCAATTTGTAACACAGCGTAAGTTTGTTCAGTTAAAGCATAATGTGGCGAAAATTGTGAGCATAGCCGAAAGGTAATTCAGTACGAAGCAGAACAGAAAGAAGTTGCAAGAGAGCAATGGCTAAATAATGGCAACAGTTTGTGGCAAGAGACATGAAAGTGAGGAACTCAAGAATTATGGCATTTATTAAAAGAAAGTAAAAACAGAGCAGAGCCGTGATTAAAATAACGTTTGTGAGTGCAACGCAAAGAGACATTTTAAAATTATAAGATTAAAAGACAATAACTTAGTATTTAAAAAATGTTAATTTTAAATTTAGATATCAAACTTTATTCTGTTTATAACTTTTTATATCAAAACTAATTTCCTTAAACAAAAAACAATTCAAATAACGTAGCAACCAGATTCGAATCTGTTGAGGAGACAAGGAGAATAAAAGAAATAAATTAATTTGATGTTTGTATGAAATTTGCTCCACTTTAAATACAAATCTTTAATATAAACGAGCATTTTACCATCGAAAAGTGTTGAATTTTATTCATAAAGTGCCCTAGTTTGTGTACCAGTGTTTGTGAAGCTTTACACCACAAATAAATACAAAAACTCTCCATCCGATCTTCGAGGGTGTTTCGGCAGCGAGCACATCGAAATTTCAAGCCCATCGACCAACGACTAAAGTATCGGGGAGCAGAGGACAACAGCCCAGGCAGACTGCGTTACTTTTCCTAGAGAATCCTCTCTACACGTGAACAATAACATGAGCACTAACAAAACAAATATGGCGTGATTCGGCTAAAACCAGCACCATCTGAGTTCAAGATGAAATGTATGAAACTGGCTACTGGAAAAAACGTAGTATGCAACTAGGCTGCGAGTGCGAACGAGATTTTAGAAAACAGAACGAAAAACAGTTATGGGGCATGGAACATACAGGGCTCTGTAGAACATCCAGGAAAACTTTAAATAATAGAAGAAGAGATGAACACCTATCGTATAGCATATCTATACTTGATCTGGTCGAAACTCACTGGAAGAATAGGGATAAAGAACGCCATATATAGTCAACACCAAGATCGGAAACACTCAAAATCACCGTCATCTGCAATAAATATGGGAGATGAGAGCGTCTCCTTCAACAATGTATACACGAGTACTGGTGCAGTAACCGAATATCGGTTTTCCAACAACATCCCCGCAAACTTTATACCTCGGGAGAGTGCATGAATCAAATTCGTTTCATCATGGTTGGTTTGGTTTAAGATGGAAATATTCGGTGAATAATATCAAGACATATCCTAGTGCAGATTGTGGAAGTGGCCACCACCTTCGCCGGATTTATATTAATTTCGCCCCGGAATAAATTAGGCTCGTACGCCCTATGACTTCGCGCACGTGAGTAGTAAAACATCTAGGGGTTGCAAGGCACCGGAACGGACTTGGACTTATAAACGCGGTGCTCCTGCCTTACGTGTTATATACATTACTACGATTGCAATGAAGTTATTTAGGGCAAGCCATTGCGTGTAGAAAACAGGTGCAGATGTTCACTGAGATCAATGAAGAGTATCGTCGTCTACATAAGGAGGCACAACGGCGCTTCAGGAAAGCTAAACTACATCGCCATATTGAACCATGGATACCACAACAAATCACACGATCTGTTTCGCAAGATTAAAATTCTCATTCTAGAATGTACACCCAGAAACTACTCGACTGAAAACGAAAAAGGTTTCATGGACGTGACGTTAAACAAGTAGTAGATGCATGTCAAGAATACTGCACCCAACAACCAAACGACGCTTTTTATGCCGTTTGACGTGACTAATTGTTCTTCTTGTTAAAATTACCTTATATTTTGTCATCTTTTTCAGTATATTTCTTTTCTATAGCGTCCATCTATTGTAATAATAGATGAAAGCGTTTTCTACCAATTATTTCTCTATCTTAAGGATTTTACTTTGTACTTCATTCATTACCATATTGCAAAATTTTCTTAAAAACTTTCTTAATTTGTCACGTAGACTGTAGAGGACACCTGTAGGTCCGCCTGAACATCTTATTTATGTTTTTGAAAATTAAATTTCACTCTTATTTATACATTTAACGTAGGTGTAATGCGAAATCCAGGATTTATCGAGCGGTGTAGCAAAGTTTTGCCAGTTACTTCCTGAGCAGGATGGGGAAGGGGGGGGGGGTCGTTTGGAAGTGTCATTAGTTCGAGACGGTCCAAACCAGAAGACCTACAGCTAGTAGCGCAAACGTCCAAACCATATTGCCATAAAGCAAAAACAAAATCCGAAATTGCTGTAACCCCATGTTTATTTACAATATGTATAATCAGCTCCAAAGCACATCTTGCGCAAGAGAAAATATGCATAAGGCATAAACTTATGGGCGCTGCCGAGTTGCGCCACCTTTAACATTGGCCTTTAATCCACCACCGAGTTGCGCCACCAAATGTCCCTTATCATGGTGGCCCAACTCGGCCAATGAGAGTTGGGGGCCGGGCCGTGTTATCTGACTAGCTCATAATATATATATAAGTGTCAGACAATGTATGCAAAATCAGCATCAGTTTGTTATTTTTGAGTGCTGTATGTCAAGCCGTTTTGGTGAAAAATGGAGGCCCAGTTTATATATAGTGAAAAGGGGAAACCCTTATTACTGTTCCGCAATTACAAGTTTCCAAAGCCCACACATCAAAGGATGGCACAGTAAGGTGGAAGTGCATTAAAAAACAATGTTGCGCTAAGTTATACACAAGTGAATCACAGCAAGGGATTGTTACTCACGGGGAATTCGGCCACAACCATGATTATTTCCAGACAAGTAATTAGCATTCGTTAAGCGGAACGCCATGCAGGACCTGTGTACAGATATCGATTTGAATTTTAGCATGCTTACTATTTTGTAGTGCACTAATAGGAAAAATTTCATAAACTAGACTTGACTGTAAGAGGTACTTTACCTATCTTTCAAAACTTTTTTTAGCTCTAACTTCGTTATCTGTAACACTTTCTAAAATTTTAGGTTATTGTCTGAAAGAGAATTAAAATGCACAAAAATAATGTACTCTTAGTTCATAAGCGTAAGCGTAAGAGCAACCGTTTACCTTAAAATGTCTATCAAAGGTTTTTGGTTGTCATTAAGACGTGCAATTATCAAGTAGCCTTGAGCACAAAAAACAATGGGTAATGATTGTAATCAGTTTTTGTCTTTTGTGCTTACGAAAATGCTGTGACATAACGAACCTTTCAGCATTGGAGAATTCGTTATGTAGCGGCATTTTCTTAAACATAAAAGAACAAATTCTTATGTCACTAATGTTATTAATTGTTTTATCATTGTTTTTTATTAGATGACCATTGTGTTTGTGATCATGGCTTGTTACGTTAAAATTGCGCTTTCGTTAGATTTGTCGCTTCACTCTGATTTTTTTTGTAACTTTATGGGAAGCGCTCATCCGGATTGTAGCTCTGTGGGTAGATTCAAATTCCGCGCGCTTCCTGGGTTAGGAACTTTGTTCGCGGATAGGGACATGGTTCCGTTCTCCCGATAAGTTTTAGTTTTTTTGGCGAGTTTCCGGGTTACGAGGGGCTCTCTTTGGCTTTACCTGTTGGAAACTTTGTGCCGTTTGTAGCAGCTACCATCTTCGAAGTCGTTCAAGAGGTTAATTTAGTTATGTTTGGAAAGTAAACGCCTTCGGCGGATTCTCCTCTAGACGACGTTATTTTGGGCGATTCTAGCGCCCCGCTTGTTGTCGGATTCTTTTTGATGGTAGCACCTCGTGCACGCCCATACGGGTAAGTCCTTATTGGCATTCTGGTGCTTCGCTTAGGGTTCAATTTTGTTGTCAGCTTGACGTGCCGAGCCACAATCCACGATCTGGAATTTGGCGGCTGGAGATTCTTCCTCCGGCGACCTCGCGTAAGGCCACCTTTGGTTAATCAGGGCCCCATCGTCATGCTGGGCTATTGACCGCCGGTGCCGAAAGCAGAGCTTCCGTGAATCTCATGAGAGCACACTTAATACTAGGGACATTCATTAAGCCCCCTTTCTGGGCCATGTTGAGCCTATGAATTAAACTGCCCCAGGCCACGGATCTACCATTTCAACTACATGTACCAGCCAGGCGATAACTTGTACACTAGCCGAAAGCAAGGCCCATGCCAATGTGTGGTACGTCCAGGTATTTTTAATGTGTAATTATAAATTATTGAGAGGCTTTTCCTCCGATTGTACCCAGCATTTTCCATAAAAATTTAAGTATTACTTGCTGTAGGCCCTATTGGGTCACTTGTCGACTTCTCCCAGCCAAAGATTATAATTAAACTCTGATACTTGAGAACTATGTGTAGTTTCTCTCAATGTTGCTGTATAACGTTCTTTGCAGCTATAGTTCTTAACCCATTATAAGAACTCAGTCTGCGAATCGTCTGATTAAGCACTTGAGATACCTGGTTGATTGTTTTCCTCTGGATTCGCTGGCGCCCCTCCCGGTTTCCATTCATTTAATTTACTGCACGCCGTCTTCGACTTGAGCTAGACGTGCCCTCCAGGTATCTGATTTTGCTTGTTTTAGTTGAGAAATATAGCCAGCGAATTGACGCGTTTAAATCATGATAACAGGCTACTTTGATAATTGCTCGTGTTAATGAGTACCAAAAACCTTTAATGGGCATTTTAAGGTATACGGTTGCTTTCAGACTTAAGAACTAAGAGTACATTATTTTTGTCCTTTTTAATTCTCTTTTAGATAATGACCTACAATTTCAAAAAATGTTACAGATAACGAAGTTCAAGTCTAAAAAAAGTTTTCAAGATAGGTAAAGTGCCTTTTACACTCAAGTCGAATTTATGAAAACATTTTTGTTAGTGCAGTACATAATAGTAAGCATGTACACCAAAATTCATATCGTTATCTCTACACTTGTGGAAATGACAAAAGAATAAAAAATAAAAATTGAATTTCAAAGCCCTGTAACTTCTTACTGAAGGGACTTTGTACTAAGGTATATTAAATTTAAGCGTTTTATTATAACGTAAGGAATCTATTACCAATCGGTGTCCTATTCTTTTTTGGACACCCTGTATATATATTGTAATGGTATTTTGCTTATAGCAATTCTGGTTGCATTGCTAACGTACAAATGCTAATAAAGATTTAAATAGTCCAGAATTCGGTATTGTATTTATTGCTACAATATAAGTCACTAGTAAACATTTATAGTTACACAAAACATGATTAGCAATAACTATAATTAATTTTCAGAGGTTAGTGATTGAATAGAATAATATCGTCCACGGTTGCGTTTAATTTGTATTCAAGATTTGTACTCAATATGCAAATGTAGTCAAGTTTAGAATGGACTGACATATTAATTGCGTAACGTCAGAAACGATAATGATTCGCTTAGGTACAAAGATGTTTCGATGCGTTACAGAGGTTTCATGCAGCGTTGGAATTCATACCGAGATGCCAACAATCAATAACGCAGCTAAAGGGTTATAAAGCATTGCAAGAAGGACCAGATTAATGCAAAGAGCATTTATAAAGCAACCTGAAATTACGGAAGACTACACGAATGTGCTAATAGCTTGTAAATCCGTGTTTTTTACTAAAAGTGAAAAAGTGCCACCGATTGTTATAATTTCCAGAATGATATTTATAAAAGCAATTAGAAATTACAATCAAAGACTGTAAACTTATTAAAAAACAATTGTAAATCATGTGCTTGTGGCTGTTTGTTGGAAGAAGTCAAGCCGAAAGCTTGTGTATTGTTTGGCTCCCCGAATTTAATTAATTTTGTTGATAAAAGTATATAATCTGTACCCCCTTATTTATTTGCCATTGAGCCCAGGCCAGCTGTGGTTAATTTCACAGTGTTCCGGAGTGCAGTTCCAGAGTAAATTGGATCTGGAGCTTTGCCTGTGTGTGATAGCGTTTCGAGCTAAACTTCGACTAGTTGTGGAGCTGCGGAAGCTGAAATCAGAGTGCAGCGCCTAGAGAAGGCCTTGTTTGTGGTTTATAAGAAGATAGCAGCCGCTAAAATAGCGTCAAGAGGCAGGTATGATCTTGGCGTCCCTTTAAACCGGGGCATGTGCGACTCCAACTTTCGAGCTGTGATTCAACTAGATTGGGAGCTGCGGGAAGGGACAGAAAAGTGCAGAACCTGGGAGAGGCTTGGTTCATAATCCAGAGACAGGCAGCAGCAGCTGAAACCGTTCCAGGAAAAAAATACAAGCGTGGCGTCCCTTTGCGGAGACCGGAAGCGAGAGGTAGCGTTCACAAGAAAAACAAAAGCAGATTGGCGTCGCTTTGTACTTGAAAACAAATTGCAAGTTAGCCTAACGTATTGATTATTTGGAATGCATTGCATAATTTACCTGAGGTGAACTGACTAATTGTTGGGTAATTTGTGTTAAAAATACCCTGGATTTTCTGGGTTTCGAGCAGCTTTGTTTAGAGTAAAATATTTGAGGTTAACTGCCATTCGTTAGAATTTGAGCATTTGCCATACAATGGTTAAATTCATCTAAAGTGTAACAACGTAACCCTGTAGACATACGAGTGTCAATTGCTAGCCGGCGCAAAAATTTAATAAGTTGCTAATGAATAAAATATAGAAGGCAACGTACCAAAAAAATAATATTTTTAATTAGCTAGAAGAGAGAGCCAAAATTTAAATCAAACTCAGCTGTGTTGTGGCAGAAGAATATTTATTTAATATTTTAATTACATAAAAGGAGCACGTCAACAGAATATACACAGTTCTATTACCAAAATGGAATGCAAGTAAACTGACTAGAGCGTGAATTGGTAACTACTCCCAACCATAACTGAGAATAGTGTGAAAATGAAGTACGAGTGCTCACATTTGCCTAAGAAGTTTCGTTTACGTTACAACCGTGTTCAGCACCTCAAATTGTGCACTAACTGTCCATGATTAACAGATAAGATCCAATTTTTTTCTTGAATATGCCACATGGCAATTACAACAAGCGAAGCTCCGATATATTCTTCACCGATCTGCTTAGGATCTGTAATCCGTGACTAAAAACGCTACAATTAAAGTTCGGCATACATACGACAAATATTTTCAGTTCCATACTGCCACATTTCGAAATGGCTCCACCACGATCAAATCGTACAGGAAGGTACCTGTGTATGATTTTCTGCAGGATCGGAGTCTATATAAGAACTTTCTCCTGCTTGCAGTGAGAAATCGTAGAAGATAAAGACGTTTGGAGAAAGTATTTTCCCAGCGTAGCTAGACGGCACACCTAAACGGAAATATACTAAACGGGGTAATAAAACGCCGGAACGTGCAGAAAGGCTAGGGGTGATGTATTCTTCGCCTATTTTTGCTAGATACATTTCAGTGGCTGCATATTCAACACATCAATGCTAATGGAAAATTCTCAAGATATCGGAAGATCTAACAATCCACAAACAGTACATCTCCGAAGATATCAACCGCAAAACACCAGCAGCACTTTATCACTAATCTGCCCAAGATGGCGACTGAAAATTGTTCTATCTTATATACACAATATTTCGCAAACCTTTCCAAAATTTCCCTATTTTTAATATTTGCACAAATATAGACCAAGGTGCTAGGCAGCCAAACACACATCAACGTAAAAGTGGCTACATAACCCACACCATAAGTAAATAATAATTGAAAATAATCGGCTCAAGACAACTCCTGGATAAATACCTTAGTTTTAAATTGAGCATTTTGACATGTAACAAGGGATGTTCTAGAATTTCGCTAAACGCTGCTTGGTTTATTGACCATTAAATCAATAGCATGCGATGAAACGAATGGTGTGAGAGTATCAATATCGATTACAATAGTAAACGTACAATTCCAATTCGGTTTAGTAAACTGAATCCTTGATTTCCGCAGATTTACAAGAGTAATCACATATGACAGTTGTGTTTAATTTGGTCCAATTAAAACTGAAGTTAGTGATTGTGCATCTCTCCTGAACATCGACCTAGAAACAATACAATTTATCGCTAATTAGAAGTCAGACGACGGTTTGCTTTTCGTTTACACGGCACGTAGTGAAAATTTGGCTGCTCAAAACAGAATCAGAACTTCCTGCCTGCAATCTCCCCGAACGCTGAAAAATTCTGATGTCTTGATGAATCAACGAAAGTTCTCTCGTAAAACGCACCCCTTCGTCGTCGGGCTGTTGATTTATCTTCGCTTTCCGCGAAAAATTCTTACCGGAGCGTGCTCGAAATACGTTACTTTTATCGGCGCAACGTAATTTGGGCGAAGGTGCGAGCGAGTTCACTAATTCGTCATTCGACATCGGAATTAAGCATACAGAGGCGAATCGTGGGCAACACGGGGCGGCGAGAGCCCATAAACAATAACGCTCGACTGCCGACTCTAATCTTCGTTGAGACACACAACTGGCGGCGGCGGAAAGTGGCAATTTTCAAATTGCCCAATGACCCAAACAAGGAATCAATAAAAGTGGGACCAATATTTCAAAGTGTCTCCTAGAATCCATATATAAATTGCTCTCTATCAGCCGTTTGCACTCAAACACTACCGCAGCCGCGATGCTCGCTGGAGCGAAATATCCACCGTGACAGCCCGAATGTCCCCCAAACCAGGCCGGAACTTACGACAAGCTGTGTGGAAAGGTGTTCGAAGCACTCCTTATTGGCTCATTCTAAACATCGAGGAAAGAATTATATCTGATCTCAGACTGTGCCGCTGCAGGCGGCTTGAAGGCCTACGCTTCACAGTCTAATGAGGCCTCTTATCGCCAGTAAGCAGGGCCTAGGAGGCACCCAACCGTGCAAATGTGTCAGTTGCGGAGATAGCTAAGAAAATGGGATTGCTAAGCTGAAATTTTTCACTAAGCTTTCTTAGGTTTCATTGCGCTTACTTTAAATTCCGCGCCCGCCAGCCCTTGAGTGTAATTGAAGAACTTCAGGTCGGCTTTGTTTGGAGAGATAATGCCGGGTTTAATGACGTGGAATGCTTTAGAATTATATCTGGTGTAAGAGGTTTGTCCCGAATGTTTATTGTTACAGCCGCACGCTTCATTATTTCGACTTCGTCTCGCCACTTTTGAGCGAACTATTCGCAGTTAATCTACTGAACGTTTAAATATAACTCGGACGTCGTCTTAAATTGGTATAGGCATCACACAATGCTTTTAAGGAAGTTAATGTTGCATTTACATAATTTTTATGTGCTTTTAGATTCCTAGAAATTTTAATAATGAAGAACAGCCTATTTTATTCCTTTTATAGAGCGCTGAATGCCCATTTATCAGATAAATACTTCAATTCCTCTAGTACCAATCGAATTCGGAGCATCACAAAGCAACACTCTTGCTTTGGTATCGGCGTTTGTGTTATAGATCTTCATCATCATACCATCTTGATATTGTATATAGTTGGTTCATTAGATTAGTCTGTTTATATGTAGAGAATGGCTTGTTTTGAATGTTCCGCTACTCTATCGTATTTTGCGAACCTTAAATTGCACGGAAGAAATTAACGTGGAGTGATCTTGGGTTACATTAGTTATTACCACTTAACGCTCTAATACGCAGTAGTAATAAAATAAATTAATGTTTTTCTTACAACACTTCAATGTAAGCCGAATAGTCAGCTGTGAATATCCAAAACAGTCCCGTAGCCAATGGCGTTCAATGGTCCAGTTAAGCTTCTTTGAAGGAGGAAGTGGGTTAACACTGAAACGATCAAATCCAAATACGGGCGTCACCAATTTGCTTGTTTAACAATTCGCGAATCTATGTTGGGAGAAAAATACACTTATTAGACGCAGGCTCTTTAATAAGCTATTATATCAAGAACAAGACATAAATGTGGCGCAATTAAGGTGATTTTTATTTCCAATATACAGTGTGATAGGTGAAACGACTCTTGTGAAAGGTAAAAAATGTTCGATTTAAATTTTCATTTTTTTTGGGTTCAGCCCTGCTTGGTTAAAGGCGAATTTCTAACATAACTTCTGTTTTGAAAAATCAAGTATGCCGTGGAAATTATCAAAAAACCAATTTTTTTGTAAGGTAAAGTACCTTTTATGTGGCAGATACCACAACAAGTTATTAAGAAAAGTTGTTTAGAATCAATATCTAGGCCTCTATACCAAATTTCAAAATCCGCGGCCAACTTTGATCTCGCACAATTTCTTTTATGTTTAGGTCCCAAATCAAAGAATTTTACTTTTAACAAAGATTTTTACTGTAAAAACAAATACTTTTAACAAAGTTTTTTATTTAATAATAAAAAAACTTTGTTAAAAATAAAATTGTTTGATTTGAGAAATGAACATAAAAGAAAATGTGAGAAATCAAAGTTGGCCGAGGAATTTGAAATTTGGTACAAAGACTTAGATCTTGATCCTAAACAACTTTTCTTAATTACTTGTTGTCGTATTTGCCACATAAAAGGCACTTTACCGTTCAGGAAAATAAGTTTTTTGAAAATTTCCAAGGAATACTTGAATTTTCAAAACCGAAATTATGTTAGAAATTCGCCCTTAACCAAGCAGGGCTGAACCTCAAAAAATGAAAATTTAAATCGAGATTTTTTTACCTTTCACAAGAGTCGTTTCACCTATCCGGGGACATATACAATACATGCAGATAAAAAAACATATCGTACTGAAATAGGATATTGATTGGACATATCTATGATATGTACATGTAAATAAATAAGGCGAATCCAATATTAAGCCTGCGACGTGATCACGTAACGTTCACAGCGTAATATAAGTTCCAAATACTTCCTTATCACACATATATATTGAGATGGCTTAAAGCTCACAATTTAATTCTGTATGCAAAAAGAAATATTGAACAAAGTCAATTAAAGCAGAGTTGAAATATTTAATTTAATTGCAATCTAAACAGCAGTTGAAGTTATTAAATGCATTGGCAATGATATGCAAGAAGCATAATTAGAGAGATAAAGGCAGGCATAAAGAAAGCAGATTTCAGAAGAATTGAATTTGAAGTTTGAGTAAACGAAAGATTTAATGTGGCTAATATAATATAAGTAATATGATAGGTTTGAGCATATTTGATGCCGGTCCAAATGAAAGGAAATAATACTAAAGGTTGGTTATGTGCATAATGAATATGAGCGTAGAGTTATTAATAAACGTACAGGCCAGTGAAAAGCAAGCAAGCTGAAAGGTTGATGGAAATCAAAGCAAGATAAAATAGAATTTGCAAAGAGCAATACAGAACGAGGGCAACTGAAATGAAGAATAATCATTGACGTGTTTAAAATTGAACTCGAGTACCAGTGAATTTTAAAACTGTTCAAAGTGTTCATAGCAGAGCAGTGATAAATAACGTTTTATGTGACGAGAAAGAACAATTTTTATGTATAAGAAATAAAGACAATTTATAGTTTTAAGCAACAAATTTTATTCCTTTATGTGAAATTGTATCTAATACTTGTTTCCTTTAAACAATATCAGATCGCGGTTACTAGGTAACGCGATGCTTTTTTGTTAAATAATAAGAAATACATTCCTGTAATTATCAAGTCGTGGGCAAATGGTGCTCCTGAATTTTAATGTTTTTATGTAATGAAAGCTATTTGCCAAGTATAAAAAGTATACAGAATTATTCTACAAGTGACCGGGCATATTTGGGAGTGTTAGTCCCCAGTAAAAAAATTATAAATTTGTGCAAACCAACTTCGGCTTTGGATCAGCACCTGGATATTTCGAGCTGCGACACTGGTCCATTTGAACTTAAGAAGCCAGGGATCGCAAGTACTACAGGCCAGGAAGAGGTGTAAGAGCATCGCAGAACAAGATTTGGGGCCAGGGAAGCGACTTCCAGCGAATAAGGACATCGGCGTCACCTGCACCAGCTCCGATGCGAGATCGGCGAGAAATTCAATGGTACGATTTGGCATGTTTTTATGTGGTTGGAGTACGGAAAGCTAGTGTACTTCAAGAATACACCTTGCTGAAGAGATTCATCGTGTTTCTGGGCACCCAGATCCGTCCCAGTTCGAGTAAATTGCATGGCGTCACCAGAAAATGCGATTTTGGCCAGGATTTGGAGTTATCACGAGAAGTAGAACAAAAGATAACTAACGTCGTTTTACGTCACATCTGACACAAAATCGAGTGAGTTGTTGCTGGGCGGGATATTTGGTTCAGTTTACCTGTGGTTTCTTGCAAATTTCGCTTTTGAAAATCAAAATAAAACGCTGTATGCACCCGCGCATCTTTTGTGGATAAGTCAAGTTTGTGAGGTTATGAGTAATTGAAGCGAGTAGCGCGGTTGTACTAAAAGTTGGTCGTATTTGGGCTACCCTGAGTTAAATATTCTAAAGAATAATTTTAAAATAAAACTCAAATATGAACCTAACCTGAGATATTAGTCTTGTGTTTTGCCGGAGCAAGCCCAAAGTAATATTGCAATTCGATAAAATATAGAAAGGGGCAATTGATCATCTTATTAAAGAGTAATAAGTACGTTTCATTTTGATTAGCGTAAAATACTGACAGGCAAAGCTTTACGTTGTTTAAAATTTAATATAACTACCCAGAGTATTGTGTGGTGTCTTGCCCTATTTAATTAGTTATATTTTCTCTAAAGCCTCTATTAGTTGAGGGCATCATTACAACATATAGCTCAAGGAAATACACATAGATTAATAATACAGCAATACATCACTACGTCCGGCATAAACAAGATAATTTAAATATAGTAAGTTCTCAAACTAATTTACGTCAATGCACTTCTAACTGCGGAAAAATAGTTATTTAGATGAAAGCAAGATATTGAGGATTATCTGTAGAATTTAGCATCAATACAAAAATCTTTTATACAAAAAACACTAAAAGTCCATATAAGCGAAACCACTAAAATTCCTTCCTTACGGCCACATTAAATGTAGTCAGTTGAGAATCGGCTTAATGCTCCAACTATCACATCTTCAAAATTCCTTTTCGAATGGAACACGCTAGTTCATAAACATTGAAAGATGGTTTGTGTTTAGCTAGCCCTGCTCACTTAGAAATCGACAAATCGAAAATGAGGAGGCTAATAAGCGATTTTACCAACATAGTTTGACGAAGTGACACTACAACACCTGACCAAAACGTCTAAATAATCACTTGATCTCACAGGTAAACATATCACATAACTAGAGTCCATCTGCAATTCCCAATGTGCACGTGCCAGAAAAACACCTATATCGATTAAATTTGCATACCACTTACGTAGCTTTTAGAAAAAATAAGGTGAGTTAGGTAGCTAGGGCTAACATTAGTAAAGAGAATCGAAAATGTCAAAATGACCGTGTCGTTTTCATCTACTCTCTGGTTTGCCTTGTACTACAGGAAGTTCTGTGTTTAATATGGTTCTCCCAGACAAAAATCATTATGTTTGTTTTGCTAAGATGCTAGAATATATCACGAAGATTTTCGATTTATAGTTGGATAGTTGCCACAAGTATCGTGTTATCAGAACATTTCAAGACGCTTATCTGTTATTCCCCAAAAAAACACACAAATTGGTGGAATCAAGACCTACAAAAGGCCAGACAAGAAGTCAGACGTCTGTTTAACAGGTCTAAAGCCACAAATAACTGGGAGAACTATCACAAGGCTCTCACAGACTATGGCAAAAAGATCAAGGCAGCTAAGATAGCAGCCTGGAAAAAGTTTTGCCAGGAGGTGGAGACCACGCGATCCACAGCTAGACTTCACAAAATCATCTCAAAGCAAGCCATGAACCCAGTAGGCACTCTTAAAAAAGAAAGCGGAAAATACACTACAACGAAAGAGGAGACTTTATCTCTTTTGATAAAAACTCACCTACCCGGAGCAGTGGAACAACCTACTCTGGCTGAACCCAATCATACCCCTAGGAGGGAAGACTGGGAAACAGCTAAGAGAATAGTCAGCAAAGAAAGGATTAGATGGGCAACTAGCCTCATCAGTCCTTTCAAATCTGCTGGAAACGACGGCATACAACCCGTAATGCTGCAGAAAGGGATAGATATACTGCTGAACCCACTCAAAGACATGTTCCAAGCAAGTCTTGCCTTGGGTTACATTCCCCAATCCTGGAGAGTGACTAAAGTAGTATTTATCCCTAAGCCTGGTAAGAGCAGCTATGCAGAAGCTAAATCTTACAGACCTATCAGTCTAACGTCATTCCTCCTTAAAACGTTGGAAAGATTAGTAGACAGATACTGGAGGGAGGAAGCCCTAACTTCACTCCCGATTCACAAATATCAACATGCTTACCAAACAGGGAAGTCATGTGAAACCGCTCTACACCAACTAGTGGGGAAAATTGAGAGAACCTTGCAGTACAAGGAGTACGCAGTCGGAGCATTTCTAGACATAGAAGGTGCCTTCGACAACACCTCCTACCACTCTAGTGAAAGAGCAATGACAAACCATCAGATCGATAACACCACGATAAGATGGACTATGGCAATGCTCAACACCAGAGTTGTAAAAGTCAAGTTATTTGACAAGGAAAAGACAGTGCAGGCGACAAGGGGATGTCCACAGGGAGGAGTTCTTTCTCCACTCCTGTGGTGCCTGACAGTTGATGAACTGCTGATCCAACTCAATAACAAAGGCTACTACACTCAAGGATACGCTGATGACATTGTCATACTGATTCAAGGTAAATACCAAAGAACCGTAGACAATGTAATGAAATCAGCACTAAAGATAACCGAAGAGTGGTGTCTAGAGAATAATCTTAGAATTAATCCCAGCAAAGCCACTCTCGTCGCTTTCACTCGTAGAAAGAACATCACAAACAGAATCAACATAAAACTGTTTGAGACAAATGTCAACTGGGAGAACGAGGTTAAGTACCCATCGATTCCAAACTTACTTGGAACTCCCACATAGACAAAACAATCACCAGGTGCATACAAACATTAGTTATTGGGAAAAGAGCCATAGGTAGTACGTGGGGGCTCAAACCGGAACTGACCTTCTGGCTGTACAAAACCATGGTTCGACCAATAATTTCATATGGAATAATCGCCTGGTGGCCCAAAATAAAACAAGCAGCTGCGATCCACAAAATCAGCAGAATACAATATCTAGCTAATCGGTGCATCACTGGAGCCTTTAAAGGCACCTCAGGACAAGCACTGAATGCTATTTTAAATCTGCCACCTCTGCACATCTTCTTGGAAGGTGAAGCCAGAATGGCAGCCTACAGATTACAAAGTACTGGTCACTGGATGACCACAGCTAATAATCTAGGACATGGCAAGGTCATGTCACACATCAACAACCCAATATTAGAAATGGGTTCTGATCTTATCATCAAAGCCTATGACTTTGAAAAGAACTTTACTGTACACACAAGTTGGAATCCGGACCAGCTACCAACTCCAACAAATAAGAACATCATTTTTTACACTGATGGATCTAAGTTTGAAGGGGGTACAGGCTCCGGTGTGTACAGTACCAATCCTAGAACCAACGAAAAAGTCAGTCTAGGAAAGTTTTGTAACATCTTTCAGGCTGAAGTACAAGCTATTAACGTATGCGCAAACATCAGCATAGAAAAGAAGCTGCTCAATCGAGACATACACATTCTCTCAGATAGTCAGGCAGCACTGAAAGCGCTAAACGCTTTCAGTACTTCATCGAGACTGGTCAAGAAATGCAAATCCAAACTTCAAACCTTAAGCCAGGGAAATACGGTAAAATTATGCTGGATCCCAGGTCACCAAGGTATTGAAGGAAACGAAAAGGCGGACAAGCTCGCAAAAGAAGCAGCCCGTAATGCAATGACCGGTCCAGAACCTGGTCTAAGCATTCAGAAAAACCAAGCCCGCTCAGCTATTAATGAATGGGTCAACACCGCACACCAACTAAAGTGGAGAAACTACAATCAAGCAACACACTGCAAAAGATTGCTATAAACCCCGAATCCACAAGCCACCAAAACCCTGTTGAGACTGAACAGAACTCGAATCAAGTAAGTAGTCAGTCTACTAACAGGCACTGGAGCATTCAGAGAATTTATGCACAGGATCAATATCTATAGAGATGAACCTGTTTGCAGACTATGCCAAGAGGATGATGAAACAGCCTATCATATCCTCTTTGAATGCCCAGCATTAGAGCGTAAAAGACACCAACGCGATTGGAACCTTAACTCTATTGACAACCGCAAGCTAGTAGGGGACACTGCAAATCTAGTAAAAGATACAGATGTCGGCCTGCTAACTTGAAAACTCCCGACAGTACAAAAAGCCCAAAGGGCTGACGTGCGCATGCCAGCAAAAGGCAGTCGTGGAATCTAAATCTAATCTAATCTAATCTAATCCCCATGGAAATTTTACCAGTTCAGTTTTTCATTAGTTATCTATCGGAGGGCGTACATGACCTTGTCTATTACATGTATTGGAAATAAACTTGTGAATTTAATCACTAGTTACTGGTAATATTAAAATTAACATATTGACAATTGATAAGATCGTAATGGTCTCGCATCAAAAACTCAATACTGTTTCCAGACTTCTACAAGTACAGACAAATAACATTGAAGTTCATTTAAGAAAATGGTGAGTCTACGGGAAGCGCCATAGTTCACTCCCACCATTTTCGTCACAAGAAGTAACGTTTACCTAAATACCTCAGCCACAAAAGGATGATGTGAACTACTTGCATCTTGACTGCATAGGCACCCAATTTGAATTAATCATAATTGATACAGATGTTTCTAATTCTAAAGTATTTATAGCAAGATGTACTAACTCATAAGTTGCCAAAACTCCAAACAAGGAAGAAGCTTCTCATAGACACTGTAATAAAACCCATGTGAAACTATGGTATCCAACTTTGGAAATCATGTAGTGACTAACATTTATTTTTTTCGTAGTGTAGCTATCATATAATTAAACTAGAACAAATGAAGTAAAGAAGGATAAGCAAAGCAGGCAAGCCAGCGGGCAGTCCACCTAATATAATTTCAAAATACAAATATTTCAGCCACAAATTCAAAACCATGAACTATAATACCTGTGTACGTCACATTATGACTTACACGGCAGAGACCTGAACAGACAATGAAAGGGGGTAAGGCCTATTGCAACAACGCCAAGGTATATATTCCGACAAAAAAAGACGGCGTCATGAGAGAAGAATAAAAAATACAGGACAGCTTTAAATAAAGAATACAAAGTAGAATATCTGGGAACAACCACTTAGAGAGGATAGCAGCCAAGAGACTCAGCAAGAAATGGAAAGCCCAAGACTAGAACAATAGAAGAAATCCTTGGTATCTATACCCAACGAAGAAGAAGAAGAGCTAGCGACTCCAGTATCGCGAAGATACAATTTCTAAGATACTGAGAAGGATTTGCTGTACACCATGCTATGTCTCAAATTATATTATTTGGCATTATCTTTCGAAATTTATGGATGGTGCAATATCGGATTCTATGTTACATATAGTGTCGAATCTACCTTTTTCTTCAAGTGTCTCTATCTCTAACAGAAAGTTTCTCTACAAACGTACCTAAGTCTTTTCATTCCCCTGTGTCGCTTTCTAGGGTACACAACCATCATTTTTATTATTAGCCTTGTTAAGGTTGTTATATGTTATAGTACT
Organism: Agriotes lineatus; assembly: GCA_940337035.1. Taxonomy (NCBI): domain Eukaryota; kingdom Metazoa; phylum Arthropoda; class Insecta; order Coleoptera; family Elateridae; genus Agriotes; species Agriotes lineatus. The sequence goes on along the minus strand of OW679196.1, from coordinate 160,359,596 downwards.
GTTTTAAACCTCACAATTTAAAAAAAAATTAAGTTTGATTGGTCTTGTTAGCTACTCTGTAATTCTTAGATCTTGTACTATTCTATATAATGTGATCTCGTTTTTCCTATTGTTGACGTGCTGCAAGTCGACGAAAATATGATAGGTGTCTACTGCACTTTAAAGTTTTCTCCATTATTTGTTCGAGTATAGATAAGATGGCTCGACTTCATTTTATCCTGGTTCGTTTTGCCTAGAAGATATTTCCTATTGTGTTTCTAATCTGTAATGTATTACCTGAGCTCTTACCTTTTAGAGTTCTAGGGTTCTGGTTATTGTAATTATCACTATATATTTAGTAGCTTTCCTTCTTTTTTTGTCGTTGTTTGATACTAACTGTAATTGTTAGCGTTATATATTTTGTTTACCCTTATGTAAACTTTTTAATAACCGTACGTATTAGTTGTCTTTAATTTTTACTTCGTATTCTTTTTACTTCTTGCCTCTTTATATCCTTCGTATTTATTTCAAAAGAACTTTTTTCTCCTATATCTATGTTTGTCAAACAACAGGTTTTCCTCTTTTATACTATCTTTAAATTGTTTTTTATTTCCACCAGAGTACTTTTTTAAAATTTTATATATTGTTTATACTTCCTGCGTTTCTACATGCATTATGCGTTAAGCCGTAGTCTCTTGAAATGTAAATATCGTCGATTACTTGTAAGTTTAGGTACCTCTCTTCTATTTAATACTTCTCTACTGGCTCTCTTTACATTATACACTCTTCGTCTAAGTACCAGATACTGATTTGAGTAACATTTTGTTTCAGACTTATAACAGCTTAGTAAATGAAGATTTCATGAACTAAAATTTTAGTATCAACTCCAGTCGAATATTTTTTAGAACGCTATCAATCTGACACAAGTATAGAGAAGAGTTTGAACTGTCTTCTAGAAAACGATTTTGTAGACGATAAAAACAAACACGTCAAAATAAAAATAATTCTTTATTATGTCGTCTTGAAAATTGCAGACGCCGCTACTAGTTTTAAGCCAGCAGAGAAGCGATTGAATTTCATCCTTCGTGAATCAGTAAGGCTAGCGGGAGTCGCAGGCAGAAACCAAAGAACGAGCGTTGAATCAGGGTGTGTACGGACAGTTCTGGTGTAGTACGATTTGCATTGCCTTTTTGGAAGCATTTTTACGACGCTAGTGGCATACTACGACTGCCGATGGATAAACCGCTTCCCAGGCACAAATTTACTTGGAGTTGTATTCACGCTCAGTTACAGTATCGTAGAATTTCATTCTCGATCCGTATCGGACATCGCAAGCATTCCTATTTGTGTTCCGCCACCATACGCTTAATCTCGACTACATTATCGCACCGGAGAGCGGAGACATGTCCAAATCTCAATCTAACTGATGCCTAGACATCATCGTTAGAGCCCGGGCTTTGCACAAAGCTTTGGTTATCTACATTGGCTTGCCTGCCATCAATAAATCTATGTTAGAGCAGAAATACTAAAGGTCTCGCCCCCTTTTTTGGGGGGGGGGGGGGGGGAAGGAGGAGAAATCTTCAAAAGACCCCGGGGATTTTCCCAGGAGTGTCGGGTTTATTTGGGGAAAGGGGGAGCCCCCAAAACGCCTACCGACTAAAACTCTTCCTTCGTGTTGTCGAGTCATGCTGGAAACATCTCGTGATACTACTTCAGCATGGTCAACTCCGTGTGTCTTATTCTTGCCTGTCTTCCCTCGTTCTTTCATCTTTCTCCTTCTGCATCATTCTTGTTTTGATGCAGTTGAGTACAGTTTTCCAGTTCTCTTCGCTCGATACCATTGTGTTAATCAGGTTCTGAGGCGTAAGTCCATCTTGTAGTGCTTCGTTCATCTCTTCTCTTGCTGCATGCCAATGTGAACATCGGAAGAGTGTGTGTTGCGCTGTGTCATCTTCTTCGTTACATTATGTACATGATCCACTGTTTGACTTTCCGATGCGATGTCGGTAGCTTGCGAAACTCCCATGGCCAGTTAATACCTGTGTCAGGTGGTAGTCGTTGTCCCCGTGTTCGCGAGTAGCCCAGGGTTTTATTTCAGGTAGCACTGTATGTGTCCACTGACTAGTCGTAGCGTCCTGCCACCGCCTTTGCCACTTTTCCAGGATTTCCTCTCTTACTCTTCTTTTGTCTCGCCTGCTATGGTATACATGTACATCAGTGCGTAAAATAATATTGCCTGCATGATCGCCCATTGTTTAATGGATCTATAGGTTGAGTGCATACCCGTCTGGTTATGTTAATCGCTATTTGGAACCGTAGCTGGCTTTCTGTTAGGCTACAAATACTATTTTCCATAGCCTGTATTTTGGAATTCTGACGTCACGCGTTCAGGTAGTTTAAGGGTAACTTGCTATGGACCCGGATCTTTACAGCTGTGGCCGATGTAAAACTTAGGTAGCATGGTGTGTTGAATATAACCCTACTAAATTTTACTCTGTGTAATTTCTTGTAAAACCAATTACAGTACGCGTTTTCAGAAGAGTAAGATTATTTCAGAGCACATTAGAGGCAACCAAAATGTAATTACCAGTGTTAAACATGCCAATTTTCGGAAGCTGTGAGTAAGGTCGTCCATGATGGGATCTTCGCAGTACATTTCTAGCTAATAATAAATTAACATCATACTGGCGCTTGGAGAATAATAAACATCTTTCCTCCGTGCAGTTCTAATCTGTAACAATTTTATATAATCGAGATGACTAAGTACATATTTTGTTACATGTTCCTTCATTCTTCTTTCTCTTTCCCCTTTTTAAAGTGTTCAGGGATTCATATCTTTTATATTATAGAGTTATAGCCGCCTAATTTACCTATTATGTATAAAATTATTTCTCTTTAGGCAACGTTCTTATTTTATTTTTGAAACGTAGTTCAAATTTATTTTAGATTAAATTACTGTCAATAATACTCGCGGGTGGAACTTCATGCAAATTAAGCTAAGAAGCAATTTCTTATAATTGTTAATCCCCTTAGTACTTATTCTACATCAGCGTTTTATTCAACTGACATTTTATATCAAACCCAAGTTATTTTATTGGCTCCACATCCACGATAACAAAATATTGTTTTTAATATTTTGTATGATATGCAATGGTAGCTTACAAGTAAATAAATCTCTCGATATTGCTTGAAATCACTTTTGCGTGTTCAACTTTCAATTGAAAAAGGTTCTTAACGTGAGTAAAAGCGATTTTCTTGACAAGTTAATCTTTAAGCCGTCGCAAAGACGCCTATGTAATTGAAAATATAATTCGACATGCAATAGGAACTATCCAGGGAATAAATGATATAACATTTTCTAAATAAAGTTAAAACCTTAGGTACCCTTGTGATCATTCCATTAGATTTAAAATAGATTCAAGATATTGAATTCTGTCAATAGTTCTAATACTTCCATTGGCACAGTAACTTTATTTCCCAAAAATTGATAATCACTAATTCTAAACTTTATACTCTGCTTGTTATTTTATTACATTGTGACATATTCAAGATTATGTAAAAATACCCCCAAAACATGTAAAATTTTTGGCAACGTGGATAAAAGAGGACACTAAGGCGTTCCTAAATAATTTGAGGTATTACGCGAATTTATCGCTCTAATTTTTAAGAGCATAACACACCGTGTGCGCTCCCATAATCATAAATCATACTACACTTAAGGGATTTTTGAAGGGTAATACCCTTGCAACGGATGAACATTTCTTGCACAATAATTAATAGATTCTACAGTTTTAATTTTACTGGTATATCTGCAAACTGCAACCATCTAGAGTAGATGAATGTTTATTAACATTTCCAGAATTAAAGCAATACCTATTTTTCAGGTAGGGTTCTTTAAAGGTTGTGTATAATAAATTAAAAAAATCAAAGATAAGCTCACTAAGATTAAACTCTTAAACGTACCCGTTTATTAGCTAGCAATGGATATAAAAATGCACGTGTAAATATTTTAAATTCCAGCCACTGTGAAATTAATATGTTCTAACCCCGTCTACTTCGAGGGCATCCGCTAGACCTATACGGAACCGAACTGGGGCACCAAGTTGCCCTTCCATGACATTAATTAAGAAACAAGTAGTGCTGGGATCGTGCAACGGATAAAACCGCCGGACCATGGCAGCCCAACCTGATATACAGAATTTGCATATATTTGGCTAATGGTTCGGACCTCGCTGGATGCGAAGCCAGATTTGCATCCGCCGTCTGTTTTAGAGAGAAAAATTAAATTGGACTAACTGTAATCATTTTTTAAATGCTAAAGTGAAAACCAACTGTATTTTCTCAATGTGCCAATGGCAACCGATATAAGTTTCAAGCATGCTTTGCTTTGAAGGTCTTTAAAGGTATTATGTAAAATAGACTAGACAGAGGGTAGAGAGGAAGTAAATAGTTTTGTTGCCCTAGAAAAGGCAGCAAAAGCTATAAAAATGGAGCTGAATGAAACGAAATAATAATATTATATGTGTAAACCACGAGCTAGTATATGCTACTATGGACTCTAAACCAGAATGAATTCGCAAAATAAATCCCATAAAAGAAAGACGAAAATGTACAAAGAGGTTATAAGGCCGGTTCTGTTATATAATTTAGAAACATGAACCTTGAGCAAAAAAGAACAAATCCTAATAGGCTGTTTGGATTTTTTTTTACGGATAATAACTAGCATAATCACCGAAGACAACGCATGGGCCAGAAGGTACAATCATGAGCTGTAGTAATTATTTGATGATATAGATATTGTAAAAACCATCAAGACTGGACAATTACGATGGATTGGGAACGTTCAAAGAAGTGAGGACAACGATCTGCGTAAGAAAATAACTTTTTTCCAATTCCTTCTTGTTAAGTTGTATTTTATCTACGATAATATCCATGATAAAGTAACATTTTAACGATGAGTGTGGATAAAATGCTACTTTATTCACTAGTGAATAAAATAGTCCATAATCCATAGCAACTAACAAAATAAATACGTGCTACCATGGTAACTAGTACAAAAACAGGTAACATGATATTTATTTGAAATTATTTATTCAATTTAAATGTAGGTATTAATAATAATATAATAATGGTGAGGCACTAACACCCCATGAAGGAGCTTGGCCTGCAAGGCGAAAGGTTAGAGCTTCCGTATCCTCGCTCTCACACCCGGCTGTCGCGTGCCAAATTCATGACACGTGGTGATGTGGTGAGCACCACGCATTAGACAACCGCATTATTACCCCTTGTTATTTCGAACGCAGGTTCCCAATTATTTAAAGCGACTGGGTAGGCCGCCCGCCAGGCATCGATCTGGGATTTGAACTCCAGACTTCCGCGCCGCAGTCCGATGCTCTAACCATCAGAGCCACGCTGGCGCTCAAATGTAGGTATTGAAAAAACATTAATATGCCACACGCAAATAAAGAGATGTTATCCATTCGGGGAAATTATCTCACTCGACTTTGCCTCGCGAGCTAAAATTTTCCCCTTATGGATAAAATGCCTCTTTATTCACTTGTAGCATACATAAATATTAACCGACCTAAAGGAAAAAGAGCAGTTTGACGACAAGGCGGCAAGGTATATCGATACGGCAAAGAGCAATTAGTACGCTCGGCCAAGATTTTGTGTAACGCCCGGTGCTCTCGTAATTTTCTTTGAGTCTTGCATTTCACCGTTGATCCCCCAGCAAAGTTATTTATACTTTATTGGTTTTTTGATTGCATTTACTGGTAACTGTCAGTATGTTATAATATGCTAGTATAAGGCGTTATACGCGTAAATTGTCATCTATCTTAGTATGCGTGATTTGCCGTCAATTCGAAATTTGCTTTATGCACCAGAATAAAGATTTTGAAGTGCATAAATTACTTCTCATTTTTGTATGCGTTTCTAAGTCGCCATTGTGAAATAATATTTGGGGTATATCCCTCTTCGTAGTGCAGTAACGCCTTCAGCATGACGCACCCGTATTACACTATAGACCGTCCTGACTACGCGTTGGTATACGTCTTTGTAATTGTATTGGAAAAACCCTTGTTGCGGTCACAGCTATATAATTTTCATTTGTAAAGCGCAAAGCAGTTTCGGGAATTTTGAGGTTGAAAGGTAAGTCGTAGCCGGAGCTGATCACTATATACATTTCTCATCGTAAGAAAGCCTTGTGTGGTGGAACCTCCCACTTCATCACAGGCATTTAAGACACCATACAGTGGCACCCTAAACAATAACAAAAGCATTTTCCCGCTACCGATTGATTTGACTTTTGCAAGCGAACGCAATGTTTTAAGCCTGTTGCAGGTAGTAAATGAGTTTCCACCTGTAACTATCTGTAGATGTAGTTATAAGAGAAATGTAGGAAAACCTTCTAGTGAAAAGCTAGTGTAACGTGATAACTTCTTTATCGAAGAAACAGATGCATTTCTATCGATATAAAACATAGAAAGAATAATGCTTATGCATCGAGCTGATCTAGAAGTTATGCCAAGGCGAATGGAGGGTAATTGCGTCCAGGAGGAAAAGCCAGAGGGTAGTGGTTCGAAAAGGAATAACAACTGATTTAGCAAAATGTAGTAGAAGCATATTAATATAATAGCAAATAGTGTAGAAAAAGACTTGACCTGAATGAAAGCGCATGTAGCTGTCTTAGATTTAGGATTCAATCCCAGGAGAATGATTATGGTTAGCTATTTGCGATTTTTAACTAAATAAACGTATGATCAGAGCTAAACTTAAGAACTTAACTTTAAAACTTAAAGGACCACAATAAAGACATGAGGCAGGTACATTACAATGGAGGAATATAAGTTGGTAAGAAGGGATCGTTCAAGAGGGAGAGGAGATGGGATGGGTATGTACGTCAAAGATTCCTTTTCCTTATCTATTATTGAGAGCGATGCTAGTATAGAACAATTATCGGTAAAAATTAAAATAAACAAGCAACATTACGCGATAGGAGTTGTGTATAGGCAGCCAGACTCATCATACAATGAATTTCTAAATGTATTAGAATCACAGTTTTCTAATTTGCTGCCTCAATATGATGATGTATTCTGTCTTGGTGAATCTAACATAGACCTATTAAAAATTAACTCGCCTGCTTTTCAAAAACTTAACTCAATGCTCGAAGCTTTTAACCTAATACAAATTGTGAACTCCCCTACTCCTCTTACTCCTAATTCGGCAACACTGATTGATCTTATAATAACTAAAAATACTGATAATATTGTAAGAAATGTAAATGTAATCTCTCTTGACCATTTGTCTGACCCCGAATTAACTTACTGTGAGTTAAATATTAAGAGTAATGCAATCAAACCTGTTTATAAAACAATAAGGTATTTTAGAAATTTTGATCAAAATCAATTCCATGCCGATCTTACTTTAATTAGCTTTGAGATAATATACAACATTAATAATATTAATGGCAAGTTAAACTTTTTGAACGAAAACTTATTAAATTTTATAAATATTCATGCACCTCTTAAAACTATTAAAAATTACAAAGAACTTTTCACCATGGCTAACTGATAATTTGCGTTTACTCATTTCGCTTAGGAATAAGGCTCGCAGTAGGTGGAAACGAACAAAAAGTGTAGTGCATCATAACTATTATAAACAATTGAGACACTATACAATACTTGCATGTAGAAATGAAAAGAGGGCGTGCGTACTTTGAACACATACTTAGAGTAAACGGGGTGAATAAAATATGGCCGGATTTGGAGTTATTAAACCTTAAGAAAACTAAAAGCCCTATTCCTGATTATTTAAAGAATAATGTTGATAGTCCTAACGATTATTATAAAAATATGAAAAATTCAAAAATAGAGACCTTTCATTTCAAAACTGTCTCTTCTTTTGACGTTCAAAAAATTCTCTATGGAATTAAAACTACAGCTCAGTAAGCTAGTGTTAATGTGTTGTCCTTATACCGAGTGGCCATAAATATCTGAGATCCCGGTAGGCATGGAATTAGCTACTTATAAATGTTGGTTAGCATTATATTGCAATTACAATAAGCATTGGTACCTATGTAATGTAATAAAATGCAATAAGAGGAGGCGAATGTGCCCCGGATTCTGCAGTTTAGCCTACGACTCGATTATAAAAATCTCCTGTTCTAACTCCATTACTTATTGCAATCTGTAATAATTTTTGACAGATAGCAATTTCAGTTGTGATGACATTAATGACATTTAGTTTAGTTGGATTCATCACTTTAATAAAGCGGTGTTGATTCCAAAGGTAATGTGATATCAGATATTTATGGCCACCCGGTATTTTGCCTCACGCAACCCATATTATAAATTTTTGTTTAGAAAATGGTACTTTTCCGGAGACTTGGAAACAAGCACTTATTTTGCCTATTGCCAAAAATACTAACCCTGTTGAATTCAAGGACCTGCGGCCTATAAGCATTCTGCCTACGTTATCAAAGGTGCTGGAAAGGGTGGTAGAATCGCAGCTTCGTGAGCATGTTACAAGGTATAATATACTACCTGAAACACAATCAGGATTTCGTCCATTACACAGCTGTGAGACGGCGCTGTTAAATATATCTGATGACATACTGAAAGAGACAGACAATAAAGAGGCTACAGTACTTGTTCTTATCGATTTTACAAAAGCATTCGATACAATAAACCATGAAATACTCTTAGCAATATTACAAGCTATTGTCTAGGTAGAAAAGCTATTGACTTTTTTCAGTGTTATCTAACAAGAAGGACCCAAACAGTAAAAATTGATGAGAAAATGTCTGTCCCTGTCGGTGTGTCATCGGGGGTTCCGCAGGGATCAATAATAAGTCCCTTGTTATATGCTCTTTATACCTCCCACTTTTGGAGGTTTACTGTACATTGTAATATGCACTGTTATGCCGACGATACACAGCTGCACTACTCTTTCTACCCACATAACTATGCAGATGCAGTTAACAAAATTAACCGAGATATCAATACTTTAATCGAGAAATGTAAATTACATTCTCTAAATATTAACGCTTTTAAAACCTCAGTTTTGTTATTTGGACAAGCTAATGTCAGATCTGAACTTGCAAATAGACTACAAAAAGCCAAGAATTTAGGACTAATTTTTGATACTTCTCGTAATTGCATCCGACTGGCATACACAAATCTAAAAATGATATATAACAACAGACATTTTCTTAATCGAAAAGTTAAAATTATGCTCTGCGAGTCTTTAGTGCTGTCCAAATTTAACTTTGCTGATACTGTATATGGCTCGTGCATAGATGTCGAAGATACGCGCAGAATTCAAGTAGTTCAAAACTCTTGTCTACGATTAATTTTTGGGTTAAGACGTAGACATCATGTCTCAGATAAACTGTCTGAGATTGAGTGGCTAAATATGTCTAAGAGGCGTTTGCTACATTCAGCTTGCTTATTTTATAAAATTATTACCCATAAAGCTCCAAAATATCTAAATAATAAAATCTCATTTCGAACAGACGTACATAATATAAATATACGTTACAAAGGTACACTTACTCCGCCTCCCCATCGAACCGCATCGTTTAAGCGATCGTTCTCATACCAAATCACGAAAATTTACAACTCGATACCCTCTCAAATAAAAAAAAATCATTATCTGCGTTTAAATACAATTACAAAAAATATCTTATAACCTTTAAAATTTCTTACTGACCTAGGGATGCCAATCTAAACTATTCGTAGTACTACTAACTACTGAATCTATCCAACTTGTTATTGTGAAAACAGCAATTTTTTTTTCTTTTTATGTCGTACACTGTTTATTTGTAAATATGTAAAAGTTTAGCGCTTAAGATGGAAAACAGGAGCATGTTCCTTGTGGAAGTGCTATCTGATCTTCGGCGCTTTTCCAACTACACATATTGCGTGTATTCTCTTTAATTATGTACGTATTAACGTATGTTGGAAAATAAAGACCCTTTATTATTATTATTATTATAATTTAAATGTCACGATGGACGCACGAGTAGGCAATGACGCAAAATACTGATAACTTAAATAGAATAAGTTGGGAGAAACACATATCACAGAAGATACACAAGCGTATTGGAAAAACAGTGGTGGCAGTATCAGCGTTAACAGCGGAATTGGGGAGAACACCTGAAGCAATCGACTGCGTGGAGAAGCGTGCCAGTACTACAACTACAACTTATTCGAAATGAAGGCATTTGTGGAAAGATAAAGCAGGGAATACAGTAGCGTACAGAATAGAACAAAGAGTCCTGAAGAAGATAGATGACCACATATAACATTTCGTTGGATGGTTTCTGGAAATACGGAAAGCGAGGAGGGCCTAGAAGATCAAGGAGTGGGAACAGTATGGACAGCAGTATATAAATATATTTTTTATTATTGTAGCTACGTATATACGTAATAGCAATAATAAATATAGTATGTTCAACAATTATTTTCGTCAAATATAGCTATGGAATAGTTCCTACTTTATAAATGCAACTATAAGCCAAAATCAAATGTCAAGTTTGACATTTAAATATTAACGTAGTTGAATTCATAAATTAGGAACTATTCCATAGCCATACTAGATGTAAATAATTTTTGATCGTACTTTATATAAAATAACATTAATTTAAGTTTATTTAAATCTTTGCTGGTATTTGCACCGTTGTGACATTTGGTGGAGGCGCCAGTGCACCATCATTAACGATCAATAGCATTGCAAGGTCATGACTAGAATAAGGACTCATTTCAAAATTAAAATAAAACGGTTTGTAGGACTAGAATTAATATCAGAACATAAAGTTAGTGACTACTACATACCGTCTACCGTCCACGGTAGAAGCACAGGAGACGATTTTCAACGTACCTGTAAATAAAAATATAATTAATAATTATGGAATAAAACCTACTGGATACAAATTCAAACAATATTTTCAAAATGTATGTTGGATACAAAGTCATTTCCCTAAATGCGCAACACTGTACGAAGTGTTAAGAAACCACCTTCACTTGATTAAATGTTCATACAGTGTTGATAATTTCGGTCTGATAAAGTTTATAAATTTGAATATCGTGTGGGCCGGAATATACGGCCACAAACTCTTCCGAGCCGGGAAGCTGCGGGCCAATAGCTAACTTTCGCCCCCGTAATATCATTCATAAATATCATTTGTCATTCTGTTTCACCCTCGAGTATGATACGCCTGTCACAACATTATAGTTTCTAACTTGCTTTTCGTATATTCCAGCACTTGTTTAGAACTTCTTAGCAGAGCCGTAATTTTGGGAGCACGCCTTTCGGGCAGCTGGCTTACAGTTCCCCATAAATCTTGGATTGTCGCTTTAAATGAGGTTAAAGTTTTTGAACTGAGCAGTTAATCATATAAATAATTGTATTGTCTGCAGTAATTCTGAAATACCCAAAAAAGTAGAAACGCAAGCAGCTATAAGAATCAAAATGCATAACAAAAGATCTCTATCAGAAAACTTATAGCTAGTCGATATCAAACTCGAAAGATCAAGTTTAACTTTTGAAATTATTTCACAATCACAAATTATTTTGAACAAATTACGCTTAAATGTTAATAAAAAATGTGATTTATATAATAATTTGCCATAAATTTATCAATATTAAATTTTGAAAATAATCAAACTATACATTTTATAAAACCGAATTTTGTATAGGGTACAAGGTAATCTAAAATTGCTTCTTTGTGACAAAGGCGTCGTTTGAGGAGCACATTAAGCTTTGCTACCTATTCAAAGGATGGTTATTAAGCAAACCCTACACGGTAATTAGAGGAGAAAAGAAAAATCTAATTTATTCCATTCTAATAAATCGCGAACGCACAGGAGAAAAGGTAACGTGAGTGATATATGACTTTCATGCCTACCAGTCGTTTGCGTGGTTATGCTTGCTATTGGAATTATTTCAGGCAGATATGCATGGCAAGCACATAAAGTACTTTTTTAAATGTTCTTTATTCCCAAGCATTAGTTTCTCACAAGTTTGCCTGCAAACTAACAAAAGCAATGCATATCAATTGACGGAACTGCAATCTACAAGTAAATTAGTTGCAAGCAAAGTTCATATTACTTTAACCTTGTGAAACGACGAGCGAGTTCTTCAAGAGCCGCTCTAGGTGGTAATAATTCACGATAAAAAGTTGAAGAACTGAGTTACATCCCAGGATAAAGACGCAGGCAACAAAGAAACCGCTTTACAGTTGCCGGTGCGACTGACACGTTGCCCTATTATAAAGGCATTTGACGGCAGCAAATCTCGTAAAATCCGCCAGGACCGCTCTAATTCCACATATGCAGAGGTGCTAAGACCAAAGTTTAAGCGACGCTTTGGAAACTTTGCAAGGGATAGTTCAAAGCAGCTCCCGGAAATGGGTATTGAAATAGTTACAGGTCATTCACAACATTGGGTAGAATAGTTAGTCAAATTACTGGTTTATTGCTAACATTTTCTCAGCGCGGTCGATTAGCAATAGTGTGATTTTAGTTTCTAACTTTATCCCACAATTAAATTTGACATTTATTGCATCAGCTACATTTTAGTTTCCTTTAAGTGGATATAATTTTGAACTACACCACCTTCTAGAATAATTCACAAACACGATAATATCTTCGAACGGAATTTATTGTCTGTAAAAGACTAAACAAGTACTCATGGATTTCTACTCTATAGATGAAAGAATTGGCCACATACGAGTCAGAAAAAGGCACGTAAACAAACATTCAGGGAATTTGTTAAGTACTTTAGTATTGACAGCCGATTGAATGAGTCAAGGTATGCTCGTTTTTAAAAATGAATACTGTTTAAATTCAAGTCTTAATGAAATATTTCGTAAAGTAGGTCTTAACTGTATGCGCCATAAAAACTGATACCGACGATGGGGTAAGAATACCCCTCACTACAAACAGTAAACAAGTGGGTTGTAATGTTGAAATGTGGACGTCAGAGCTGTGAAGATGACCCCTGCAGTGGCCTGTCAACCGCGGTTGCTCTAGAACTTGTTGTAAAAGTAAAAAATATGATTTGGTCAACCAGTATTATAATGCGCCAAGTAGACAGACTGTTCAATTGAACGGACACGTTATATACTTGTTTTGAATAAGGTGTCAGCATGTCGGGTGCCGCGTTTGCTGTCTTCCGACAAAAATAGTATCCGTAAGGACGTCTCAGTTCACTGCCTTGACCGAACAATAGTTGATGCAGTGGCTCACCTACACTAAAGAGGGCGACGGGCGGTCCATCGGTTGGAAAAGAAATCGTACCACGGGTATAACCTTAATTGACTATTTGGAAAGAGGTACTACGATGTACGTCCAATATTATTTATATTGCTGGAAAAATTAAAAACGATGATCGCAGAAAAACGGCTCCATTTGAAGAGCAATTTTATTTTCCTATGATACATAACGCCCCTTATCACACCGCTAAATTCATTACCGAAAAACTTGCTAGACTGCATGTTCAAGTAATCTTTATTCTACTGTATTCTTCTTATTTGACTCCCAGCGACTACTTTTTGTTCGAATTTCTGGTCGGTAAGAAACATTTCATACACTCCTCGTATTGCTTGAAGAACATATTGCTCAAACTTGATGAACGTAGATTCTTATAAGGGTAAGCATATTCACTTGTATTTATGTTGCAGCACGAATCTCAAATGCTAAAACGATGAGTATCATATAAATCAAAATTAACACAAACAAACTTAAATTATTGATGAAGTGCTGAAGAATATGCGAACAATCATCGATCGTTGCCAGTAAAACCTGCCTGTGGTAAGGCACGTATTTCCTCAGGCAGGTTTTATGGGCAACGATCGATGATTGTTCGCATATTCTTCAGCACTCCATCAATAATTTAAATTTGTATGTGTTAATTTTGATTTATATGAGAAAGTGATGAGAAGTAATTGAAAACATCCTAACTGCGATAATAGAAGAAGTTTCATAGTAAATAGCAGATGGAAATAGCATCAAGGATCAGTGGAAATGAAAATAAAGAGATTAAAGAAAGACAAATGCATGGCTTGAAAGCCTAAAATTTGGGACTTATAAATACGTCAATAAACTTCTGAGTGGCAAAAATTCTAAATGAAGGATTTTTCCAACGTTGAACTATAAAAAGATAACGGGATGTAATAAAGTATCACCAAAGTTATTTTTTCTTTCTATCTAGTCTTCCAACTCATAATGTATCACGGCAGAGGTGAACTACCCAATAATATTGTTTTTTAAATAAACAAGTTGGCAAGGCAACTCCCGAGATTCCAAAAATTGTTTCGACTGTATAATAGCTTGGCTAAAGTCTAAAACTACTTCTTTAATTTTTTCATAATTTTCTGCGTAAGAAAGTGCCGCTTCGAGCCATGTACCCACCTGGTCGTGGGAAGTCTCTCCTTATAAAATTGAATTCTTAAAGGGGGCTTGAGGAAAATCTTTTTTATGTTACTAATTAAATCATTGATTAAAGGACACTGGTCCCTGATCTCTTCAGCGACCCTATTAATTCCATGCGCTAAGCAAGTAGTGTGAATTAAATTACTATAAAACATTTTAAAACTTTGCCCCGCCTTTACCATATATGGTGCTGCATCTGATAACATTAGCAAAACTTCTTCTGAAGGAACACACTCAGGCAAAAAGAAATTGAATAATCCGTCGTTCACAAATCTAGTTATGGACAAATAATTTGTTTGGTATCTACCGCAATTATCGGTGGTTTCATCTACTACAAAATATATACAATTGTTGCAAATGATTTGTCTAATTTCTGAAAATGTATTCGAATAAACACGTTTAAATTTTCATCATATATGTTGTATTTAATATACTTTTGAAAAAAAGATTTGAGGTTTTCATTATTCAGGTTCCTAAGTAGAATATTAGTTGCTATTAGAGTTTTACACAAGTCTTCATGGAATGTTTCTTGTTCGACATTCCTGGAACTTGTAGTCACGCATTGACGTAATGTTTGCTGGCATTTGGAAGATTTTTCGCACTTGAAGGAGAGACCTTCTCTGGTTTAGATCCAGCGTAGTACTTTCTAAAAAATTTAGCAGCATATGAGGCATAATACACACAAATAAAAGAAAAGGAATACCTCATTTTTAGAAATAATATAATAGAGACATAAATAATACGAACACTTCGATAGGATGAACGATGAAAAAATCCCATGACAGGAATATACATACAAGCCAAGAGGAAAGTGATGTGGGACAATGGATGACAAAATAGGCAACCGTACCTTAATCTATGAAAGGACGACGGCGAAGTAACATGGTATTGGTAAAGGGCTTTACATACCTAGGATAGCAAACAAATAACCATGAAACGAAAAAAGAAAATCAAACAAGGGATTTTAATAACAAATAAGCACCACTACAAATTAAAAAACCAGCTTTAACAATAGAATGTTATTAAGTAATAAACGCCTTCCGGGATTGGACCGTGTCATGATTGAGATCGAAGAACTCAACGTTTCGCCCCCTTTCGTAAGGGCTTCATCAGGAAAAAGAAGCAAAAGAGCACGGTAACTCAACGTGGTAACCACGCCAGAGACGAAACTCTTTGCAAAGGAAGGGATAGAAGAGCACGGTAACTCAACGTGTGAACCACATCAGAGGCGAAACTCGACTAACTATCGGAAGAAGAAAGGCGATAATTTATAGGCAAGCGCCGTCACGGTTCAGCAAATGCCGTCGCGGTTCAGTGGCGGTGAGCGGGGCTTAGGAATTAAGACTTTCCACATAGAAGGAAGGGGAGATTCTTCGTCCCGCTTGAGATTGTTAGGGTGTTTGTAAATATCAATGGATTCGCGAATCTTTCTGCTAAAGAAGAATGGGGATTTGCAGATGATGGAAGTTTCATCAAAAATGATCTTATGACCAGTATCGCGTTGGTGTTCGGCGATGGCTGATGATGAAACGAGACCCGACTTGAAACAGCGCTGGCGCTCAGAGATGCGAGTTTTCACTGAACGACCTGTTTCACTAATGTATACAGCATTACAAGAGATAGGGACTCTATAAACACCTTTAGATGACATAGTGTTTAATTTATCTTTATATGAAGGAAGAACCTGTGAGATTTTGCTCGGGGGTTTGAATACTGTTTTAACGTTTCGTTTTCGAAGAAACTTTCCTATGCGGTCGGTGACTTGGTGGATATAGGGAAGAAAAACTATTGCTACAGGAGGATCGTGTTTTGGAGGTTTGAAGATGGCGATTGATGGCAGACTGTATATCCCTAGCACGGTAACCGTTATTCCTAAGAGCTTTCCGAATGTGGTTTAATTCAGCGTGGATATTATCGGGTTGGGATGATGGTGAGAATCGGCATGCAAATAGCGATCAGTGTGAGTGGGTTTGCGATATACAGAATGACCAAGTTTGCCACTGCGTTGGCGAGAGACCTGTACATCTAAGAAAAGAAAGGAAACCATTACTTTCTATCTCCATGGTAAAGTTAATGTCTGGATGTTGACTATTGACGTGATTTAAGAAGGCGGGTAACGTGTCTTTACCATGTGGCCAAATACTAAAAGTATCGTCAACGTATCGGAACCAAACCTTAGGTTTCAATTCTGAAGATTCCAGAGCTGCGGTTTCGAACGCTTCCATGAACATATTGGCAACGCCAGGTGAAAGAGGAGAACCCATGGCCGCACCAGAACTTTGTTTAAAGAACCGGCCTTGAAATGAGAAAAAAAGGGCAGGTAGACTTGAAGACGTCTCTCTAAGCTCTGATAACAACTGTTGGATTATGACTATGGAATCGGGAATAGGAACTTTGGTAAAAAGGGAAGTGACATCGAAACTCACAAGTAAATCTTCGGGTTCAACGCTTATATTGGATATAAGTTCAACGAAATGGCCTGAATTGCGAACATACGAGAGAGACTTACCAGTGAACTTTCTGAGGATAGTGGTTAGGTATTTAGCTAATGAGTAAGTAGGGGAATCTATGGTACTGACAGTGGGCCTGCGGGGGATGTCTCGTTTATGGACAAGAATAACAGCCGGAAATCGATGCTGCTACGTGCTGACTAAATTACTGAAAGCTTCGTTAATCTCGCGGAGCTCTTAGCTTGTCATATATAGAATGGTAAAAAAGCTAGTGGTACTGCATCAAGAGAAATGTTGGTGTATGATAACGAGAGACGAAACTATGCTGAACATATGGGAAAGAAAGGTGTTGCGGCAATGATTTGGATTAGTGCATTAACGGAGGCTGGCGAATACGAATAATTAAAAGATTTAAAAATCTACACGGGAAGCCAGATCTGGTAACAGAAGTCAAAAGGGTGGATGGGTCATGTGAAAAATGGAAGAGCTGAAAGGAAAGAGGAACATAGAACGTCCCAGGAAAAGGTGGTTGGAAAATGTGGAAATGGATGTGCAACATCTATGGGTGAGAAAATTGAGAGAAAACCAGAAAATAATAGGCTAAGATCATTGAGGAGATCAGGACCCTTCTAGGGCTTTATCGTCACGGGGTAAAGTAAGTAGATCTTTTTTGCACGACTGTGACGATTATTCAAGAAAGGGGATATGAAGACTTGCCTTGTCATCCGCTTTTGAATGCCAACAGTCATAGTAGAGAAGCTACTGATCTCAACCAAGAAATTGATCAAATTGGGACCAAGCAGCGTTTGATGAATGAATCAAGTTAGAAATCTTAGACGGGGTGCTTGGGGAGGAAGTAAAACATTTTGATAACTATTTGTCACATCAGCCCGTGTACAAAGATAAATCAACTACTACATGCAGATCTATGTTTGATGCTTCAGTTAAAATAAAAAATCCTCTTAAGTTGAGTTGATTTCAACAGTTGTGTTAAAATTCCGTGCGCCAAAGTTGACTTGCTCGTGGACATTAATAAAGCTTTTCTCCAAACAGCAGGGAAAAAGAGTGACTGAGACTTTTTATGACTTATATGGTGGGAGCGAATGGTTCGTATGATTAAGTAATGGTAGAGACGTGTTCCTGGTCGAACTTCTTTGTATTAGGAAGAACTAGTAACAATTTTGTGAAATGTGGAGGCTCTTATCAATTCAAGATCTTTGACTTATGTATCTATGATGGCTCAGACATAGTTAATAAGTGATGGCCTTTGACCCCATCCATAATCCTTCGGGAACGTTGAACTGTTGGAGGGAGAAAACAGGACAGGAATAAATGCTTTAGGCCAATGCCTCAGAGATGATTTAAGACAAAGATTTAAAAGTGAATATATGGGTTAATCAGTTCATCGACGATTCTGGAGAAGCGAATATGTGCATTGTCAAAGTGGGAGATGTAGTCCTGCTGGGAACTGATAGCAGTAAACGGATAGATTGGCGACTGTCGAAGTTGGTTGCTGGTTTGTGTAAAAGTGATGATTGGAAAATTCGTTTGTACTACCCAGCGTGTATTTTCGTATGAATGTTCCATTCCATGTCATGAGACGAAGTTGGAAAAAGTTAAACATTTGAAAATGAGCATTCCGTGTCTTATGATGAATTGGGAGGCACACTAAATGTGCTTCGAGAATGTGTAGCGATCGTTGCTTTATGAGTTGGTAAAGGCAAAAGCTGCCGTCTACACTAGAACGACCAGCTCTAACTATTGTCTTCTTCATGTTCTTTAAAAGATTTACTAATTCGAATTATTAAAATGTTACCATACGCACGACATATTGTATTAAAAACTGGTATGCCCTTGTGGTTTTAACAATAACTTTTACATGAGTGTGTTATAAATCATTATATCGTTTCAAATAAAGAGAGAACTTTTCACTACATCTTTATTGTGAAATATTCACATCGCAATATTTACTGTTTACATAAGATTATATTCCCAAAATATGAGAATTGCACTAAGATTAATTAACACTCGGGTCCATACTGCAGACTAACTTCCCGACCCAATACAAATTTATTCAACAAGAAACAGCAAGTTTAATTAGCAAGCAAGTACACCAAAGCTATGAATGAATAAAATCTAGTCGCCGTGTTTGCTCTGCAGCTCTAATGAGAGCACAGCAGGAGATAACCCCGCTTGAAATTCAAAAACAAAACTTTTAAGCGGGTTAAATCAAACAGGCCGACTTTTGTTCCCCAATTTTGCCTCCGCAACTTATCCTTAATTCAGAAATAATGCGTCCGAATTCGCCAAAATTTATTATAATCCCGGCATTGAGATTCAAATCTCCTCGCAGCGCGCACTTAACAGCGCGGACTCGAGACGAACAAATTAATTCCGCGAGATAATCGGCGACTGAATGCCGATTACTTCTCAATATCCTTATTTAATATCGTACTGGTATTTGCTCGGTTTCCGGTGCTGCTCGGAATTTGAAATTCTCCATAATTGCCGGAATATTTGAATATAGCCGCCGCCATTATCCGCACACGCAAATTCCAAGGGCGCGGATTAACTGGCTGTTGTCGTCCGTTTCTACTTTTTTAATTGAAAAATCCGTCTTCGTTGTGCTTCCAGCTAAACCGATTTAATTTTTAGCTTTTAACCAGCTTTCGCTCCAATTTGCGTTAGTCCGGACGGGCCATTTGGGGATTACTTGTTCGAGAATCGTCTCTTCGGATTTGAATCACGTTCTGTTGGTTTTTCATCTCGGCTCTATCATGTAGCTCGTTCGAGTGTATCCTCAATTACATATGTTCATGTTGAACAAAAACCAAAAGCGTGATTTCCAAATCGCAATCGGGTGCAGGGAGAGATGAAACTAATAGCAACGGGTTCATAGTAAATTTGCTTATGGCAGCGCTTGCAAACGTGCATATTTATATTTTAATGCTTGAACAACATAGTATACATGAATTTAGTAGTTTTTAAAAGCAATAAAAGAAAAGTTGTCTCAACTGTCGTCCACAGCGCGAACGGCTGCTATATTGTAATGATTGCAAAGGCTCCACGTTGCGGCGGCTGTTTGAAATGATACCTTAACTAATAAAGGCTTTAGTGAAAATATAAATCATTAAATAGGGCAAGTCATCACACAATACTCTGGGTAGTTATATTAAATTTAAAAAAATGTAAAACCTTGCCTGTCAGTATCTTAAGCTAATCAAACTGAAATGTATTTCATACTCTTTAATAAAATGGTTAATTACCTCTTTCCATATTTTATCGAATTGCAATATTTCTTTGGGCTTGCTCCGTTAAAACACAAGACTAATATCTCAGGTTAGGTTCATATTTGAGTTTTATTTTAAAATTATTCTTTAGAATATTTAACTCAGAGTAGCTCAAATACGCCAAATTTTAGTACAACCGCGCTACTCGCTTCAGTTACTCATAACCTCACAAACTTTACTTAATCACAAAAGGTTTGCGGGTGCATACAGCGTTTTATTTTGATTTTCAAAAGCGTAATTTGCAAGAAACCGCAGGTAAACTGAAGCAAATCTCCCGTCTAGCAACAAGTAACGTGATTTTGTTTTAGATGTGACGTAAAATAACGCTAGCTATTTTTGTTCTACTTCTCGTGATAGCTCCAAATCCTGGCCAAAATCGCATTTTTTGGTGACGCCATGCAATGTTCTCGAACTGGGACGGATCTGGGTGCCCGGAAACACGATTAATCTCTTCAGCAAGGTGTATTCTTGAAGTACACTAGCTTTTCGAACTCCAACAGCATAAAAACATGCCAAATCGTACCTTTGAAATTCTCGCCGATCTCGCATCGGAGCTGGTGCAGCTGACGCCGATGTCCTTATTCGCTGGAAATCGCTTTCCTGGCCCCAAATCTTGTTCTGAGATGCTCTTACACCTCTTCCTGGCCTGTAGGACTTGCGATCCCTGGCTTCTGAAGTTCAAATGGACCGGTGTCGCAGCTCGAAATCTCCAGGTGTCGAAGCCGAAACTCAGGCCGAACTTGGTTTGCACAAATTTATAATTTTTTTACTGGAGAAACTTTCACTAACATTTCCACATGTGCCCGATAACTAGTAAAATAATTCTGTATACTTTTTTACTTGGCAAATAACTTTTATTATATTAAAACATTAGAATTCAGGAGCACCATTTGCCCACAACTTGACAATTACAGAAATTTATTTCTTATTATTCAACAAAAAAGCATCGCGTTACCTAGTAACCGCGATCTGATATTGTTTAAAGGAAACATGTATTAGTTACAATTTCACATAAAGGAATAACATTTGATTAACATATTGGTTGCTTAAAACTAGAGATTGTCTTTGTTTCTTATACATAAAAATTGTTCTTTCCCGTCACATAAAAGTTATTTATCACTGCTGTGCTATAAACACCTAGTTTTAAAATGCACTGGCACTTGAGTTCAATTTTAAACACGTCACTGATTATTCTTCATTTCAGTAGCCCTCGTTCTGTATTGCTCTTTGCAAATTCTATCTTATCTTGCTTTGATTTCCATCTACCTTTCAGCTTGCTTGTTTTTCACTGGCCTATACTTTTATTACTAACTCTACGCTCGTATTCAGCATGCACATAACTAACCTTTTGTATTATTTACTTTCATTTGCGCCGGCTTCAAATAAACTCAAACCTATCATACTACTTATATTATATTAGCCATCTTAAATCTCTCTTTTACTCAAACTTCAAATTCAATCCCTCTGAAATCTGATTTGTTTATGTCTGCTGTATATCTCTAATTATGCTTCTTGCATCTCATTTCCAATGCATTTAATAACTTCAACTACTGTTTAAATTGCAATTAAATAAAATATCTCAACACTGTGCTTTAATTCACTTTGTTCAATATTTCTCTCTGCATACAGAATTAAATTGTGAGCTTTAAACCATCTCAATATATGTAAAAAATTCCCCTTGATTCAATAATGTGCTTTTCTCCACTTTTTGGCTCAAATTACTTAAGTTGGTAACGTGGCAAGTAATTAAAAGCTATCATTTGCGCACTCAATGCTTTTTAATTATAATTTTTAGGTTCAGATCATTTATCATTAAGCTGTGCTTAATTGTACATGAGCTGTACAGGAATTTAAACTTTTCAAGTACGAAAAATGTGTTTGTTACGGCAGTTGTCTTCAGTTTTAACATTGTTACTTTGCGTAAGTTTACTTTAAGGTTAGTAAGCAATTAAAACTGCAAACGGCCATAGACAATTTCGACTTGATTACACAGTTGCCTGGATTCATGAGACATTTATGTTTATTTTTTTATATACAGTTTGGTTATATGCTAAGTAAATATTTGAAGTCATCTGATGAAACACTGCATTCAGTGGTTCATATGAAAACTCTAGATCTTGCTTTTATGTTTCTCGAAGTTCAGTTCGGCTATCACCAAAAGTTGGAGTTAAAACTGTTAAAATATAAAAAAATATGTCTGGGCAAACAATTCCTGGAAAATTGTCGAGTTGTTATAATTAAACCAGCTCTCTGCTATTTCAAGAAGTTTGTTGCCTTGTGCACGTTTCTATATGAACAGGCATTACTTTTATACAATGTTCCTAATTTTATGATTTTCATATTCCACTCAGTTGTATTCTTTGAATTTCTGTAAAACTGCACAATTATAATATTTACAGCAGTTATCTACAGTTTTATTTTTCTCCACATGATCATATTTTTTATATTCTAGGATTAGTTAAACAACAAACTTTGAAATGATCCCTTCATGTTTTGAAAATCCTGAATAGATACTTTTAGTTTAGATTTATATATTATTTATATATAAGTTTTTTAAAACTTCAGTAAGGTAACCTCAATAAGAAAACTATGGGCTTCTAGATTGTTGCAATAAAATAAAATAATCGCAATGGGATATAAACACAAATTAATGTGGAAAACAGATAATTGAGGCATTGGTAAAACCTGCCTTACTATTGTTCGTTTTTTTATTTAGTTACATTAGAATTAGGTGATAGCTACATTTGTCATTTTTCAATAAATTGTTTCTAATGTGGTTTAATACAGAAAAGCGTCATGTTTTCAGCGAGGTTGCTAAATAATTGTTTCGCTTTCAAATTTACAAAAAGTGGATTACAAAAACACTAAAACATGGTGAAGATTGAATTAAACCATTCTAATAACAAAATACGTTACGTAGAAGTTATAACGGTCCTAAACCACTTTTCCTGTATATTTGCTTTTACAGTTCTTTGGCAACTTTTCACGCCACAGCATTACTGATTTTATGTATAGAGCATTAAAATAGTGAAAATGGATTTCTCACATTACTTCTGATAACGTAAGAAGCATTTTTTGTATTTCTTTTGCTGAGATTGGTAAACGGATTTATACCAAAAAATCTGATGTAGATTTGCTTTGTCTGGTTTAGTAACTTGCTGCACCCGTCTGGTTAAATCAGGATTTCATGGTATTTGGAAATAAAATGACCTGTGGGCTGCCGAAAATCTCGGGGCTTTCGTTTTCGGAGTAACCTCCCCCCACCCTTCAAAATTCGTCAACTTGTCTGTTAAGAGTCTTTGAATGTCGAAGGATTCATTCGTTGCTGTTTGGCTACAAATAACCAAATCACTGTATAATTAAAACTGTTAACTCAGGTTTAGATAATAATTGCAAACAGTTGACAGAAAGCGTAAACGCCGGTTAGGAGGAATTGTTTTAAGCAAACAACAAACAAATATTTAAATCTATGGAACTTCGCATTGCACAAATATTGAATTTCGTGATAACAGCATTTCAGCAATCCGACAGGATAACATCGCAATGACCGCGAAGGTTTCAATAAGTAAGACATTTTCAAGACAGTACGTGGAACTTTCGAGGGCGTTAATTATAAAAAAAGAAACAATTATGAATGCATAATGTGAGAAACCGATTACGTAACTCTGTCTTCGACGCATACAATAAGAATGAAGTTAGATAATTGCATTTGAAATGATTCAATTTGAAAATATTCGTTTGTGCCTTTAATCTTCAACCGCCCGAAGAAAGGAAGTAAGAACCCAATCTTTGATTTTATTAAATCAAACTAACAAACCGCACACAAAAAACGTTGCGTCCGCAATTAGAATAAATTGGGAACTACAACTCGCCAGTTCATCGAACAATTTGAAACAATGCTTCAATTAATTCACCCTTAAATAGTAAAGTTTTACATACGTATCTCAATTGAGAAGTCCAAAATGTTGTAAATAAGTTGATCTATATAGCTGTCCCATAACTACTTTGAATTTGTAATACATGTTTAGGAAGTCAAACAAGATAATTGCTTAGGTTTTGGACAAAAAACACAAATAAGAGTTATACATTTTAATAATTCGTTACCACCCCGGTATCTTACACGTTCATTTACCCATCTAGGCATACTGCAAATATGTTCATCAAGCGAGTCTTGCGATAATTTATTCCAGACAACTTGGAGATGATGCCGTAGCTCTGCAACTGTTCCGGGAGGTTCTGATAAAGCAGATATATTTTGTCTGAGCCAAGTTCAATGGACGACAAATCCGAAAATTTAGTGGGGCACGGAAGAAGGTTGATATTTATAACTCTTATTTGTATTTTGTTTAAGCAAAACTTAATCCATCATTTTGTTTGACTTCCTAAACAATATATTAAAAAACCAAAATAATTCCTGTATTTTAAATTGGTGTAAAGTTTTTTCTTTGAAACCCAGTGCAGGATCACTGTTTTTTTCTGTACATTTCTTTTTCTGAACTAATCTATTTACTTAAATATCTTGCATTTCATTGAGTCGACCAAATCCTATGTTAATCTAAACCATCGCTTCCAAGTAGTGTTCGACGGAACTCTAGAATGTCCATGGTCGGAACAAGTATTTACTCTCCACATTCACTATAGCGCTTCATAATGAACGCTCCTTGACAATTCAGTGGATCTGTGAAATCACATATGTGATTTATATTCCACCTTTTAAGCATCCGGAGATGCAGCCATCACCCAAAATTGGTTTATTTATGATTCCGGCGCAGATGACCCAGAGCGCATAGTACTTATTGGTCACAAAATACTTCTACATCTTCTTTTGGTTAATAATTTTTGACTAGCAAATGGTACATTTAAAGTTGTTCCAGAAATATATTACCAGTTACAGTATCCATGTCCAATACGAATCAGGCATCGCTTTTCCTTGTCTACTGGCTCTTCTACTACATAAAGAAGAAATAATATACGTCAATATGATAAATATGTTGCTGGAGAAAATTCTCCAAGCCCGGCCACGAAAAATTTTGACTGCATAATTTTTTCATGTGTAATTTCTTCCTTGTGTAATTTACTTTCTGTATAATTCTGTCCATATGTAATTTTCGCAGTGTAATTTTATCGCGTCTAATTTTTCCTGTGTAATTTAATCATGTGACCAACCGGTGTCGGTACGTGCAAATTATGTTATTTGTGCCGTCATACTGACTCCTTTTAAAAATGTAATCGATTATACATAAACTACGCGTAGAGTTTATAAACGAAGAAAATATTCTTTAAGTCTACAGAATCAGAAATTGTACAGCATCCTCTGACAATAGTTAAAGGTAAGATAGTCTATGTTCATCTGATGCACCTACAGTTGAAGAAAACTTTTAAAAGCTGTTATTAACCTTTAACTAATTACTACCAACGTGTCATTTTCACCCAGCTACAAATCTAGCAACATGGAAAGTTCAATTGTGAAACACCAAAGACCAAAAAGTTGTAAAAGAAGTTGAAACACCGACATAAGTACTGGAAATCGCACTAAAAAGAAGGGTATGGAAAATTGTATAAAAAGCTTGTTAATAACATGGAAGGAAATCAATATATCAATGAAAGAATTAGCATAGTAGTTATAATTATGGATAAAAATCCATTAAACACAAAATATTTATATGCTCTAGATCAGTGGTTCCCAAACTTATTTGGCTTACCGCCCCCTTTTCAGAAGAAAAATTACTCAGCGCCCCCTGGAAACCTACATTCTTTAAGCGAATAAACAGAAAGATATTGTAGTGGTAGCTTCTTGAGACTGATAATTATCTATAAGAGCATTTCTAGGTAGGAAATTATTTTGAAAGAATAAATTAATTCGCACTTAAAAAGTAGAAGGAAGGATTTATACATTAAAAGTATAACATAAATATTTGAGAATTGTTTTATTAATGATACATTAGATACATTTACTGTTAAATTGTGAATAGTTTATTAAAAAGGTTCGAGCATATAAGCTGATTTAGTTGGGATAGTTGTTTGGTAACATCAGAGCTTAGATTTTAATTTGTAGGTATTAACTGACAATCGGAATAACTAAAGTGAAAGCCAAACTCAAATGATTATCTGAAAAAGTCAATTATGAAATGTTATAATAAAATATACCATATAGAAATTTTGTGTAAATTATTATTGCTAGAGAAAATGATATTTTTAAAATAAACAAATCTTTTCCGAATTTGTAACTGGTATTTTGAGTAAAAGCAAATGTGAATAATAAAATCCCTTTATTATAATGGTATTTACTTTCTGGACGGTGTATTAAGGGTGTGATAAAGTAAAATTAAAGAAACGGAGAATAAACAGACTTAATAAATAAAGTAACAAATGGTATGAAGAAAAATAAGAACATTTAATAATGGTAAATAGTCTTCATGGAATAAATAAATCTGTAATTTGCATTTTGTGTGATTATTTGAAAAATAATGTTACACTATGTTACACAATAGATGAAATATGTACGAATGGTTTTTCAAAATCTTCTTATCTTCTCTTTCACCGCCCCCTTATTTTTATTCACCGCCCCCCAAATGCACCTGAAGCTGCTATCGCCCCCCTGGATCGTTCCAGCGCCCCCCAAGGGGCGGTACCGCCCACTTTGGGAATCACTGCTCTAGATGCATCTAGATACGAATTCACGAGTGGATGATAACGTATTAAGTAGTCAGACAAATATTTTATGAACCAGTATAAAATGAAAGTACCGATAATCAAGTAGAGTACTGCAAACTAAATAAATTACGCCTCAGCAACACCTTTTTGAACACACTATACACTAGAAAAATACGTGGGATAATACCAGAGAATAAACTTCTATTATTCTAATAATATAATAATATAATCTATATTATCACTAACCGGAACATATAAGCCCAACAAATCCAAGACTCATGTTGAAGTACGGTCTGTTTTAATATCAGCGAACATTGAAATGAAGAAAACGTCTTGATCAATGTTCCATGTGAGAAAAGCTAGAGCGACTATTAACAGCAACGGAGGAAACATTAGATAAAACAAAGGCGAGTGAAGGTCATACGGGCTAAACTTACACTCCATGGTTTGAAGAAAAGGCCAGAAAACTCTCTACACAGAAACTGGGGGCACTTCTGTACTATAAATCGACTAAAAGCCCTGCAGACCGCAAAGAGTATTACTATAGAGAGAAAATTAAAAGAATAAGAGAAACACATTGGGAAAGGTAAATTAAAATAATCGAACAAGATTTATACGGTGGACAAAGAAATAGAGTTATATGGAAAATGCTAACAGGTCAAAAGAAAGACGTCACTGAATACGTCGGGATAAATATACTTAATAAAAACCAGTTCCTAGAAGACTTATTCCAGGGATGGTAGTCGCATAGAATTCTAAAAAAACAATACTCAAGAAATGGAGATCACTGTTGAAAAATACGTCCAACCAGTAACTCTCAAAGTTGCGGGTCCGGTAGAATATTTAATATATCATTGAAGTACGCAAGAAATCCCTTAATCGTCAAAATACATCAGGGTTTAATAAAAGCTCCCTGTTCATTCTAAGAACGGGATGCTACCGTTTCTCCCAATAGCTAGGCATAGACACACACATTTGCACACGGATTTGCATGGGGCGAGCCAAAACTTGGGATAAATCTGTGAGTATGGTAACCAGCGTACCGAACCAGCGAGCCATGCAAGCTCGGGACATGTCTGGGCCGGTACGCTGCGTCATAAACACACACACTTCTTTACAGGTCCAGTCAGACATAGTGAGGTTATAATCTGTGTGTTGTGGTAAATAATTATTAAATGAATAAAGAATTTATAAGCGAATTTATTGAAGTGTATAGGCGGCATCCAGCGCTATGGAAAATATAATCCTCCGAATATATAAACAAAAGTTTAAAGAATCTGGGGTATATTGCATTAATGGAGGTCTGCAAAAAATGTCATATTCCACATAGCCGAGACAGTTCAAAAGAACGTTCAATCGCTGAAAAGTACCTTCAGAAAATAATACAAAAAAGTGGAAAATTCGACTAGAAGTGGCCGTAGCAGTGAAGAAGTATATACACCAAACTTCTGGTACTTTGACTTAATGATGTTCATCAAAGATCAAGAACAGCCCGCCCAAAGTATTTCTAATTGTAATGTGGCCAGTCCATCTGCAGCAAGTATTGTCGACGGGGAAGAAGTCGATGATGGCGATGACGTTATTGAAGAAAATCAATTGCAGAACGACGAATCAGAAACAATACTTGCAACTCAGGTAAAGAAAACATTATTGTTATATTTAGTGTTGCCTATTTATTTAATTTCAAAGAAAAAAATACATGGTCGAATGCATGCTTTCACGTCCGTTGTCCATAATAGTAGGTTCTTCCGGGTTATGACGTGGTCGTCGATTTGAACTTGAGGTTTCGCTGCTCATGCTGTCAACTTCTTCAGAAGTCTTCTAAAGACTGATGTTGGTGCATTTTGCTCCTGGTTATATACCGAGGAGCCGTTACGGTTAGCTGCTCATGTAGATCTAGTATGTTTTTTGGACTTGTTTTTCCTCTTGGTTACTCACGTGAAACTTGTTTATGGATGGATTGGTTTTGCAGAGCTACCTTCCTTGTGTTACTAAGGCGGTAGCCGTCTAATAATTTCTAAGGATTCATGAATAACACGAGGGAAGTATTTTTTAGTCCTGGATAGTATGTTTACGGAGTCGTAATTTATTCTGTGATCTCCTGGTCCTAATACGTGTTCTGCGATGGCTGATTTTTGTGTGTTTCGAAGTCGTGTGTGGCTCTTTGATAGTATATTCTTACCGTCTCTGATAATAAGTTAATCGGAAGCGTAATGCACAGGGTGGTAAAAAAAAAAGGAAGAACCGAGGAAATAATTTTTTGGAGTAGGTGTCTGTGACTTCATATTTTACACCTTCTCTCAATTCTAAGCAACTATTCTAAACAACATTTTTGTCTATTTTGAATAACTAGCAGTCCACTGAGACAAATGTCTCATTTAAAAAAACAAAAAAGACCGTTTTTGAAATAGAACGCGTATTAAATAAAAACTGTACCCAGACCTGGAAGGTGTCAAAGTGGTTGCCTAACCGATCGAGGTTTGAAGGCGCAGAGGGTCGCAGTTCCGTTTGGCTGCTGGCTGCTGAAACAGTTTTTATTTAATACGCGTTCTATTTGAAAAACGGCCTTTTTTGTGATTTCTCGAAAACCGGAAGTGTCACGTGACTGAAATTCGGTTCCTGACCTGACATGACCATTCCAAATATATAACTTAAATAACTTTTTTCTCTATCTCTTACGGTTTGGCTGCTGAAATAGCGTCCCGGACAGACAAAACGGCGTCCCATACAGACAAAACTGCGTCCCAGACAGACACATCTATTAGATAAAGGATAAGGGTACTTTATTCTTATGTCATTTTTATATTTTTAAACCTCCCCCGTATACGAAAGGAGCTATTTAAATTTTAGCAAGTTTATTTTGAATTTTAGAAAATGGAGGGACTTTTATCAAGAAAAAATTTTCTAATAAATGCAAATTTAAAAAGTTGCCCCTTTGTTACCCATTATTCTGATCACGCTGTATATGTAACGTAGCATCTTCAAACTTGTTTTTGATCAATTGCGAATACCTGGAGTCGATTCTCGCGTTATTCAGTGCTTTGATGTCAGCGTTTATTTCGATGGATTTCGATAGTCCACGAATGCAAGGTGAATGGGAGTGATTTATTCAGTGGTCTTTTTAATAAGCGTTCTGATGGTCTGAATACGATCCAAGATACTAAATCCCTTCCTAAAATTTGCTTGCTCTTCTGGCTGATAGAAGTCCAGTTTTTGCGTTATACCGTTAGATATGATCTTAATAAGCAACTTATATATATGTGAGATGATGCAGTATTAATTGCCAAAGATGCTGGAGAACTAGAGACTATGATACAGCAGCTGGATAAGGCGTCCAAAGAGGTAGGCTTAGAGATTAATATAAACAAAACTACGTTAATGACAAATAGCGATGGAATCATTATGATCAACAACCAACCTATAGAGAAAGTAGAGGAGTCGGACAATTACGGTTAGTAAAGAGAATCACAGGACTGAAATTAGAAGAAGGGTAAAGGTCTCTTGTATAGCCTTTGAAAAGTGCAGCATATACTGAAAAACACAGACATCCCCATCACTCTAAAACGAAAAGTATACGAAACTTGCATAGAGCCTGCGGCCACCTATGGGCTAGAAACAGCGACATTCACACAGAAAAGTGCCGAAAAGTTAAGGGTATGTCAGAGAGCCTTGAAACGCGCGATGTTAGGCGTAAGCTTAAGAGTTAGGATATGAAATGAAGATATAAGGCGCAGAGTATAAGTGTCAGATATAATGCAAAGGGTGGCGCAGACAATGAGCGGGGCATATAGCGCGACACGAACCGACCCGCTGGACCTCAAACTTGCTGAAATGGAGACCTCAACTCACAAAGAGAAGTGTAGGAAGACCACCAAAGAGATGGAATGATGATATTCGTACAGTCGCGGGTGGAAACTGGATACAGAAGGCACAAGATAGAAATAAATGGGGACAAATGAGAGAGACCTATGTTCAACAGTGGACAAATCTGGGTTGATGATGATGATGCCTGTATAATTGCGAGTTTTGATTCTGTCCCTCTTCTAAAATTGTGGTATTACTTTGGCTAGAGCCAATTTTTTTGAAATCTGTTTTCTTCTCCAACGCATATTGATTACTTGCGTTTATTAATATCCTGCCATAGCTGAAGAGTTCCAAATTGATGTTGTCTGAGCCAGTCGACTTTTTTTATCTTCATCAGTTTATTCATTGAATCCTTCAACTCATATAGATGTATGGGATCTATGCTGGCATTTTCTGCTTCGTCCACTTCTGTCTGTTTGCGTCAGGGTTGAATCAAAGACTCTTATGGTGTTGTTTCCAATCTTGATTCTCCATTCTGCCATTTCATTCCTATTCACATGCTTGAGAATTTTATAGCCACTTCCTGGCTTGTCATTAACATCGTTTCCAGTTTCGGGTCCAAGTGGCGGGTTTGTTAAATTTTAAACAAAGAACATGGGTGCTATTTGCTTTAAAATGGATAATGATCTGAACATATACCAGTACCTGGAAACAAGTGCGTATTCCGAACCAATTTGACTATTTTTCTGTTATAATTAAATAGTCAATGGTACATTGTAAACCTCTTTCTGTCCAGGTGTACTTGTTTATATTATTATTCCTAAAGTATGTGTATGTCATATTGAGGTTATTGGAAGTGAAAATGTTTTGAAGCCGCACAACATTGCTTGATCTCTTTAGTTACCTATGCAATCAAAAATTGGCTCTTTACCTATTCTGACATTCATGAGCCCCCTAATTTCAGTCCTTTCTCAACATTTCCGTTTTTCAATTAACTGAAATATAAAGAAGTCGTATAATAGCAATTACTTATTAACACTATGTTGTGGCGTCGGCGCCCATTCATAAGAGGGGTTAAATTTTGTTTTCTTCCTGTGGTGATCTTCCTCTAGACTATCTAATTTACTTTCGATGACAAGTTTCTCCATCGTATTGTAACTTTGATCCTCACCGATTAAATTCTGATTAGATTGGAACATTTCGAGTTATGAATCTATCGCCGAATGCGGAAAGTCTTCCAGATGGAGAAGTAAAAACAAGTAGCTAAAACAATTAAAACAAGAAACCTTCACACATCGGACACGTCATGAGACGTTTATGTTCCACCGTATCATCTAACAAAATATTATCAGAAGACGTGGTCTAGCCAAAGGACGAACTTCTTGGATGAAAAACCTGTGCCTGGAAAGTGAACCTGTTTAGTGTTCCAAGAGGCGGTACACACATTTATGATAGTCAAGATGACAGTCAACGATATATGAGAAAATATAGTACCAGAAGTTTCGCTGTGGTTTTTTAAATTTTCAGTTAGTTGAGTGTAGGTTTTGAAATCCCATATTAGATAAAAACTTTTTCGACGTGTCCATTGTGGTAGCATGGGTTTTTTACTTGAAGATTATGCATTTGTTTTGCTGTGTGACGAACTTTGTTTCTTATACTGCTATGTTTGACAACTTAATTTTTTTTTATGCGGAATATCACTTTCTTAGTCATGCAATCCATTACGATCCGAAATCAGTAAGCGTAACATTTTCACCGTGTTTGATACGGGCCCGGCAATCCCGTGTATTCGCACGCGCTACGAGTCGCGTAATTGAGATAGTAGCCGTTGAGTCAGAAATTGTACGTGTTTTTTATATCAGTCTAATTCCTTGCTTAGATAATCCGCGTCCTTCTAATTTTTGCTTAGAAAACTACGGGGCTTGTTCGTACAAAATTCTTTTGAGTGTTTCGCCGCGGATGGGTATTTCTTTGAAGAAAACCGTCACCATAAAGCCAGTCGTGGCCCAATATGAGATTGCCAAAACTATCGGATCATTCCGGGATATGATAGTTTTTCACTACGAAACGAAATAACCGTACGCCGTTTGAAACCCTAGGCCTTTTCCGTTCCCCTTGTTTTCGTTGTTTCCTCTAACTGCTATTTAATTCTGCTCTACGCCTTTGTCGTTGGAGATATGTGCATGTGCCTGCCAGCCCAGAATTAGACACGTACGATATCTATAGGTGGAACATTTCCGATTAGTGTCCCAACTTGAAATATCTGCGTTTGCTGGCTTAAGCTGTTATTGAAAATTACCCGGTGCGGCCTCAATCGAGTTTTTTGCCGACATGCTATTGTTCATCACCCGCTGTTTACAATTACCTTATTGCTGGCTTCACAAATCTTTCAACCCTATGCAATATTATCAATTGTAATAGGACAGCCCAACTTAACAGCCCCTATTTACCCGAATTAATGGACAATTATAGCAAAGGTTAACATTAGAATTTAATCGATAAGAAAATTAAGATTTATGGAATATTGACGCGCTCGACAATGTCTTATCTATAGCGTCATGCGTGGTACTAATTAAGCATTAACATTTCGTGGAGCGTTAATCGCAATCCTCCATTTAGAAGCTCGAATTATTCCGCACGGGATTAGCTAAATTAACCTATCGTTAATAGGGTCTCGTGTGCTGTGTGTACATCTGAGTTATCCTTTCTGGGCCCTTTGCATTTGTAGACTCGGCGTAAATATTAATTCATTAGCGACTGCATCCATTACTTTAACTAATAGCGTAAACTGGAGTGTTTGTTTAATTCTGACATTGTGCTGATTGTTCGTGTTACCCATATGCTACGCCTTTCCTACCCCCGGATGTTATGTGGATATAATTGGAAATAAACAAATTTTTATTTGCTACTAGTCGATGTCATTTCTTTTGTGCTCTTTGGGTATTCATTCATTCTTTCAACGTATATCGTCGTAGCTCACTCGCTCCCCGTGGTTCTACGAAGTCCGATTCGATTAGTTACTGAACCTGGCGCTCGGCATTTGGTTTGAGCTAGTTGTTTGAAATTATAAATGTTATGACGTTATTATGGGACATTTTAGTTAATATTGCGCTTTACTTAAAATTGGTTGAACAAATTTGGCGCCCGATTTAATAAGATGCGTAACAAATATTTCCTGTTTTTCTGTTCCCTTTCCGTCCTGGTATGCCTAATCCGGTTTTGGGTAAACTAGAACTTGAAGCATTTTACGTATAATATGATCTATCTAATTTATTATAAATAGCTATCACGCTTTGGCGCAGTATCCAGGAAGAATTCCTGCCTTAGAACAAAGTATAAACCCTGCAAAGTCTCTCAAATGCCCCAAAATAAATTCAGGGCATGTGGTGGTAAATTCCAGGGCTCGCTTTGTCGCCAGTTTTCTCATTTGCATATGGGAATTAGAAAAATGAAGACAACGTGAAACCTTCAAAGCATTCGCGGTCCGCTGTAAACGCGTCAAAGCATGAAAAATTAAAAAGCAGCAATCTGTCGCTCAGTTGATCTAGCGAGCTGCCATTCCTCCAAACAAAACTTTTAATTAACAACTCGTTTGTTGCTTGTGCTTAGCTCTTGGCGAATACTCCGTTTGCAATTAAATGACAACTCAAAGCCTTTCAGGGGCCATTAAGGGGCAGGTATAAATTTTAACTAATTTTTAAAGCTTACTCCTTACTGTTGTCGAAAGCACTTCATCTGAGTTCCTTAGATCATGGTAAATTAATAGCCACTCAATAAAAATTTTAATCGTACACCTTTGCAGGAATTCGCTCCTTCATCGACCAAAAGCCATCCACCAGAATTCCTCATGAAATAGTTGGCCAAAGAAATGATAATTTTTTAATAATTTCGAATTAAGGCGAATTTTCCGGGCGATAGATTAATAGTGCCAAAGAATGGAGGGACGTAAGGAAATCGTTATCCGCGCAGCGATAGAAATTCTTGGCCGCATTTTTTGCCCTTAATTCACTAGTCTGGGTGCTTATTGAGTGGAATTCCTCGGGCCAAGATGTGGAGGAATGCGGAATGTCGACAATTGAATCTTGCATTGCTGGCGGATTATTGCATGGCATATTTTCATTGCACGTTTTGCCTGCGTGATGCCATTCCGCTGCTTTATGACGCTGTCTCATCAAAGACGCGATTAACCGATGATGAGCTGAAATCCTGGACGAGTTCTGTAAAAGGATCTCAGTCTGAGTTCAGCAACTCGGAAAGTTCGATAAAACACAGAATATTTTAAGTAAATTATGAGTTGCTAATTAAGGTCCGGCATACGAACAGTTTGCCTAATTATGGGGTAGTTAAATTAGGCTTTGATGCGAGAGACTTGTTCTGTTTGGATGATACATATAATATACACATATATTTTGGTAATGGTTGGCTGTGGTAATTGGCTGAAATAGATGATTGTGATTTTTGCATCTAGTTAAATAAATAAAAACAACACATTTATAATTAGCAAATGATTTTCTCGTTAAAAAGTAAAGGGAGCAGGACACAAGAACACACATAGCTTTACTGTAAATTAGATGGTTAGAGAATGTGTCAGAGCATACCCACCTAGCACAATTAGTTGCTGAAACGTACCGGTGACAGAAACTGTGTATTGTCACTAGTTAAGGGAACGTAATAGGAACCTTGCCGTTACGAGCACCACGCGTTTAAACTGGGGAATCATTTTTGGTGATCGCAACGTGTCCGGCTACGTTCCAATGACGTTGTGGTTACGTAGTGGCGACCTTGCGGCTTGGTAACCGCGAATTTTACAAAACTTTAGTACCCCTTTTGAATAGTGTTGCCCGCTTTGTTTTTCAACTGATTTTGTTATAATTATGTTTCATTCCTTTGGGTTCTTTTGTTCATTCCCCTTTCTCAGAAACTAAATCCAATATATAAAAGTAATATTAAAGAGCAAACTTTATGCTCTTTTCTGGTGGTCTGAGTGACAAAATTACAACGAATGGAAGTTTACTGCCCAACATAATAATCGTACGTCCACATCAGATCCACTTAAAATTGCATTTTAAATTAAAATATTGACTTTAAAATATTTAATATCATTCGAATATGTGAAATCCCAGATGCTGAAAACATTTTTATTGTTCTTTGATACTTTAAAGTAATTATTGTGTATTAATTTATTATATTTTGTGCACAAACTATAATAAATTACCTTTTTAAACGATTGTGTCGTGCAGCTTCATGTTTTTCAATAATGCCGTAGTAGAGTTTCTCCATAAAAACAGTTATCTCGAAAAAAATAACTGATGTCGTTTTAACTACTAAAAACGATTGCTATTAACGATAGTAGGGCGGGAATTATAAATATGTAACTTTAGAGTTATATTTATTACAAAGTATGTAACGGGCCTGATTCGTTTCAGCGTAGCTTCTTTTTATTTAAACATGTTAGAGTAAAGCTGAACTTTAACCTTTCATATGATAGCAATTGGATTAAAAACGCATTATGTATTTAAAATACACGTCAAGTGATTTGAAGAGCTTGGAAAGGCACACCGGATGCATTTATTATTAGAATGGAATAGCAGGGTAACGTGTGTGTTCTATTCGGGAAATGGGCTTCACCAAGATAGGGCCTACGCTTGATTACTTGATTACAAGTGAAATTGTGAACGTGAGTGGTGGCTTGCTTTGTTAGCAACCTTGGAAGGCATCACCGGGGTCCAGATAATTCTCAGTAGGAAGCTGTTACATCGGTTCCAAGGCGGATGCAGCCGATGTTAGTATTGAACGTACAAAGGGAAAACCAGTTCAGTGCTGTACAAACAGGTTATTTGATCGAGTTTGCGATTTAGTGCTAAACTGCTAAATTCTTGTAGCATTGCACAAGACTGCGTCATGCCCTAATGTGGCATTGTGACGCCAGTTTCGATGAGTGGCTATACGAGTCAGTAAGTAGCTGGTAGTGGTTAAGCGTACGCCATACCATGTTAAAGTGAATTTGGCGAAGTGCGTGGGAGATATTTTAGCGGATTGTCATATTAGTGTTAATGTTTGAGATTTTATTCTTTTTATTCCATACAAGTTGTAAATGCAGGTAGACGTTAGCATTTAGCTCGTAGTAATTTAATTAAACTTTACTTTTTACTTCCTTTTACAATAAAGGAAGTATTGGATTCACCCCAAAAATTCGAAATTGAGTTTTCAATAGATCTTCACGTTTTAGAGTCCCCTGAACCCAAAAAACATATATTTTTTTATTGGTCTGTCTGTGTGTCTGTCTGTGAACAGAATATCTCAAAAACGAAAAGAGGTCTGGCGTTGAAACTTCATATATAAGTTGTGTGTACTATGTAGATGAGACAGCAAGCTTCTGAAGAAAATCGCATAACCCGAAGTAGGTGTTTACTCTTGTGATTTTTGTGGGTTTCTTTTGTTTTTTTTTCTATTTTTTTATTAACTCCTATTTTAAATAAATGAAATTTTTGACTAATTATAAGATCACTGTAAAAGGAAGTTGTGTGAGTGTATCACACCAGATTTTAATTATAGATGATGTACAGCATTTGTGCATCGTTGCTTTGTATTTCAATTATATGCATGTACATATACCATCTTATAGAGTATATGACGTTTGTATAAGCATCCTGGTTTTTATTTCTAGCAGGGATAGAGTGTTTATTTTCAGTATTAATGTTGCAAACGACGCAGGCTCAGAGCAAAGATGAGTTAACATGCCCATAGCCACAACTGGGGTAAGAAATGGGTCATATGCATTGACGACTGAGTTACCTAGCAAGGCAAAGAGCAATTAAATGTTAAATCAACACAAGGGCTCAACAAACGCACCGTTACAAGTACCGAATGAAAGTGTAGCATCACATTAAAGTCTCGGCAGAGTTGTGACTGCCACAAGCTACCTGTTCAAAATTCGTGCTACCACTTCAAGGTTTGACATAGAACTTTAACCTTCATCTAGTTTTTAAGCTCACATGTTCTTCAAATGGCCGTTGTCGCAGGTAGCTTTTATGTGTTTATTCTTAACACCGTAAATATTATTCAAAAGTTACCACGACTCTGAAGGGTGAGCGAAGGTCTCCGGAAGGTCGCAGTAACTATCAAAACTACTTGAAAGTAGTTGCAACTTTGAACCTGCATTTCAGTAGCATGAATTAGTCGCCGCTACCATAGTTAGGCATTTTCAAGTGCTTAAAATTTCAAATTTGTTCCAAAGGTAATTATGGTGTTTCCAATACACTTTACAAAAAGCTACAAAGTAACCATAGTGGCAAAAATACGTGGCACTAACTGTCGGCATCTTTGAATTTCAATAAAGTTTGGGTTTCTTAGTCAAAATATTGGTAAAATTTAATTCTGTTAATCCCGAAATCAAAGAGAAAAGCACCAAAAAATTCAATTAAAAAGAAGTTACTGATTTCTCTAAAAAGTTTGCTTATGAAAATGTTGTCCACTTTAAATAGATTTATTTGAAACTAGCTACCAGAACGGATTATAGCAAATGTAAGTTAGCAACTTTGGAAAATTAATTTCTTCGAGACTTTCATCAGACAGCGAATATAAGTAATTTTTTGCTGTTCTCACGTATCACATTTGGAGACACGCTGAACTAACTTGTTATAAACAAATTAACATAAGAGGAAATTAGAAGTAGCTAAGGGGAAAGAATATTAAGGTATTATAAGCCAAGGAAATTTTAAACGAAAATTATATGAGGTCCGAATAAGGATACTGATATTAATAGACTGGCGTAAACTTGAACTTAAATATTGATTTGTTACGCAACCTCAGTTTTTATAACCACCAATCCATGTGTTACCGAAATTAATTTTTTATAGGTTATATGAAAAAGTGTCGAGTATCCAGTGGCGTAGATTCCACTAGGTGCACTCTCATATCAAGCTATATTTTTATCCCGCTGTTTGGAAAACAATGTTTGTCACTAGTAATGCTTAAGTTGCACAAAAATCAGCTGGGTTTGCGGGAATATGTGGGCAGTAACTCAGGAACCCTTGAAAAACTATAGCAACATATTAAATAAGCGATTTAAATTACCAAAGAGTATTAGATAGGTGTAAGATACCTAGACGAACTTTAATGAACACACAACGGAAAGCACACAGAAACTATTGAATCGAGAGAGAATGGCACTAACACAATGCAATTTAATTTAATTTAATGTAATGCAAATATTTCCGCTAAGATTAGAGAATTATTAAATACAGTCTCTGTCCAGATATTAAGAAACTAAAGAAAACATCATATTTTTAAGTTTTGGATTTCACCTGAAAGAGTTTTAAACTATGCAACGATGACAGTAGGCTATGTAATATCTCATTATCTGGTTTATAAAGTCAAAAGGATTTTTGAGCAGTGGTGTGTGAGTAGACCGAGGAACCCCCCCCCCATATCATAGAACGCAATCGGACTAGTTTGATGGTTCTTCCTTTGAAGATTGGTTCTCCCCGAAAGGTTACAGAGCCATAATAGGAGACACCTTATAACCAGTTTTTACCACCAAATGTACCGCTTCTGACACCACTGATTGACCTCTAAAAAAATGTTGGATTGTCATTCTAACAAAATACAAGCAAAAAAATTCGAAGAGATCACCACACATAACAAATTATCATTCCCGCAGTTATTAATTCATCTTATGGAGATATTTATTTAAACTTGTCTTCGTCCAACCGGGCTCTACAAATACTGGTAAATAGAAAGAATTTTGTATTATTTGTGTACTGAAAGCTATTTTCGATTTCTAGTCAATTTTCTGCCACAATACTAATAAAAGTTTTAGATGGCAAAGTAACCCACATAATAAACATTAGCTACATTACTCTGCTGCATTTTATATTCCAAATGTAATTTTTACAAAATAGTAACAATTAATTATTACTAAAGACACAGTAGTGTGGCAATGCGGAAGTGTGTAGCAAATGCGCCAGCTGACACCTAATCAAGGTGTTTGTCCGAGAGCCCCACTGTTTCGCAACAGTTCAAATCACAAAACGTACAGGTAGAAACGTAAACACCAATCTAAATATAATTCTCATAAATAATTTAAAAGAAACTTGCTTAAAGCCGAAATTTTGTTATTCAGTAATACTAAGTCTATACAAATACACACCAATATTCAAAGGAGATAATTTAAATTATTCAATGTCCCACGATCATACGTTTTTATGATAGGAATAAAAATTTAGTAAGGCGCGTGGAAGCGATTAAGCGAATCAGAAATCCAAAAAGTTAGAGTAATCATAGTCTCATATTCAAATCTAGTAATTAATAGGTTAAAAATCGACTAAAATAATCCAATAGTAAGTCAAACATTGTGCAAGGGGAACGAAATGGTTCATACCCGAGGCGTAAGGCTGCCCCAAAAGATTAGTATCTTCGTAAATACCGTAAGATCTTGGTTTAACCAGTCCAATTACAGCAAATTACCATTGCCTTAGTATTGTATATAATTCGCTCTCTAAGCATGAACCAAGAAAACCTCTAAAAATGCGTCCTACATTATGAGAAGCAATCTCATAAATCAATAAAAAAAGGGAATAGGAGAGAGCTCTCCTTAAACCGGACAACCTTCAAAAGGAACACGCCTTTTTCAAATCAAAAGGTATGTACTCAAAATTTTTGAAAATTGAATTACAAGCGTAGGCAATCCAACATATGCATTAATTGTTAAAGCTTGCAAAGGTAATGTAAAACAAACGACAGCAAGTTGGGATCATTGCCAGGGCATGCCCTAAAAATCGCCCATCCAAATATAGGTGAAAAGAAAAGAAATCCCAGCGTACAATAACAAAAGTGCTGCCTGACGTGAACGCCCAATAACCCAATTTCCCAATCGTTTACTTCAATCTCTAGCTACAATGAGAATGCCAAAACATCCAACCCCAATATTCAGACCAAGAGCACTAAAAACTCAAACACACACAACACCAAAAGTTAAATCCAATCCAACCCACAGAACAAGAGTAAATCCCACTTTGAAAATAACGACTCAAAAAAACTAAGGGAGAAACGACAAGGACCTAGTCAAGCAAATGTGAATAGATCTTCATCTCACATACAAAAGTAATCACCTACAAAACTCTTACCAAACAAACTCAGATAGTGTGGATAATCGTTCGTCCTACAAGAAAATGTGACCTACGATGCAGCGAACTAAATCACCCACGATAACGTGCATTAAATTAGGAGAAACTAACCTAACGCTAATAAAAAATTCAAACATAACACGCCCTAAAAGTTTTTCAGGTAGTCAAAGTAACACCAGATTAGTTAGATCTTTCAAAAATTTAAAATCAGAATTATTTAGAGACATATAGTTAAATTTAAAAAAAATATGTTTGACATTGAAATGTATCAGCATTTCTGACAATATTTTGACATTCCCTCTGCATTTTAGGACTTTACTTGGAAGATATGTTGAATTATAAACAAAGATTATCAAAATAGATTTGTTGCAGATCTTCTAAATGGATGTATTTCATAAAACTTTATAATAGATTACTTCAAGTAGGTAGTCACAATTATGATTATTAAACCTCAGTTTCTATTTTCCCCAATCTACGTAGACTTTGAGAAACAAGTGCATTTCTATATCTCGTTTCTAAGAACTTTTCTTCCACAGAACTGCTGAAGACATGGATATTATTTTGTACAATTCTGCAATAGATTCTTTGGAATTGTACACTGTATCTTGAAAGCCTACTACTCGTAATTTCTTAATATAATTTAATTTTTCATATTGTAAGGTCAACCAGTTAATAGTTGATAGTTAATACAAAAAATAAACTTAAGGTATATAAGACCCATTAGCAACAGCTGTTTGATAACTCTTATCAGC
Organism: Agriotes lineatus; assembly: GCA_940337035.1. Taxonomy (NCBI): domain Eukaryota; kingdom Metazoa; phylum Arthropoda; class Insecta; order Coleoptera; family Elateridae; genus Agriotes; species Agriotes lineatus. The sequence continues at coordinate 160,318,105 of OW679196.1, read as the reverse complement.
CGATTAGATTCTGCTGTGGCATAATTCCATGTTATCGAAGAACTTCGTGGTGGTTGCTTGAATAAACTGTTTTATTGTTGAAATTTCAACTTAATAGCTATTTATGCAACAAGTGCTAAAAGTCGACTTTTATGCGCGAGACATGAAAATTATTAAACGAAGCCGAAGGCTGAGTTTCATAACATGTCTCGCGCATAAACGACTTTTAGCACGCGTTGCATACAATATTTTATCTACGACCTTAATTTTACCGTTATTAATCCATAAATATCGATTTAAGAAAGGTTCGCATCTGCGACGCTGCATCATAATGAATAGTAGCCTACGCCGCTGGCGATTGTTTTGGCCACGCCCGTGCTGTCAAGGTACGAAATTTAATTATTTATACTCCACATATGACTGTATTCATTACATAACGCTTTAATTATTTCAAAAACGCTTTACCTGTAACTCAAGAAGCAACTACAATAGCTTTACGACTTCACTTGCAGTTCGAAATTGTAGTTTTGAACTCGCTTCACTTTTAGCACATGTGCTAAAAGTAAACAGCTGATTTCTTTAAACACGGTAAACTATAAAACGTCACTTTTAGTGAAACAAGCTAGCGCTAAAAGGCCTACTTTTAGTAGTGGTCGTAGATAAAAGTAGATTTGCTGATTACTGATACATTATGGTGCACTTTAATTTGAAAACATTCAATCTTCTTTATATTTGTCTTTGAGGTAGCACTCCAAACTGGATGAGCATATGTTATTAATAATCTGAGTGAGGCCCTATGTAATAGTATTGTGGATTCAGTTTTTAGAAGCCTTTCTCTATTAATTAGAGGAAAAATGTGATCAACCCTTGCAGGGACTGTCCAGGTGGAGCAGCTTGTAACGTCATACATTTAATTACTGAAGGTTTTTGTGCGTTCTAGTTAGGTAACCTTTCTATATGACAAATAAGCGTAACCTGTCTATAAGACACGTCTAACCAATTGATAGCTAGAATTATTTTGTTAACATTAGGGAATTTTCACGCTATTGACTTTCGTTTCCCTAGCTACTTGTTGGTGGAAAAACAAATACTAAGTCGTTGTTAATAAACATTTGTAAACGAAACGATATCAAACATTTTCTAAGAGCAATACAGAGTTCTCAAATAATTAGTTTCTCAGTTTCCATACGAATTGGTGACAATGCGTTTGGATATTGCTGGCTTGAGGGGCACCGTTACATCCTAAAATGGGCATTTAGTATTTACAATTACACTTATAAGATCAAACACTAACTAAGGGCGAATTAATCTTTTGGAGTAACGTTAAAGTACTTTATCTTCATCAGTGTTGTTATAGACTCTTAACCAAATTAATTTTAGTATCGTTAAGAGCTTCATTACCGCACTCAATGCGGTAATGGATATTACCGCACTCAGTGCGGTAATGGATAGATATTACCGCACTCTTTTTGTATAAAGAAATGCATTGAACCAGAATTTATTGGTGAAGATAAAATATTGAACAAAACACGTTTGCTTATGGCACTTAACGAGACTCGTGTGATTGCCGCAAAACTCGGCTTACCGCCTCGTTTTTGGCAATCAAACTCGTTTCGTTAAGATGCTCATAATCAAACTTGTATCGTTAATATCTATTATCTTCATCGGCGTTGTTATAGACTATTTACCAAATTAATTTCAGTATAGTTAAGAGCTTTATTACCGCATTCTTTTTTACAAAACAAAGGATACATTGAACCAGAATTTATTGATGAAGATAAAATATGTAAAAATACACGTTTGCTTATGGCACTTAACGAAACTCGTTTGATTGTCGCGGAACTCGGCAATCAAACTTGTTTCGTTAAGATGCTCATAATCAAACTTGTATCGTTAATACAGCTTAATGAGTTTGATTTATTAACTTTGTCGATCTTTTCATACGGTTTTCTGTGCTGTTATGCGTTTTCATCTACTTGTAGATTCATGGTGAGCGCCTGTCCTGCGGCGGGTTCTCGACTATAGCGGTTGCTTTACATCGAACTTGAAGAGCTGCGTGTTGAAAAAAACGTCATATATATTTTTCAGAAGTAAAATCTCTATCGCTTATTATCGCGTTATTATTATTTTTTACTTTTCTAATTTATTTTATTAAATGGAAATAGTTATTAGCGTTATTAGACTGATATATAGCAAGTAACGGACGTGATTGGATTTTGTAATTCAATGCAAGAGCCGAGGTTTATAATCAATCAAGTCCTTTATTTGCGTATCGGCCGTGTGTCGTTCAAGATTTTTCGTAATACAAATTTACACATTTTAAGAATATTTTATTAAACATAATTTAAAGATGCCGTGATTTTTAACGGCCGGCGTTCGTTATGAATTACTATGTTTTTAAAAGTCGCGTAATTCTTAACAGCCTGTGACCGTCATAATACGTAACGGCTGTTATATATGACATGGTCCTGTTTAGTTAAGTTAAAATACAATAACGGTAAAGTATTACGCAAAATAAATAACAAAACTATAATAGTATACAATAATGCAATAATTTACCAGTTATTACAAAATTTGTTCAAAATTACCTCCTTGTAGCAGACTTATTTAACACCTTCTTAGTACTTTTCTGGTAGAATTTGGATCATATTCGTTTGAATCGAATTATTTGCGACTAAGAAAAATAGACACGAAACGCTGTATTATAAAGACATAATAGTATATTATGATACGAGTTTTACAAGAAGCATTTTGTAGCACGCACGGATTTAGGGTACGACGAGCGAAGCGAGGACTGCCCTAAAGGAGTAAGTGCTACAAAATGCCTTATAAACGAGGTATCATACAGTATTTTATCTACTTTGTCACTTTTTTAAGCAAAAAAATGAAAATCTTTAGTATTTTTATTATAGCATCGCTTTGTGTCTATTACGATACGCAAAAGCAGTACGAACGCAAAGTAGATAAAAATAATTAAATTAGAAAAACATAACCACCTGCTAAGAAATTTTAATCATGATTTGAAAAATAAATATCGAGAGATCCAAAAAAAACTGTTCCTCAGCGGGCTGTGGAAATTCAATGTATGAATAATATGTTGGTGACACTGTACGTCAATGTCAAATTCGAGGTTATCAGGCTAGGTTTTCCGTCAGTTATGACACAAAATGACGCAAATCCTAACCTGCTAACCTCGAATTTGACATTGACGTACACTGTCACCAACATATTATTCATACGTTGAATTTCCACAGCCCGCTGAGGAACAGTTTTTTTTTGGATCTCTCGATAGTTTGAGGCATTTAAATTTATCGTAAAGTTGCTATAAGTTGCCAAATAAAATACGGATTGCATATACTTGATCAATTACTTATAACCGATGGACGGGATGTTGTCGCCCACTACCACGGATCTTCAATAACACTCCTTGTTCTTGGAAATCAACTTTAATTAGGAAATAATAGTTGCAGACGCTGCGCAAGCACACTTCCCTTACAGTATTATTTTAACTAACTTTCGCCCTGCCGCTTGCAGCACCCAGAGCCAGCGCCCCCCTCCGCAGGAAATGTATCCCCGCTATTGTGCAGGGCGCGATATTCAATATTTAAATTTAAGACAAATCTTAACATTAATCTTAACATTACTGCCCCCTTGAAAGTGAAGCTTTCAACAATTTTTTTTTAAAGTGAGGGAGCATAGACAAGCATTACATTTTCCTTATAATCTAACAATAATAGCGCAAAAAAGTCTTTGAGAAGAGAAAAAAAAGAACGCCACCTAGTAACCCACGAACCATCACTGTACCCATCAATCACAATTGTCATTCACGGGTAGCGGGCAAAGTCGAGCAACTGCCCGACGAAAAATTCCATTAGGAATTTGTACATCTGCAACCCTCGGTACTCCATCGGATCCAAGATACAGTTTGCTAATTCTTCCAGTTACCCAAGGAAGAGGAGGCAGATTGTCTTCTTTTAAAAGGACAAGATCGCCCTCAGCAATGTGGGCTCCCTCATGGTGCCGCCAACGATGTCGTCCTTGCAATTGCTGGAGGTATTCCCGCGACCAGATTTTAAAGAAATCTTGGTTGATCCTCTGCAGCATCTGCCATCTGGTGAGCTTATTAAGCTTCAGCTCGTGAAGACGCTGGGATGGCACCGCGTTCAAGGGACGGCCAATTAATAAATGCCCCGGTGTAAGGCATTCAAAGTCGTCGGGATTTGAGGATATGGGAATAAGTGGACGGGAATTTAAAATAGATTCCGCTTGCACCAGTACAGTGTTTAATTCCTCGAAAGTTAAAAGGGAGTCCCCAACAACACGCCGAAGGTGATATTTAAATGACTTTACGGCGCTCTCCCATATCCCCCCGAAGTGAGGTGATCTAGGAGGTATAAAGTGCCAATTTATGCCTTCCTTAAAAAATTCGCTTGTTAATTTTGACTTGAACATTTCATCATTTAAGCAATCGTACAAGTCTAGTAACTCCCGGTTTGTTGCTACAAAGTTTGTAGCATTGTCAGAATAAATATTTAGACATTTTCCTCTCCGGGCTATAAACCGACGTATAGTAGCCATGAATGCTTGGGCAGTTAGATCACTTACTAGTTCGACATGTGTGCATTTACTCGCTAAACAAATAAAAATTGCAGCGTACGCCTTTCTCCTCACGTTTTTTCTGATCCCTTCTCGTATAAAAAATGGACCACAAAAGTCAACTCCACAATTTAAAAATGGATGAGAGGCAGTAACCCGAATTGCTGGCAAATCGTCCATTATGGGTTGAATTGAATAAGGCTTGTTTTTAAAACAAGTAATACATCCTTTAATAACTCGCTTGACATCACCTTTTGACGCTAATGGCCAATAATTTTGGCGGACTATTGCTAAAGTCGCTTGGGGTCCTGCATGCATATTGGTCGTATGCAAATATGAATATAGCAAGCGATTGAATGCGTGTCGTCTAGGCAATATAAAAGGGTGTTTACTATTTTCCGGCAATTCCGAATTGCGTAAGCGACCCCCTACCCTTAGCAAGCCACCGCTATCCAAAAATGGATTAAGATCGCTCAGGGAACTATTCCTTTCAATAGTTCGTTTATTTTGTAAGGCGTCTATTTCATTTGAGAATGCCTCTGCCTGAATCAACTTAATTAAAATGGCTATCGCATCTTCCAATTCTCTAGCAGTTAATTCGCCTGATAACTTATCACATTTACAATTCCTTATAAATCTATTTACATAAGCGGTAACCCGTATTAACTTCAAAAATGACGAATATTTATCAAAAATATTTACAGCTCCCGTTGGGTGATATACGTTAAGAATATTAAAACAGAATTTTGTAGCTTGATAGGGAACCGTATCCGGAATTTTATCAAAATTAATTGCTGTACCTTCTTGCACCGGGCTATCAACTAATAGCATAAAGGCGGGGCCGCAAATCCACATCGAAGATTGCATTAATTGCGATGGCATTGCGCCCCTAGATAAAATGTCCGCGGGGTTATTTTCTGATTTTATATGAAACCAAGCTTCTCCCTTGGTTAATTCGTTGTATTTCCTTCTTGATTGGAGCAATTAATCCGGCTGGAAGAACCATATGGACGGGATGTTGTCGCCCACTACCACGGATCTTCAATAAAACTCCTTGTTCTTGGAAATCAACTTTAATTAGGAAATAATAGTTGCAGGCGCTGCGCAAGCACACTTCCCTTACAGTATTATTTTAACTAACTTTCGCCCTGCCGCTTGTATCCCCGCTACTGCGCAGGGCGCGATATTCAATATTTAAATTTAAGACAAATCTTAACATTAATCTTAACAACCGATATTATTGAATATCTGGTTTTGTTTTCTTCAGGCTATTTGGTGTGTTGTTCTTAAAACGGGCATTTTACTTGGTGTATAAGGTAGGATTTGGTGTTATAATTTATATGGTTACAACTGTCAATTATTATACGCAACACGTTTGCATTTAAAAGTTACTTGCATATCTTATCAAATGCCTTGGCAATATCTAACAACGTTATAGGCATGAATTCGTTATTCCCAAACCAAGTTGGTGTGTAGTTTAGTACCCCTCGTGAAAATCAAAATGCATAGGAGGAATAATAGTGTCTATTAAGGAAACATGTAGTCGATGGCTGATCACTTTCTTGAATAATTTTCATAAAGTAAGAAGTAAGCTGATGGGATGGTAATTATTGCAATTTTTGTCGTTTTTTCTTGTTTAGGGAAGGCCAGTATATATGTAGTGTTCTATTATCACCTTGAATACCAAGCCCTACCCTGGTGCCTTTTTCTTGGATAACGATTCGATATGGGTTGAGACTCATCGAAAAGCTATGGGAAAATCAAAATCGTTGCTGGCTCGGAAATGCTTTTCCTTATAAACAATTACCGTATTATAGAATTCCCCCTTCTTATTAGAAATTGTGGCATAAAGGTTTGTTCAAAATGGTCAGCATCATCTTTGATACAGCAGCAATATTTTATATACAAATCGGAGCCTACAGCACAGATGAGCTAAGGTGGGTTTAGGTAGGAGCTCAACAAATCGGGACCTCCGGCACATATGAGTTACGTTGGGAAGGTATCAGGAAATGAGTCAGGTCACGGGGGGGAGCTAGAGGGTAGTTAGGATTGGGAGAGTCAGGTGCTCGAGTATCAAGTGTCTTGAAATGGCTGCGCGTGCTGGTTATATACCCTTATTATCGGAATATTTCTGGGGGGGGGGGGGGGGTTGGAAAAAAGCGGCGTGAAGTGTTGCTGCACGCGTGTCCGCCCATCGCCGCTTGGAGTCGGCTTATCGGAAACCGCGTGATGACGGAACTTAATAAGGGCCGTATACATTTCTGGCATAATATTTATAATTTGTGCCCATTTTAATTTGTGGGTTTCCGGGAATGCGTATTAATTTATTACAAACATTTCTGAATATATTTTTCTCTGTGGCAGCCATTGACCCTCGCGTTTCCATTGATGCAAGAGTTTTCTGATTAATCTCAAACTATCGTAACTACATTGGTAAATTCGAGGGCAGACTAGCTACAAGGGAGACGGAACGAGTTCCTTTACAAAAGTTAAAACCCAACATAATTACACAGGATGCTAATGAGCTTTTAATGCAACAAATATGAACAAACTAGAGACGAGGACTGGTAAACTGAAAAGTATTGTCGATATCGAAATAATCTGAAGTAAACTCACTTACGAATACGTTTCACAGTAACCTAATTGCCTATATTAACGAATTTCAATGTATTGAAACTCGACTCATTTTAGATTAAAATTAGAATTAAAGGAACTTTAGTAGTTTTCCAGGTGGGGATGCACACCCATGACGCGTGTTTATCGTAAACAGCTCCGTTTAGCATAAACGAGGACGAGGATATCAACAAAAGTAAACTTCCTGAACAGCTTTGAATGCGAATGCCTCACGAAAACTAATGCTAAATAAATATCGCGTTACAAGAAAATCCTATACAACTCGGAAGGGCAAATCAGGGCGGATAGATCAGCAGGAGAAGAGCGTCGCGTGCAGCGATTTCGCAGGAATTCGCGAGCTGCTTAATATTCCTGGGGAAATTCCTTTACACGTTTTTGCCCCATTCAAAGAATCTTTCGCTGGCCCGCAATTATTGCGGCCAAGAACGAATACTTTGCAATTTGAATTTCATCGCCGCGTTGTTTTCGTTTCAAAGGGGTTTCGTCTACATAAAAAATTGGAGCGTCTTCTGCCGCGTTATTAATGTAGCGCCCGCGGCTTAAAAACGCCACTTAGGGCACGCTGCTCAAATAGATTTTTGCGCGTAAGGAAGTAGAATACAATCTCGTTTTGATGTTGATGTATGAATTAGGTGATTCGGTCTAAGTGAAATGCTACTGAAAGTATGTGACAGTGATGGATTTAACTTTTGCGCTCAGGAATGGCCACATAGCTCTACTATTGCGGTGTCGTTTCCGTTTAGCGTTGCTTATACTTGGCTTTATCTCATTTACATCCTGTAGACTATATATATAAGCAAGGCCGTATGACAATCGACACGTTCCATCTAGGACGGTGAGGTCTCCATTTATCAACTATCTGCAAGTCACCCCAAAGAACTTTCGTCTTGGATAATACACTCCATGGCCAATTACGTTGGCTTTACAGCTGTGCCCCAAAGTTAGTCTACTGAAGAAGTATATTAACTAGAGAGGCAGTGAAATTAACGAACTCTACAAAACACTACAGTTTCAAAATCTATCAGTTTTTAAAACGAGCTTTTTACAGTTTCTCGAGCTTATAGTTGGGCTTAAATCAGTGCAAGCAGTCTTGTAATAATTCCAAATTGTTAAATTATCAACAGAAAAAGAAAAGAAACTTCTTTTCACAATGACACAGTGCTGATTACAACAGTGAAAGCCAACAAGACCTATATATTTAGATCTGGCGCTGTTAGGAGGTTTCTTTAACGCTGATAATAGACTTGCGTGCACTAGAAAACTGCAAGAGCTCCTTAAATAAATTTACGAGTTGGATCTTCTTGAGTATGACTGCTTACATCGAATTCAGCTTAGTAGCTGCTTTTAAAAGTATATTTATGGCCAGATTTTTCTGCATAATATATTTTATCAACTGTTTACATTGTAACGCAATAGCTTTTCAGTAGAAATGTTCCTGATATGATGGCTTCTCATGAGCCACCAGTCTACTATAGGTTATGTAAACATACTTAGAGCATGCCAATACTAATTGAAGAACCGAATTTGTTATCCAACTGCTTATCATAAATCCTCCTCCTTAGTCATCAGAGCTACAATGGTTGGATATTATGATCCATTCTACTCGATTGAGAGCTTCTTTATTTTTCCCAGTTTACTGCCCATGTCCTCCATTACCTATTTTTAAACTTTTATTTCCATAATAATCTGTTCTTGCTGAGAATGTATCCTACAAACTGGCCTCTTCTTCTCGTCATTCTAGTCACATTTTCTTATCTGCCGTACTTTTTTATAGTACATACTGAAATGGGAATGGGAATCTAGCTGTCTTGCCAAGACAGATTATTTTTATGCTAACATTTACAGCCAGTTTGTATTTACATGCTTGTTTATTGTTAATTAATAGGCTTACCATAGTTGAATGTGCGCTGATCCGGTTCTATGCGTGAATTGCTTAAAATTGTGTGCCTGCCGCAACACAGGGGTACTTCGAACATTCAGGGGAATTTCAAGTTAGTCACAGTTGCAGGATTTGCCCATAGCCGCCTCTTCTTAAGCGGCTCTAAAAGAACGGTGCATTCAGCAAATAAATAGAAACGGCTGGAAGCTTTGCAATAAATAGTTGCTGCCTATAAGTATTTGTGGGTGCTACAAAGCAGTGATTGCATGTTCAGCAGACGACATTTTCATCGTGTACCGGGCGAATACACAAATTGCAAAGCAGCACGTATATTCGTGACGTCCATTGTGAATACGTGACCTTAGCCGCCCTTGAGGCATCAGCAGCAACGTTTGTGGTGTAATTCCATGCATCACGCCGTTCAAGGTTTGGGTAACGCAATTCGAGGGCGAGTTAAATACACAACACAGCAGTTCTTAGGATTGAGGATACCCAGGTAACTTGATACCGGAAATGTGTGCAGCTTAAAGCGATATTCTGTCGGTACAGCTGTGTGACAATCGCGCTAACAGAAATGCACTTACGAATGTAAATTGCAATAGGTTTTTATGCATGCAATCGCAGACAGCGTCGACTTTAGGTAGTTTAACGTCACGTTTTAAAGACAATTATGTTAGCGTTCTATTTTAATACTGTTTAAATGTACATGGAAGTAGCCCCAAGCTGTAATCAACGCATTATTACTTTATATTTGTATTTACGAATGGCCATTCATTGTAGGATTTAATGCTATTTCCTTTTGTTTCTTTTATTGTTTTTATGCATGTCTAAAGTAAATATATTTGAGTTAATAAATTGGCTTTGTCTATATATCTTGTTTGAAGTCACTTTCAGCCACACAACAGATGCAGACCAGTTTCCTATTTTTGCAAATAGTTATCATTCGTAACCACGACTAGGGTATTTAAGAGAATTTAATGTATACTGAGCTATCTGAGCTAGATCTATTGGAAGGACAAGAATATCCAGGCTTAGGAAATTGCGAAAATGGTTTAATGTCACGTCATCTGACTTATTTAAGGCTGCAGCTTCCAAAGTTAAAATAGCAATAATGATAGCCAACCTCCGAAATGGAGATGGTACATGAAGAAGAAGAGCTAGGTGGACAAACAGCGCCAATTAGTATGAAAATATTAAAGCGTAAGATACGTCTTATTAAGTCGAACGTTTCGATGGATGGGCATGACCAAAGTATCGTTACAATATCTACTGAAGTAATTAAAACAATTAATTTTAAACAGTTATAAAAATATGAAAAATATGTCCATTTCATTTTAAAAGCTATTATGCAACGTTACAGTTCGAATAATTATGTTTATCTACTCCAGTGGGATAAGTAACGCATTACGTCACTCATTTGACACTATTTCAGTTAGGTAATGAAGCTCATTACACCACTCAGTTATGTAATGGTTTCATTACGCAACTGAGTTGTGTAATGACTTCATTACGTAACTGAAATAGTGTCAAATGAATGACATAATGACATTTGCCTACTAAAATATTTTTGAAAATTACAGATCTGACGTTTCTCTTAATGTACTTTTCTCAATTTTAGGCAGTCGTAGATAAAATTTTGTACAATACATGTGTGATAATGCATCATTAATATACTTGTGTGCTTACATAACTCGTGCTACGCACTCGTTTGTAACTTACACACACGTATATTAATGATGCTGTTATCCCACTTGTATAGTAAATGACTATTATCTTACAGTAGCAGCTATCACCATACATTATACAACTGTTTTCAGTGACTAAAATGAAGTTTTATTCACATGTGAGTTTTCATTATTTATACTACTGCATTGTTGGTAGCACTGTCAAGCTATGTCAAATTCGTAATTTTTAGGTTAAGTTTTGTGTCAGTTTGTATCAAATAACAAACAAAATCTAACCTACGAACCTCGAATTTGACATAGACTGACAATACACTTCAGTATTGCCAATACACTTCAGTACTGTCAACGTATGTCACAAATCGTAGGCGACTAATTATAAATTTATTTCGCGATATATTCTGACTGCGCAAACTATTTAGGCATAAGAATTGCTACTGTAAGATAAAACGTCGTATATCACACGTGAGCGAAATGCCATTATAAGCTCGTGAGAAATTGTATCGCTCGTGCTGGGGCACTCGCGATTCAAAATTCTCACTCGCAAATAATGATGCATTTCTCTCACTTATAATATAATCTACTATTATCCGCAAACGTCACAAAAGTGACAACTTATTTGTCTTTATTGACAAGGTAAAAGTGTCACTTTATCTGCCTAAGCAGACAAAATAGCGACTTTTGCGTACTTTATCTGCCTAAGCACACAAAATGATTGCTCTCTTTCTTTCTTTCTATGTTTGTTCGCCATCTCCTCCGAAGATACTGGACCGATTAAATTGTATGATGGCTTAAAATTTTGCTAATTTTTAGAATTAGTTCGTAGGCCGGTTTTTATTTTCAAAAAAGTACGAAAAAGTTTTAATTTAAATAAACCTTTAAGCAGCGGATCGGAGCATCTGTCGCCGTGGGTTATGGTGTGACAGCTGCTGTGGCCGTGTGCTATTAGCACGGGTGATTCAGTATGTTCATATATCATTACAGTTGCGCGTTATCTGAACAACAGAGGTTGGCGCAGGGGTACAGTGCTAGCCTGAAATTTACCTGAATACGTTTGCGGATAAAATAGTATATGTTATTCGGAGTAAAGGTGACTTTATGTGGCTTAGCTGAATTATTTGCCTCACTAACGTTCGGCTAAATAAACTTCAGCTTCGCCACATAAAGTATCACTTTTACTTCTAATAACATAATCTACTATTATTAATAGGGCTGCACTCCACACATACGTCTGAATAAACTATTCTCTTGTATATAGTAATGTATTTTTAGATGTCAATACAATCTTTTGTATGCTCTTTTGGCTTATGTTATTCTAATGCGCATGTCTTTATGTAAGGAAATTCGTCCACTGCCTCTTTGTTATGTATGTCTACTATTCTTGTTATTTGATTTATTTTACCAGCTACAATTAGTTTTACATTGTAGTGCCCATTTACAATTCAATTTATCTCATGTTCGACTAGCTTATACCGTTGCAATTGTGGACTGTTTATAATAAATGCTAAATTGGGGTGGTTCTCAATAATTAAAAAAAGTTCAATTTAAGCAGCTTACCTTGTGATTTGCGAAAGCCTCGACAAAGTTACAAATTACAGTGGGTGCTTCTGTTACACGTGCGTATATGAAAACATGTGTAACGCCACAATTGTCCCTCACCAAAACAGGCACTGTGAATCTAATACCCCAGAAAATTCTTTCTCTTTTTCGTCTTCTCCTTCTATCCCTTTACGCCTTTAGGGCGTGAAAAATTTAAAGTCATCAACTGAAGCTACTACGTCTTCTCTGCATAAGGCTAAAAATCTTTAGAATTGAGCTACCCAAATTAACAAAATCGGACAATAATTGGGCTAGAGATGACAAGTAGAAAGCGTAAACAGCTGTCAAACATTTGTCACTATTTCAGAATTACCTATCAGAATCAATTCCAGAGCAAGATAAAGAACTCCAGATTCACTTATGACTCTAGATCTAACCACCTAGATTCGGGGCTGTCCGGAAGCACCACCGGTTCGGGAACATCCAAAGCAGAATGTAATTCTCTAAACCACTTAACATCTCCCATAATGAAATGAATAGAAAGTAAATTGTTGTAACCCAACGTTTATTTACACTAAATTCAGCTGAAAAATAACATACTTATTGCACAAACGAAAATGTTCAAAAAGACAGTCTCAAAATAAGCGACTGCATACACTCATTTAGACTTGAATTAACACATATTTAAGTGGTACAAACTTACCATTAAATGTGTTTTAAAATTAGCTCCAGTAATGTTTCACGCAATGCTCTTTGATAGAATACTTTTCAACCTTTAGTGACGAAGCAATAACGTGACAGGGCATCTAGAATATCAAAAGTTATACGTCACAATTCTTAGACAACACACAGTAAGAAGCTTAATTTTATAGCCAAAATCCAGCAACGATACAATGTGTTTCAGAGCTTGGAGATGAGATTTCTCACGAATAGTTTTACTACAACAAGAGGGTTCAAATGTCTGGCCTAACATATCCCAAGGACCCAAACCGACTACGAATTTCCAGCAAAGAGGCTGTAGGGGTGCTCCCAAACTGCGTAGGCTTTTCTCCACGTGTGGAAATGTAAAATCGCACGAGATAAACCCGCGTTGAACACTCCCCGAAGCAAAATAATGACAATCGTAGCTTAACAAGTCACTCAGAATCATTTCAGGTGCTCCAAGTGGTGGCAACTGAGCTCAAAAGGCAAAAATACAAAGAAAAGACTGAACTACTCCCACCGTTAAGAAATGGGAACGGACCAACGTAGATTTATGCACTGAAGATACATTGCTTTTAAATAATATGTAATCCTGGCATAACCAAACGAAAATCAGTAATTGCACAAACAACACAGAGTTCTTGAACCAACCTTGTCAAAGATATCAAAAGATTTTCTTCCCCATTTAACTGAGCCTTCGGAAACTACTACACACCACCAGAAGCAATCTCTGACCAATTTCTCAAAATGGACGCAGGGAATCGCTTGCTCTATATACTAGCAATCTTTCAAAGCTTACCAAAATTCCCCAAGTGCAAAGACTTTTAAGATTTACACAAAATTGGAAATGAGGTTTAGACAACCGTGTGTGCACCAACAAAGAAGTGGTAAACTAACCTACATCATAACAGCTGACTATTACTAACTTTAATTAATATAAAATTTACATGTAACACGTCAGTAAAAGAAAATAAAATTAACACAAGATAAGCACAAAATTCAGCGAAATGCAAGTCAATCATACAGTGGCTAGAAGGAAAATTACGAAAGTTCAATATTTTTGATTTTTTCTACATATGTCGAAACGGTTTTATAGAAAGGTGATTGTCAACGTGTTGTGTGCAGTTCTTAACAATCTACCACTCCATGGTTACACATGGAACTTTAAACTCATTAATTAGCACACATTGATTATGTGTTTAATAAAATGTAGTAGAAAAGGTCATGGTTTCACAGTTGTTTTGCAGTGCTGTTACGGTTATTTGCCTACAAGAGCTTCCATTTCCTATAAAGGGTCGTACGATGTAAATTACTTCTGTTTGTAACCAATCATGCGTTTGTAAACCTTTTTAAAGAGCCACACTGTCAAAGTAACACAACGTACTACTCAACAATGTACAGTATGACATTTTATCAATACTGGAAACTAGATAGCGAATGTTGCTCCATGGTAAATTTAGGAGGTGACATATACCCTATGGTAAAAATGCATAGTGTAGTTTCATTCCACTAGTAGCAGAAACGTTATTAGCACTAATAAGCATTACTTACAAACTCTATAGCTTTAAAGGGATAGTGAAGGTGTCGAGAACGTCGCGGCAACTATGAAAACTACGTCAAAGTTGTTGCAACTTTAAAGCCGCATTTTAGTAGCATAAATTAGTCGCCGCTGCTATCGTTAGCCACCTTGAAGGTCTTAAAACTTTAAGGTTGTCTCAAAGGTAACTACGACGTTTCCTACACCGAGAAAGCTACCTACAACTTATATACTGCTACACAGTAACTATTAGTAGTAAAAAATACGTGGCAGCAACTGTGGATTTGTTAATTAAACTTATTTAGACATAAAAATCGCAGATTTAGTGCGGTTACGTAATATTAGTCATGTGAGGTTCCAGTCTCAGTTAGAGGTACCTTGAACTAGTTGTGATAGCATTTGTGTGCACTCGGCAGTTTCTGCAAGAATTTCTGATGTTGTGGTAGGCTCAAATGAGAAAGAAAGAAATCGATGCTCGGCAGAACTAATTTTTTCATAGGCTACGCTCAAGACAGCTAAGTTCAGATTTAAATTTAATGATAATACGTACTGTCTATTGCCTCGTTCTTGTATGATTAAATGATCTAACTCTTATACGATACAGATCTAGTATGTGTCGAAAAAATATTTTTTTTAAACAACCCTTACTAACACATTCGAAAAAAACTGTTTCTGGTAAAACTTATTTTTCAGTGATACTATATCTAAAATGAACTGATGGGCATCACTGTAAGCTGCTTCACCTTGAGAAATTAAAAATTTTCGCCTGCCGTGCTACGTAGCTATCATGTCATTCACAAATCCTAACCAAACAAATCCTACTTCGAATCCCTATTTTTCCATTTTCCAAACTCATTCTTCTTATTGACTTTAGTAGTAGGCATCAAGCCTATTGTTTCACCTTAATCTTATTTTTTAAATTTTAGCTCCTTCTCTATAACACATTCGAACACATGTAAATATTTTCCATTTTATTACTGTTTGTTTCAAAGTGATAACTAGGAAAGTATTTAATATAAATTTTTATAGCAGCTAGCGCCTTACTACGAAAACACTTCGGACGATACACTTAGTTAGCAATTTAATATACATCACGTACCAGTTTAGTAAGTAAAAACGCAGCAGTCCACAGCATACGTATGTATGCCCATTCCAGTGCAGAATTCGGGATTAATTGAATGTACCAGTGTATCCGTAATTTGTCTATAAATTTCGGCCCTTGTTGTCGTTATTGCATGATTTGTAGGACAGATAAAGGCAAGAAAGATATTAATTGCGTCCCCAAACTAAAGGGGTGCGCCCATAAAGTTCCCGTATCGACTCTGGTTATCCATATCGAAATTAAACACATATTTTGCCAGCTTTAAATTAAATTTTTAAATATTTCTTGAGTAAGGAATCTCTACAGTTAAGATGTTTAATGGGAAGTGCTAATGTGGAGGAACAGGAAATTCAGGGAGAAAATTATCGGTAGGTAACCAGTAAGGCAGGTAATTCCGATTGGATTATTGCTGTCTAGGAGGATATAGCAGCCTGTATCCGTTACCACGTTGTGTGCGACAAACCCCAGTGCACCTGCTCTTAGTCAATACAAGGATTCAATTCAATTAAACTAAATTGACGTTTGTATTGGGGTGTATTAAATACACTTCAGAGCACCCCTCGCTGGATTCGCGCGGTTTTGCTGGAAAGCCTGTTTCATGTTCCCATGATTTACTTGTTCATTATTTTAAGTCAGTCATTACGGCAGCCGTTTCTCTTTCGTATTCTCCTAGGAAACGCCAGCAATTAAAGTATGCATCGTTATTGCGGCCTGTAAAAGCAGACTCAATTTCAAAACAAAGCGTTGGATTTATGTCAAAGGACAATGCTTTGTGTAGTAAAACGTTCAAATCTACATGAAGTTACGTATAATGCAAAATCAAGAGACTCATCATGTAAGTAATTAAAAGCAGAGTTAGACGTTGGCGAGAAGACTTGCGTAAGTGTTGATAGCATTCGTCGATTTTTCGAAATAGTGTGTTCGTCATTTAGATCGTTGTCATTTACTTTGTAATTATTTAGTAATGAAGAACAATTAATTATTTATGCACCTGCAGATTTGTTCCTTTAACAACGCATTAGCATACAGTTACTGTTAAGTACAGGGTAAATAATAATGGTCGTATTTATAAAGTAGTCTTTGGTACGCTAATGGTCTCCAAACAGAGAAGGATTGTGTTGTAATATTTCTTAAATTAAATGGTATTGATATTTTACAGCTAGCGCTATACACAAGGAATGTTCTTAAAAATTCCATATTGCACCATTTATTACACTTGACATACAGAAGAACACTTTAGTACTAAGAAACTACCTAATTCTATAGATATTTCAACACTTTCTCCAAGACTCTTTTACATCACAAAACAGACGTTAAAACCGTATAAAAGTCTTCCAACCACATTCTGATCAACCTGAGATCCTAGGAGCTGTCATGAAGTGTTAGATACGCCACCTAGCTGAAATGTGGTATTTTAAGGCTGCCACGGTTGAATTTTCTTCTGCCTCACGCTACTTTGGGGAAAGCAAGCATGCGCCGACAAGCGTTCTTCAGTAGGGGCTTAACATTTAAGCGCTCATAGTTTTATTTATTAATTATTATTTAAGAAAAGAGCGCTGCTTTTGACGTGGAGAGGAAGTGTGACTCGAGAGGAATCGTTATCTTAACAAAAAGCTGCAGTCGCAATTAAGGGTGTTATCCAATTGCGATTGAAACCGGATAAGAACGTTTACTTCTCTCATACGTTTAAAACAACGGAGTGTTATGTTTCTTACACACTTGTGTTCTTTGCCAACCCTTGTTCCAGTCTGTGGGTATAGAGCTCCCTCAAATTCCGTATCTTTCTTTGGGTTGCCCCGCAGACGAGGCCTAATCTCCTGCCGAATACACGCAAGAGTTACAGTAAAGTGACTCTATTTATTGGATTTGCATCTATACGCGTCTAGAGAAAAAGTGTCAAGGCATATGCCTTGAGAACCCAGGTTTTGCATGCTACCGTATTGGTTAAGAAACCTCTTCAGGGCATTTGTTATTGAATAATTCGTATTATACTGTACACACTGTGAAGTCACTTAGAGAGCTGGATTCATTATGAGTAGCAATAGATATGTTTAAATTATTTCCATATGTGTTTTACTGCGTACTTTCTTTTAATTTGTAAGCCAATTCGCGGTCAGGGCCTAAACTAATCACACCCAGCCTTATCAGGTGTTGCAGAGAGCGCGTACAACAAAGGTAAGTTCCTGATTGGAGAAAAACCTGCTAAGCATACCTTTCGGATGATCTTAGCGGTATCCAATTCGCAGTACATACGTTTTGACTGCGTAAAGCCCTTGAACATTAAATTACGAGTTAGAAAAAACTCCCACAATCCTATCTTGACTTCCCCACTTATCGACTATAGTTAGCTAGAGTACATATTTTATTGCAGAGCTAACGAGCTTTGTTGTCATGCAAACACTATTTGTGTTTTAAATACAGTTCCGCCTTGTAACAGAAGTACGCAAAGAAATAGAATACTTGAAAATACAAAATCACAGGTTACGATTTAATAACATTAGAGATACTAAAGTAACTACCTAGAAAGAGAACAACGTCCCTCACTGGAATTTTTAACTTAGTTAAATCAACTGAAATTTGCTCAGATAATCCTTATCCACAAGGCTGGTACACGTTCTACCGAAATAGCTTTCTCGCTTCACATCACCCTATTACCCACAACATAAAAACTCTCTCTGAGAGGATCTACTATACAAAAGAATACAGCTGAACAATCTGGAAAACAAATCTAGTGAAAAGCATGTATTGTCTAATGGGAAACGGATCTCCACCTTTTTAGACAGCAAAGTGTTGATCTGTAAAGCAAATATCAAGCCAATTTGGACATATGGCATTGAGTCATGGGTATGTTCCTGCAAATCCAATATTAATAGTACAATTCGGAGATATTAGTCCAAGTTGCTCACTAATATTACTGATGCACCATGGTATGTAATTAACAAATCTACAAAACGACCTTAAAATTACTTTTGCCAATAATACAATAGAAAAGCTATGAATCCGTCCAATTGAACTCCCAAAGCTCACTATTTAAGGTACATTTTTAGTTCAAAAGGTACAAAACCCTGTAAGAGCACCTTTATTAAGAACAAAACGAGTCATGACTTTGCATATGTACTTTTCAATGCCTGTAGTATATTAAAACGATATCCACATCTACTTTAGTTATTGCTTGCTTTCCCGTAAATCGAAACAATAAACATGTTGTGGATATCAACACCAATTTGATAGCCTTTAATTAACTTTCAACATATACAATGCAATGAAGAAGTAAGTACACAATAATCAACTGCGTTATTTCAAACTGGCGTGTTAACAGTGAAATCCTGAAGGTCTTGTTAGTGCTCGGTAGATGATGAAAATGGTCTGGTATCTTGCTTCGATGATGTTTACATGTGGCTCCTACACTATTGCGTAAGCTGAAGGATTAACAACCCCCCGGCTCGTCTGCCGCATGGTTTGGATTTGTTTATCCGGATGCGCCAATGGGCCATTATATCTTCGAAGGTACTCCTTTGCGCCTACTCTTGCGTTGTCGATATTTACGACCTTAAACCATTTTCTTATAAAATGAATCTGCAATTTCTAAATCTACAATGTTCAAATTTGTCAAACCAGATCTTTATAGGTACTTCTAAAGGATTCTTAGTTAATTTAATTTTTTTTTATACGAGAAGCATAAATTCATATAATGACATACTAATACTATATTTATTGCCTTATTAGCTAAACAGAAAAATTGTAATAAGATAACGATGACATGTTTTTGATATTACGATCTGCGATGTTCTCACTTGTTATTTGCATGTTCAGTAGAAAAGACAATTTTATTTCAATTTCGCATTACCAAGATAATAAAGATTTTGAGCTCAGCTTAGCAATTATTCCCGAATTTTAAAGCACCCTTCTGGATGAACTTGTAATAATGTTATTTACGAGCATGTACAAATTATCAACAATTTCAGCTCTAAAATAGTTTTTTAAAAGTTTATTAATTCGAGATTTCTGAAATGACTGCTTAGAAATGCAGTATAGGTGGAAATTGTTGTAGTTAAACTCCTCTTACACATATTTTATAACAGTCAATACACTATTGTGTAAAAGATGACGTGAAACTAGTGATGGCTGAAAAAGTACATATAGATCTAAGTTTTATTCGCAGTTCTCAAAATATGAGTAAAACATTATCTTTGTATAATACAACAATGATTTTCGTAAAATATACTACAGCCACATTTATACAGCTTAACTTCTAAATAGTTTTGCAGACTAGTTTCACATTTAAATTTACAATTTATATATTACAGGTTACAGAATCTAGATTGATACGCGCTGAAAATCGGAATTAATGTTAGAATCTAATAATTTCCAAGTTTCGTATTGGTAACATTTTTACATCTATCATATTGACATTAAATTGTTAACCTTATTTAAGCTAACTGACACAATAAATCAGAGGCGTACGCAACATTGCGATATGGTGTATTATCAGTTCTTGAACGTTAAAAGGATTGCGGAAGTAATGGTGTTAAGTTGAACAACCAGGCTCTACTAAACCTTCTATCCCAGCAACAGTAATTTTCACACTTCCACAAAGGATCTGTCATATGACGTTAGTCACTGCGCAAACCAAATCCCTCTACCCACCGTTACTGATTACTTGTCATTTAAAATGTAACCAAACTTTGTACGTTTGACAACTTTTCACATATTGCCAATTCATCAAATATGATCACAGCGCCTTTCATGATCTACCTTGAGAGTCAATCTAGTTTCTGTGACCTGCAGTAGTAATTTCTACTGTGACACTATTCATTCCTTAATGGCAGGACCCACGTAGGTGGCTTTATTCCAACTAAAATAATTATTGCACTTTTGCAGTTTGATTAGAAATAAGAAATTTACAGAAGGAAATGGTTTAACGTTTTTAAAAAGGAAAGCTCACTGCAAGAAAAATTATTTTTGGTAGATCGAATACTGGTTGAAGAGTGCTGAAAATTATGTACCAAATAGGTAAATATATCTTAATGTTTCTACCAATACTTGTCAGGTCATTTTGGTATTTTAAGTAGCCACCTAGGCTTTAGGGCAGCGTGCCCGTATGCTAAACCCTTTTAGTTACTTATTTGGCTCCATCGCCTAATTCTACAATAATGATTTTGCACATATTTGACCCCAAACGCAGTATTTCTCGTCAGTTGGAGCACCCCTTTGCTGCTACTTCGGCAGCCGGGTGTTATCACTCGCAAGAATTCCGAAACTTCTAGAAGTCTTTCCGTTGAGGCGCTTCGCCATTGGCTGCCTTTGATACCGGAATTAATTTGTTTTGTGGAGCGCATCGCCATTGGCTGTCGAGAGTCACGTGGCAACGCCGTTTGGCTCACGCCACTTCAAGCGTCCTAACGCTTTTTGCTAGGGAGTTCAGCTCTGGCCGTTGATCGAAGGAGGTCGCGTGTGGTTGTGTGAGGGGCACGTCTTTACGTCGAGGCGTAGGTGTGTGAAGGGCTTCTTGGGGCCAGTTCTGCGTTGGTGAGAAAGGGGGCTTTCCCCTTGCAACTCGCTGTTTCGAGGATCTTTCTAGGCAGGACGAAGTAGGCCTTTTTGTCGCTGTAGCGTGCTCTCAGGAGAGCGTCCTAACGTCGCCATCTCGGCGGATTCCAGCCCGTTTACCCCTATTGCCGTGTTTTGGCGATTGAGCTGCCACAGACTGCCGCCTTCTACCAAATGACTGCACGCCACTCTCATGGACCGTCTGCGGACTAAGGTATTTGTAATTGCAACCATTTAAACATAGTAACTGTCACTTGTGCGAGCGTTGGTGCTTTGTGCTCAACTTTATGTGGGCGGATGCATAAATAGCTAAAGAACTCTGCGCCCATGTCTTGGTGTTACGTTTGTGCTAGCTTTTAATTCAGTAACGTTGGGTGCGCGAGCTTCACCATATTGTAGCACTGTTATCGCGCACTAACGCGCCCTTTTGCCGGAGCGCGTATTTCTCAACTGTACTCTAATATGTTCATTACATAGCGCGTCCATCAGCTGATGCTTAACGTAAGTAGTAACATAAGCTTGGCGGCACGATTTGTTGCCCAGATGTAATTAGCGATCAATAGACGCGTATTTAGTTAAGGGACGTATTATTCCTATTCGACCTGTGCATGCTTTGTTTCAGATAGCGCCTTTTACAATGTAAAGATTGGTGTACGGCGAGACGTGAGAGATCAGAGCGTGCAGGTAGGTCCAGTGATTGCGCAGTCTCGGCCAAGGGGTCCCAATATTACCATTCCAGTACGAAATTGTTATTTGAGCTTGCAGCTCTTGAGAATTCTTATCGACGGAGTATCTTGAATACTTCGCTCCCGTTTAACCGCCCAGGCCCGGTTATTCGAGCTAAGACAGGCTTGGTGGCGCCCTCATAATTTTGACGTACCCTATATATATGCCTCAACACGCTTGCCCAGAACGTATCGTGTGACTCACGCCCGACTCCCTGAGCGTTCCAGCCGTGGCCCTTTAGCCTGTTTCTAGCAAATCTCAGGGCAAGTGTGCCAGTTTTCCAGGACTGATTCCGTGGTGCGATGCTCACCTTGGGTGGGTGTCGTAAAGTTGTTTTAATACCGTAACATACTGAAATAACAGAAGAAAACACCTAGTAGACCGAATTATATTAACTTGCAAAGAAAAAACATCACAGTCGGTGGGATTTGAACCTACGGAATCCGAATGCTAGTCAGACGCATTACTGCATATGTGCAAATAATATGGAATGTTCTCTTCTACTAGCATAAAGAAACAAGTGAAAACACCGTTTTAGATTATTTCCGTGAACGTTTCATACGGATATGAAGACGGACACAGATTCGTGGGACGAAGTGTAGTTGATTATCGTTGCATTATGAAGGACACGATGACGACAAGATCGATCGTGAATGGCCCACGCTCGATCGGTGATGATGAAAAAGTGACGCATGAAGCACCCAGGCAGGCACAACACAGGTTTGTATACAGGGTGTTGGTAAATTGTTAGACAGCTCGTAACACCCTGTCGAAAGATACTGAATGTAATATAATAATACTG
The DNA here is from genome assembly GCA_940337035.1 of Agriotes lineatus. NCBI lineage: Eukaryota > Metazoa > Arthropoda > Insecta > Coleoptera > Elateridae > Agriotes > Agriotes lineatus. The sequence continues at coordinate 160,295,377 of OW679196.1, read as the reverse complement.
ACTTGTAAATTTTAATTTTAATATTTACATATTATTACAAAATATGTAGCATCATGTTACGTCACGCGATAAAATAAAAAACCGATTACAGAACGTAGTTGCAGCAAACAGCAGCAATAATAAGTGTCGACAATGTTTCAGCAGTCGTGGCGCTATGTTTTAAAACAGGTCATAATCTAAATTGCATTTAGAGTTCCAAGAGCTGTACATTTGGCTAGTAGGGACGCTTAACCAAATTTCAGATAGATGTTCAGTATTATAATCAATTGAGATTAGAGATGATGAACCCTGGGCTAGGGGACGCCAAGTGAAATTTCAGCGATACATGCAAACCCAATATGGGTTTGAACTTCTAAAGAAAGGTTTCTCTTATTTTAGTATTGCTCGTATATCAACAACTGCACGATCATAAAGTGACGTATGAAATACATTTCACTAACCATTTTAATTATTTTGTTATAGCTACTTGAACCAATTTGCGATCCCATTCTTCTACCTTGTTTTGTTTCTGACCGCTGAAGGCTCCTATACTACGCAATTGCTAAAATACACTAATAATAATCTTGTAACACTCCAATACAAGCCAAATAGCGAGCTGTAAGTATCGAAAACTCACACATAACCAACTGCGTTTAACGAACCAGCCAAGCTACTTCGGAGGACAGAGCGGGTTAACACTAAAACAATCAAAACCGAATATGGGCGCCATTAAGTTAATTGTTCAACAATTCGCGAATATAAGTTTGAAGATATCAGATGCAGATGTTCTTTGATAAGCCGAAAAGAACAGAAATGCAACGTAATTAACGTGATATTTATTTACAATAAAAACAAACAAATAACATAAGACATCTGTTCCTCATACCGAAATAAATTATCGAATCTATGCGTGATGTCTAAAGACAAGTAAAGTTAGTAATTGAGGCGAACTCAATACCGAACCCGGGACGTGTACACGATACGTTCACAGCACAACGTATGTATTTTAATTTCAAATGTTAGCTTAACGCACACATAAACCAATATCGAGAATACAATTTGAATTGTGGAGTAATATTTAGTTAGACTACAAGGTTGTGGCAGAGTTCAGCGTACTACGAAATTGCGAGCTGGAGCCGGAAGTTATTCAGTTCAAAGATAAATGAAAATAAAGAAGCTGCTTCACCATCACAGTGGGACAAAATGGTCCTAGAATACCTGACCGCAAACGGAAGTTACTAAGCGACCGTGCTAAAACTCACGCTAACAGAACGTATAACTTCAAAATAGGCACTTAATTTTAAAGGTAAATGCTGCCGCAGCTACTTCATCAAAATAACTCTTTCAAAGGGTTTTAAAAAATCAGGAAACATCGCATTACTCCTGAAAGAAAAAAATGCGAGAAATCCGAACCAAACGTAACATTTTCTGAGTATGTGATGTAATTTTTCTAATTATCCATTATTGATTATGATTTAAAAGTGGTCGAAACGTGTGTTAATGTTGTGCAACTTTCTTATTATGATCGCCCCTTTTAAAAATAATTTGGTAAATTTTCCGACCTTTAAAAGTTTTGAAGTACTGGCTTTATTTTAATGGGCTCGAAAAATTATTCCCTTATATTTGGCTTACTGGTTTTATTGTACTTTGTTGAAAGCCTTCCTTTTTTCCTTTTCAAGTTTCATTCTTTCACTCCTGATCATAGGCCTCGCTCAGTATTTTCCACTGCTCTCTGTCTTGCGCCAGTCAGTCTTAATCATTGCTTACTTGCTATGCTTCTGATATCATCCGTTCCTCTCTTCTAGAAACGTCCAATGCTCCTCCTTGTCTGCCTTGGTACCTACACGGTGATTTTTCGGATTGCCTCTATGGTGACTGTAACTGTTGCTCTTCTACAAACCTCTTTGTTTCTTATTCTTTCTCAAAGTGGGATAGCAAGCGTGATTCATAACTTATGAGTCATAAGCTTGGTAGTGAAGAATTTCTAGTCCATAGGTATTATATGCGTTATATACCTACGTATAGGGATCCGAATTCGCTCAGTAATTTTCCCAATCTGGTTATCATCATCGTCACTCTTTACGTTTGGTCGTTCAAATCACCGGTTCTGTGCTTATGGCAACCATCAAAATCAATATTTAAGAGAGCAGATAGGCCAGCGGTTAATATGACTATATAGAAATTTTAAATAACTTTCCGGCTACCACGTTAATTTCTGTTGCGGTTGCTACCCCCTAACAAGGATACTCTCTCAATTTCGAGGGGTAACGTTAGCTACTCGCCCAGCTTCTGAGCAAAGAGGACTCATAGAACCACAAACCACAACTCTGTAACATGAAACAGGCCACTGGCTCAAGCTAAGTGGAGGAGGAAGAAGAAGAAAATAAATATTTGGCACGTAGAAAATGCATACAATACAATTTTTAGTAAGATGAGTGCATTTAAATGGAATTTGATGGGTCTCTCAGTATTTTTAGAGAGCTAGGGTACCAACGACAAATTAATGACATTGGTAAGCCTAGTTTTTATGTGTTGTGTTCTTTGCTGGTGTTTGTACTTTTCATTTAGTTTTAAGAATTATATACGAACTTCTGGGCTATACTTTCTGGCAATGATTTCACTAAAAGACGTTTTGCCTATAATATAAATATGGAAATCCTAACAACAACGTGAGCCTGCTATAATCAATGTCTAAGCTCTGTCGAGGATTTCGATAAATTTAGATTATTTGTTCTTTAGTGGCCCAATTCAATTTACAAAACATCCAATCAAAATCAATCACAAGCCTTACTATTCCACCGAACAATAAAGGTTGGCGGAGAGGCGAAGCACAACTGACACATGTAATAACAGAAATTTAATAGTATGTAAAGGAGCAGTCTAAATCTTCATTGCCGATAAAACCCGAAACTGCAGACAAACTGGCAATATTAGCGGATCAGCCTAAACAGCGCCCGATCGGATCCAATCTCCGAAAGCCATTCCGCGCGTAGGAGCCGAAGGTTCAATCCAGATGCTATCAGATATTGGCGATGAATAGGGTTATTATCGAGTAGGGCTGTTTTCAAACCTTCGCCCTGGAATCGAGAGCTCGCTGGAGGCCAACGCTGCAAATCGAAGGGTTGTTTAGGAGGTCTCGGTACAGGCCTGGGGGCGTCCAAGTTACGGCATGGAGCCAAAGGGCCTGAGTCAATACGGCCCTTCGCTCGGGACTTCGTTTCAGGCTAACAAGCGCTGAAAGATCCGCTATTAAGAATAACGCAAGTCGACAAATGTTACAAAGTCTGCGCCGATCCACATATTGAAAACGGGGGTTTATTGTGACAAATAGCGCATTTATTCTAAACATTTCTCCGGGGATCGCCGGGTACTGCAGAACACTGCAGTTTTTGCGATTGATGCCTTCGATTTTGCAGAATAAGGAACGATTGGAAACGTGATACTTCTACATTTGGCTTATTCTGATGCAAACTTCTAGTTTAGGAGGTTTTAGATTCTACTTTATGTCAGACGTGACTTTATCAATGGTGCCAATATTGAGACGGCGCTGTCTTTTTCCGGATTTCTCGGATATTGTTACTTTATTGACGAAGCAAATCCGCGGATTTACGTTTTACAGCGCGATAACGCGAAAGTAACTTTGAATTTATTTTTCTCGAAATTGAGGAGGCTGTGACGCTTGGACAAGATGTGGGAGACCTGGAAACTCTTAAGAAAGTTTCTGCGGCTCGGCAGTGCAAGCGAAAAACAGATTTTAAGCTAGAAGTCAAACAGGTTAATAACGATTTATCGGTTTTGTACGAGAGCTCTGATTCCAGAATTGTTTGCACTTGTACTTTGTTGGAAGCCATAATCAGATGAGTAAGGTCAAAAGGCAAGTTTTTCTTGAAATTATGTCTAATAACTTTTTCCCGTTGCTGATCATGTAAGTCAGTGATACAGCCTTAGTAACAAAGCGTGTGATTATATTTGTTTGCTGCTTTCCCTTGACAACAGAACTTAACATTATTATTAAGTTCCTAGGATAATAAAATTAGCAACGCAAGATACAGACTTAGACGTTTTGTTTATAATTGCAAGTGTTTATGTGCCATGTGACACTCACAGGTAACACGACTTAAGGAAATTAATCCTGGCGGCAGGTGACAAACCAAACGATTTTGTCAAAAATCTAGGAAAATTTCGATAAGCAGCGGGAAAAATATAATAAGATAACTCGGAATGTATCGCCTATTAACATTTTCGACAGGCAACAAGCCGCTGCTATTCCTTAAATAGCTATAAAAAAGCGACCGGGGGAGGTCGAATACTGATATTACAATACCAAAATGTAGTTTTAAAATTCCCTAACATACATCAAATTGCAAGTATCAAGTGCTGAAATATTGATTAGCAGTTGATTTATCCAACAAAGAACACTCATGTGATCTATATAGTTTGCGTCAAACTTGAGAGCAAATAGATTTATATAGTCTATTTTTTTGCTTTATGATTTAGAGCAGGCTTTGCATTTATATTATTTTAGCAGTGTACAACAGTTTAGTTACAAAATATAACTAATGTCAAAATCCAGATCGCCGGGATTGTCAAGTTGACACTTCAGCAAATCTTAATAAAATGCCACGAAAAAGCAATATTAGGTAATAGTAAAACCAAAGAGGCTATAAAACACCGTTCTACTAATATAAAAGATATCAATGGTAACTTAAGTAAAACAGCCATCATTGGAAGAATTGGTCAAATCTTCGATGTAAGTATTAAGAATTAAACAGATATAACATTTCTAACAATTTCTTATAATGCTAGATTTCGATTGCAACACAAAAAACGAAACGAAGCAAAATCACAACTCCAGCAATAACGGAATGATAACATGAATAAAGAAAAGGAAGAAGAAAATTTGAAATTTTTTACTTTCGATAATTTATTGCTGTGTGCAAGGGAGGAACTGAATTATACTGGGAGTCGTTTAAAATTATACTACACATTAACAAATATGAGATATAAATACAAAATTGTGAATGGAAGAAAATTGTGTGAGAAGAGTCATATCATTTCGGCGGATTGCCTTTTAAAGGAAATATTTACAATTTCGAAATTATAGTGAAAAATGTATATTCATGTTTTTGGATGAAACTTTACCAGGATGTGACTTACTGTTGGACTCGGACAATAATGACAGGGGCTATCATAAATGTATCAATGGTGACATTTTTAGTCAAAGTTGAAAAACAGTTAATCCCTGCTTTGGCCAAATTGAATGGAAAATGTGTGTTAATTATGGATAATGCACCATATAATTCGGTTCTTATCGATAAACCACCCAATTATGGGAGTTTAATTTTACTTTACATATTGACCAAGAGCAACACTAATTGACAAAAAACGACATGGGCATGAAATTCTTAGATTACCTCCATACCACTGTCCATACAACCCAATTAAATTGGCATGGAGTTTATGTAAGAACTATTATAATAAGGACATAAATTCTCAGCCTCCCAGCAAAAGACATAATTGCTAATTTATGGCTTAAATCTCTATCACTGTGTACAGCAAACATATGGAAAAAACGTTGAACACTGTGAACTACTAATATAAAGTGACTGGGCAAAGCACATTGTTAAATTGGTGTGGATGATATACCTCCTGTTATTAGGTTGGACGAATCTGATACAGAATCGGAAGATGAGTTGCATTCCTCTTCTGAATCAGATTCTGGATGATTATCCTGAAGTGTATCCACCTAAATTCTGGTAAATTATATCTCTGAAAATGGTTCTATCAGAGTATTTTGTATTATCTCTTTATTTTGAAATGCCTGTTATATGTGTAGCATAAATAATAACTTGTACAACACAGTTCTACAAACAAAAATCATCAGCAAATTATTAATAATATATTTATTTCTACATTAGTACATAAAAGATAGATGTCTAGAAATTTTATGACGTTTCTGTACAGTTAGATATCAATCACGCTTAAATAAACGTACTTAAAATAAAGCAATACCTTATTTAATGTCAATGGTTCAGTAATTTTAGCTCTTATTGACTATTCAACACTATAATATATAAGCCAATCACATTGCAGACATTTGCTTTTTTCAACCAATAACAGCAGTATATCACTGAATATTGGGCACCATGCAAAATATTCACAAAACAATGTACGTACTCAAAAAATAAATAGCCTTGTTGCGAAGTATCGCTTAGCAACGATGTTCTGTCCTTAGTGATATCGCTAGGTTACGTAACAGTAAACCCCAAAAAACTGTGTGGCTTGTTTTAAAAATTTTAAATGCTGTGTTTTGGAAGTATTCCGCTGAATTTAATTGAGAATGAATAATTATATTAATTGTTGGATTATTTTTCAATAAAGTTAATCGTTATGTATTAATATTGTTAAATAGTCGTCCCAAATACCATTCGAAGTGGATATATATTTTTTAAATATTTTGCCATTTCCATAGAAATTATTGCATATTTCACTCAACAAAATCACATTTAAATGTCACTCGCCTTCGGCTCGTGACATTTTTGATGTGATTTTGTATCGTGAAATTTAAACGCAATAATTTACATGGAAACGACAAAATATTTGTCAAAAATATATCCACTGCTTGTGGTATTACCCTTGAGTATAATAGTGCATATAAGTTAACACATTGACAGTTCTAATGGTTTTTGACATAACTAGTGTTTTTTCCTTTGTCACTAACTACCTACACTATTACAAAAATGCAAATGCAAAGCCTGCTCTGAATCATAAAGCAAAAAAACAGACTATAGCTTTGTTTGCGCTTAACAAGACGTAATGTTTTTTCATTATTTTAGCGAACTTAAGAGCAACCACTGAGTGGAAATGATGTTAAAATCCTGAAACAGATAAAGACAAATTCTACCTTGGAGAGACACATTCAAAAAACTACAAGCCACGTGTTATTCGTTCAATGGCATTAATTATCGGTCAGAGTTGCAACTTAAGCGATATCATACACGAATTACTCGTAAGTGAATAAGTAGCGTGCAGAGTTCAGGAACATTTAGTAATGATTCTGAGTTCAGTCTGTGAGTTCACGATAGTCCAGTTACATACATTTCTTTTCACTGTTTATTTTGTTAATCTATATTAGATGGAAAATATACTCATTTACTATTATCATTATAATTATAAGCAATTGTTCATTTGCCTCCACAAGAAGGATCTCAATTGCAGTTTTGCACTCATCGAGTTCTTGTCTGGCTATTCTACCTTCAAAAGCCGAAAGAATATCCGACAAACATAACAACCGGTCAGACAGCGTAGTTCAAATTTAAAGATTTTCAAAAAAGATTCCATGGTGTTTAACAGACCATGTAACGGCCCTCCTCTCTCTATAGATTTAGAAGAACTCTGGGACGGCTTGAACTAACTAGACTGAGGTATGCGACAGAGTTGAGGACGCTTCGTAATGAGTTTCAATTATGTCTATGGGTTCACCTAATACAAAAAAAAATATTTACGACTATACCAACTACGCCTACTGCAGTTTTACACCCACCCATTTAACTATTGCTTTTGTAGGTTAATATTAACGCTCATTACATTAGTTGTTAAATCTTCAAAGGCACTGCTGCTATTCTACCGTTAGAAGCCGAAAGCATCTTTCAAAACTATAACATCCGGTCAGACAGTGTAGTTCAAATTTAAAGATTTTCAAAAAACTTTCCATGTTATTCAGCAGCTCATGTAACGGTCTTTCTCTTACAATACATTCTAGAAGGATGTGGGACGAAATGAATTAACTGAAATGAGGAGTCCAATAAGTTGAGGGTGCTTAGTACTGAGTTCCAATTCTGTCCATGGGTTCACCACATACAAAAACATCGTTTACGACCACAAGAAAAACCCCAACTGCAGTTTTGTACTTATCCACCACAGTAGTTATAGAATCTTCAAAGGCAGTGCTGCTATTCTACCTTCAAAAGCCGAAAGAACCTTTCAAAGATATATTAACCGGTCAGACAGTGTAGTTCAAATTTAAAGATTTTCAAAAAACTTTCCATGTTATTCAGCAGCTCATGTAACGGTCTTTCTCTTACAATACATTATAAAAGGATGTGGGACGACATGAACAAACTGAAATGAGGAGTCCAATAAGTTGAGGGTGCTTAGTACTGAGTTCCAATTCTGTCCATGGGTTCACCACATACAAAAACATCGTTTACGACCACAAGAAAGACCCCAACTGCAGTTTTGTACTTATCCACCACAGTAGTTATAGAATCTTCAAAGGCAGTGCTGCTATTCTACCTTCAAAAGCCGAAAGAACCTTTCAAAGATATATTAACCGGTCAGACAGTGTAGTTCCAATTTAAAGATTTTCAAAAAACTTTCCATGTTATTCAGCAGCTCATGTAACGGTCTTTCTCTTACAATACATTATAAAAGGATGTGGGACGACATGAACAAACTGAAATGAGGAGTCCAATAAGTTGAGGGTGCTTAGTACTGAGTTCCAATTCTGTCCATGGGTTCACCACATACAAAAACATCGTTTACGACCACAAGAAAGACCCCAACTGCAGTTTTGTACTTATCCACCACAGTAGTTATAGAATCTTCAAAGGCAGTGCTGCTATTCTACCTTCAAAAGCCGAAAGAACCTTTCAAAGATATATTAACCGGTCAGACAGTGTAGTTCCAATTTAAAGATTTTCAAAAAACTTTCCATGTTATTCAGCAGCTCATGTAACGGTCTTTCTCTTACAATACATTATAAAAGGATGTGGGACGACATGAACAAACTGAAATGAGGAGTCCAATAAGTTGAGGGTGCTTAGTACTGAGTTCCAATTCTGTCCATGGGTTCACCACATACAAAAACATCGTTTACGACCACAAGAAAGACCCCAACTGCAGTTTTGTACTTATCCACCACAGTAGTTATAGAATCTTCAAAGGCAGTGCTGCTATTCTACCTTCAAAAGCCGAAAGAACCTTTCAAAGATATATTAACCGGTCAGACAGTGTAGTTCAAATTTAAAGATTTTCAAAAAACTTTCCATGTTATTCAGCAGCTCATGTAACGGTCTTTCTCTTACAATACATTATAAAAGGATGTGGGACGACATGAACAAACTGAAATGAGGAGTCCAATAAGTTGAGGGTGCTTAGTACTGAGTTCCAATTCTGTCCATGGGTTCACCACATACAAAAACATCGTTTACGACCACAAGAAAGACCCCAACTGCAGTTTTGTACTTATCCACCACAGTAGTTATAGAATCTTCAAAGGCAGTGCTGCTATTCTACCTTCAAAAGCCGAAAGAACCTTTCAAAGATATATTAACCGGTCAGACAGTGTAGTTCAAATTTAAAGATTTTCAAAAAACTTTCCATGTTATTCAGCAGCTCATGTAACGGTCTTTCTCTTACAATACATTATAAAAGGATGTGGGACGACATGAACAAACTGAAATGAGGAGTCCAATAAGTTGAGGGTGCTTAGTACTGAGTTCCAATTCTGTCCATGGGTTCACCACATACAAAAACATCGTTTACGACCACAAGAAAGACCCCAACTGCAGTTTTGTACTTATCCACCACAGTAGTTATAGAATCTTCAAAGGCAGTGCTGCTATTCTACCTTCAAAAGCCGAAAGAACCTTTCAAAGATATATTAACCGGTCAGACAGTGTAGTTCCAATTTAAAGATTTTCAAAAAACTTTCCATGTTATTCAGCAGCTCATGTAACGGTCTTTCTCTTACAATACATTATAAAAGGATGTGGGACGACATGAACAAACTGAAATGAGGAGTCCAATAAGTTGAGGGTGCTTAGTACTGAGTTCCAATTCTGTCCATGGGTTCACCACATACAAAAACATCGTTTACGACCACAAGAAAGACCCCAACTGCAGTTTTGTACTTATCCACCACAGTAGTTATAGAATCTTCAAAGGCAGTGCTGCTATTCTACCTTCAAAAGCCGAAAGAACCTTTCAAAGATATATTAACCGGTCAGACAGTGTAGTTCCAATTTAAAGATTTTCAAAAAACTTTCCATGTTATTCAGCAGCTCATGTAACGGTCTTTCTCTTACAATACATTATAAAAGGATGTGGGACGACATGAACAAACTGAAATGAGGAGTCCAATAAGTTGAGGGTGCTTAGTACTGAGTTCCAATTCTGTCCATGGGTTCACCACATACAAAAACATCGTTTACGACCACAAGAAAGACCCCAACTGCAGTTTTGTACTTATCCACCACAGTAGTTATAGAATCTTCAAAGGCAGTGCTGCTATTCTACCTTCAAAAGCCGAAAGAACCTTTCAAAGATATATTAACCGGTCAGACAGTGTAGTTCAAATTTAAAGATTTTCAAAAAACTTTCCATGTTATTCAGCAGCTCATGTAACGGTCTTTCTCTTACAATACATTATAAAAGGATGTGGGACGACATGAACAAACTGAAATGAGGAGTCCAATAAGTTGAGGGTGCTTAGTACTGAGTTCCAATTCTGTCCATGGGTTCACCACATACAAAAACATCGTTTACGACCACAAGAAAGACCCCAACTGCAGTTTTGTACTTATCCACCACAGTAGTTATAGAATCTTCAAAGGCAGTGCTGCTATTCTACCTTCAAAAGCCGAAAGAACCTTTCAAAGATATATTAACCGGTCAGACAGTGTAGTTCCAATTTAAAGATTTTCAAAAAACTTTCCATGTTATTCAGCAGCTCATGTAACGGTCTTTCTCTTACAATACATTATAAAAGGATGTGGGACGACATGAACAAACTGAAATGAGGAGTCCAATAAGTTGAGGGTGCTTAGTACTGAGTTCCAATTCTGTCCATGGGTTCACCACATACAAAAACATCGTTTACGACCACAAGAAAGACCCCAACTGCAGTTTTGTACTTATCCACCACAGTAGTTATAGAATCTTCAAAGGCAGTGCTGCTATTCTACCTTCAAAAGCCGAAAGAACCTTTCAAAGATATATTAACCGGTCAGACAGTGTAGTTCAAATTTAAAGATTTTCAAAAAACTTTCCATGTTATTCAGCAGCTCATGTAACGGTCTTTCTCTTACAATACATTATAAAAGGATGTGGGACGACATGAACAAACTGAAATGAGGAGTCCAATAAGTTGAGGGTGCTTAGTACTGAGTTCCAATTCTGTCCATGGGTTCACCACATACAAAAACATCGTTTACGACCACAAGAAAGACCCCAACTGCAGTTTTGTACTTATCCACCACAGTAGTTATAGAATCTTCAAAGGCAGTGCTGCTATTCTACCTTCAAAAGCCGAAAGAACCTTTCAAAGATATATTAACCGGTCAGACAGTGTAGTTCCAATTTAAAGATTTTCAAAAAACTTTCCATGTTATTCAGCAGCTCATGTAACGGTCTTTCTCTTACAATACATTATAAAAGGATGTGGGACGACATGAACAAACTGAAATGAGGAGTCCAATAAGTTGAGGGTGCTTAGTACTGAGTTCCAATTCTGTCCATGGGTTCACCACATACAAAAACATCGTTTACGACCACAAGAAAGACCCCAACTGCAGTTTTGTACTTATCCACCACAGTAGTTATAGAATCTTCAAAGGCAGTGCTGCTATTCTACCTTCAAAAGCCGAAAGAACCTTTCAAAGATATATTAACCGGTCAGACAGTGTAGTTCCAATTTAAAGATTTTCAAAAAACTTTCCATGTTATTCAGCAGCTCATGTAACGGTCTTTCTCTTACAATACATTATAAAAGGATGTGGGACGACATGAACAAACTGAAATGAGGAGTCCAATAAGTTGAGGGTGCTTAGTACTGAGTTCCAATTCTGTCCATGGGTTCACCACATACAAAAACATCGTTTACGACCACAAGAAAGACCCCAACTGCAGTTTTGTACTTATCCACCACAGTAGTTATAGAATCTTCAAAGGCAGTGCTGCTATTCTACCTTCAAAAGCCGAAAGAACCTTTCAAAGATATATTAACCGGTCAGACAGTGTAGTTCAAATTTAAAGATTTTCAAAAAACTTTCCATGTTATTCAGCAGCTCATGTAACGGTCTTTCTCTTACAATACATTATAAAAGGATGTGGGACGACATGAACAAACTGAAATGAGGAGTCCAATAAGTTGAGGGTGCTTAGTACTGAGTTCCAATTCTGTCCATGGGTTCACCACATACAAAAACATCGTTTACGACCACAAGAAAGACCCCAACTGCAGTTTTGTACTTATCCACCACAGTAGTTATAGAATCTTCAAAGGCAGTGCTGCTATTCTACCTTCAAAAGCCGAAAGAACCTTTCAAAGATATATTAACCGGTCAGACAGTGTAGTTCCAATTTAAAGATTTTCAAAAAACTTTCCATGTTATTCAGCAGCTCATGTAACGGTCTTTCTCTTACAATACATTATAAAATGATGTGGGACGACATGAACAAACTGAAATGAGGAGTCCAATAAGTTGAGGGTGCTTAGTACTGAGTTCCAATTCTGTCCATGGGTTCACCACATACAAAAACATCGTTTACGACCACAAGAAAGACCCCAACTGCAGTTTTGTACTTATCCACCACAGTAGTTATAGAATCTTCAAAGGCAGTGCTGCTATTCTACCTTCAAAAGCCGAAAGAACCTTTCAAAGATATATTAACCGGTCAGACAGTGTAGTTCCAATTTAAAGATTTTCAAAAAACTTTCCATGTTATTCAGCAGCTCATGTAACGGTCTTTCTCTTACAATACATTATAAAAGGATGTGGGACGACATGAACAAACTGAAATGAGGAGTCCAATAAGTTGAGGGTGCTTAGTACTGAGTTCCAATTCTGTCCATGGGTTCACCACATACAAAAACATCGTTTACGACCACAAGAAAGACCCCAACTGCAGTTTTGTACTTATCCACCACAGTAGTTATAGAATCTTCAAAGGCAGTGCTGCTATTCTACCTTCAAAAGCCGAAAGAACCTTTCAAAGATATATTAACCGGTCAGACAGTGTAGTTCCAATTTAAAGATTTTCAAAAAAACTTTCCATGTTATTCAGCAGCTCATGTAACGTCATTCCCCCGATGCGGGACGACATGAACTAACTAAAATGAGGAGTCCAGTGCAGTTGAGGGTGCTTAGTACTGAGTTCCAATTCTGTCCATGGGTTCACCACATATAAACAAAATCATTTACGACCACAAGAAGGACCCCAACTGCAGTTTTGCACTTACCCACCGAGTTAGTGCTTTTGTGTGAAGGTTAATATTAACATTCAAGGTTACATTAGTTGTAGAATCTTCAAAGGGTGAGCTGCTATTCTACCCTCAAAAGCGAAAGCACCTTCCAAAACTAAAACAACCGGTCAGACAGTGTAGTTCAAATTTAAAGATTTTCAAAAAACTTTCCATGTTATTCAGCAGCTCATGTAACGGTCTTTCTCTTACAATAGATTCTAAAAGGATGCGGGACGACATGAACTAACTGAAATGAGGAGTCCAGTACAGTTGAGAGTGCTTAGTACTGAGTTCCAATTCTGTCCATGGGTTCACCACATAGACAAAAAATTATTTACGACCACAAGAAAGACCCTGAAACAGTTTTTTGCCTCCGCTTAATTGTTTCGCCAGTTATCCAATTATTTCAGGCCTAGCCTGTATATTTTTATTTGAATTATAAATCGTTTGCATTTCGAATTCTTAAATTTTCCAAAGCAGCTTATTTTGTACCTGGATTAAGTTCCTTTCGTTTGCGCGATGCCCTTTCTGACCCGCGCTATCTCTTATCACAGGCAGTTGTAATGCGAGCTTTTTTTTGGAAACGAAATTTTCGTCCGGGCACTTGCTGTTCTCTCCTGAGCCCGCCGTCACCGGCGCGGCTGAGGTTTGATTTTAATTAAGTCAAATTACGTGCGCTCAATTAATTTAATGAGCAGTGTGTTTCCTAGGGCTGACAGTAATCAAGTACGATGGCGCTTTTCTGTCTTATTATCTCCATAGTAATTACATTTTTTCTTAGCTCCTTATTAACAGTTTCATCCACGATTTTATCTCGGAGCCCAAGCTATTAGCCTAATCGCATTTTCGACACTTGCTGGAGTTCTGCTATTTGCTGCCATTTGAGGGTGCTTCCGCTGCAATCACCGGTGCATCCACGGCGATTTCAACAATGTGTGTAGCCGTTCACGTCCAGCATAGTTTCGAGGTTAGTTAGTGCTACTCCGGGATTAAATATCAACTTATCTTCAATACCAGGAATTCACATCTGTGCATTTTAAACCCGTCAGTATTTAGAATTTGAATTCATACTTTTTGCAATGATTAACATGTAATGTTCAATTTCATACATGCTCTTGCTTTTACATTTAAATTCTTATGCCTATATTTAATTATGCTCAGTATTTAAAGCTACAATTTTGATGTGTATTGACCCTCTGTAAAAGGTACAGTCACGCTTTTTATTTCAATAGCCTAAACAGAACGAATTATTAAATGAATGAGGTATGCATATCCCATGAATAATTTGAATTTACAGTTATTAGAATAACCCGAAAGGGATTTTTTGATTTTATGCATGTCGCAACCTTCAGTTAACGTACACAACTTTGTTATCACATTATTTGCATTTTAATTATCCTGATTATTTATTACTGACACTTCAAGACTTTTTATTACTTACTAATTAAAAGCTAGTCACTTGCAGTTTATTTCCTTTCATTATTTGAAATCTTTTGATTTCTGGCACCTATTTCTTTTCCCTTTTTGAAGACATTCCAGGGTACACAGCTGGTGATTTGAACCTACCACCCAAGGCCGCCGAAATTTGAGTTAGCTCGGTCATCGCGGTAAGTAAAGAGTTTTCAGAGCTGCCGTGGTGTATAAACTGTAGGGGGGTTGATCTGAGGTTTTTACTACCATCGATCAATTTTATTAATTAATCGCAGGTCGGCTTCTTTATTGTTTCAACCCCAACTGCAGTTTGGCACTTACCCACCGAGTTACTGCTTTTGAAGGTTAATATTAACGCTTAACGTTACATTGGTTGTAGAATCTTCAAAGGCAGTGCTGCTATTCTACGTTCAAAAGCAGAAAGAATCTTTCGAAGGAATAACTGGTTAGACAGTAGAGTCAACTTTAAAGATTTTCAAAAAACTTTTCATGGTATTCAGCAGCCCATGTAATGGCCTTTCTCTTACAATAGATTTCAAAAGGTTGTGGAACGACATGAAATAATTGGAATGAGGAGTTCAACAGAGTTTACAGCGCTTAGTAATGTGTTCTATTTTACCTTCAAAAGTCGAGAAAATCCATAGTTAAAATTTCCAGGTTTCCAAAGACATTCAATTAAATTAACTTTGATAATAAACTTGTCCCGGTCTTCCTCCTCAAATAAATTTAAGGAAGCTCTGGAATAACATGAACTAACTGGAATAAGGAGTGTAACAGGGTTGAGGAATCTTAGCAATGAATTCCAGTTCTGTCTATGGGTCAACGATTGACAAAACAAAATGTTCATTTGCGTGCACAAGAAATATTCTAATTGCAGTTTTCACCCACCCATTTTGGAGAAGATAGATATCAACGCTCAGTATTACATTTTTAGAATTTTTGAGGCACATCCGCTAATTTATCTTCAAATTTCAAAAGAATCGTCTAAAAACATAATAACCGGACACACACTGGGATTACAATTGAAAGCAAACCCAATTTAGAACCACCGTGCTTATACCATTCTAGAATTCCCCGTGACGATTGTTGGAAACCTGCTGTAAGTACTAGCCAGTTCTTGGCGGTAAAACAAGGCTTCGGGCAGAAGTGCTGCATCTTGGAATGCGGAGGGGTACGTCATGTTTAGTACCAGAACTCTGTTAAGATCAGACCTACGACTGCGTGCTTTACGCGGTAGAGCTTTACGTGTAGGTGATGCGTTGTTTATAGTGCTATAATATGAGAGCAGTATCCTTCTTAAGTGTATATTGAAGCCACAACGAGACCTTTGTGTGTTTTCTTCTATATAGGTATTCTTTGAGTAAACCACGTAAGTATCTACCCTAATAGAGAACCTTCTTTCAGCAACTTCAGATGCTGTAGATACTGAACAACGTCCTGATCATCTGCAGTGGCCTCCTTCCAATTATACAAGGTATAGGAAATTTCAACTAGGGTTCCAGTTATCGGCTTAGTACGGGTCTCGGAACCACTGTCTGAACTAAAAATTAGAAAGTTAGTGACGTACATTTGCTGGACAGCACGAAATAATGTCGTCTCTTTTCACCGCTTGCGGTTCTACCGCCGGTGAGCTTACGTTTATGTTCTTGTCGTTGTACAACCACAAGGTAAACAAATATAAAATGTGCAATGGTTGTGTTCGCTAATATAAAGCGCTAAGCTGGAATCTTAGTTAGCATTTTCTATAATACCAGCTTCAGTATAGCTGAGTTAGTCGCGAGCCAACCGAAGGCTGTTTGTATTGTTGGTCTCCCAATACCCGTTGCCTTTTCAAACACCGTTTCAGACCGCACCAACAAAAAATCAAATTAAGTAACCTAGAACGGGACTATACATGCATTGTTGGAGTCTCAGACCAAACGGCCATTTGTCTAAGCGTTGCTATAGTTTAAGCAGATGTTTGGTTTTAAGTATTGAAGTAGCAAAGAAAGGGTTTTTGCACGTGGATAGATTGTTCAGAAATAGCAGATATAATTGGGACTACCGTTGCGGGTAACCCGCTCACAAGTCGCATCACTCAACTCCAGTCAGATCTAATGACAATAGAAACTAGACTAGGAGCATCATGGGACAATTTTCTGGAGGCAAGAGTTAGGATATTTCTGCAATTATGTCAGTTTATCTATTGCCACAAGAATTTCTGAACTTACAACATTGAAATACATTGAAATTACAGATCACCCAGAATCAAAATCTAAGAAATAAATAGAACCGGTCGCTCTTTAATATTTTTGATGCTAATATCGAAGATATAATACATTTTATTAATAATAGAACTAGCAAAATATCCTAGTTTTAAAATTTCAATGAATTACAGGATGATAACTTACCCTCTATTTAATTTGATAACGATTTTGGTTCTTACGAAATAATTGGTTTGTAGTGAAATTACGCTTACCTGTAACAAGAAATACAAAATTAGTGTGCCAGCTAATTTACTTCAATTATAAATTGTATGAATGACCCTCGATACCGCAGGATAAAAAGGATAATGATTGTGAATGAGTGAAACAAAGATAAATGGTAGGTAATAACGAATCACATAGCCCACTTAAACAATTAGATACATTTTCAAAGACTAGTAAAATGATTTATTTCAATTAGTTCAATAACACTTAAAATATTATCAGCAAGAAACAATTTGTTTTCGTCTAAGAGTGCCGTATGCGTTTCACTCGTTCAGCCATGAACCTCAGAACACGGATGGAATTTTTTAATCCTTTCCAATGCCAAAGGTCGAACCCGAGACTCTGGAATAGCAATCAAGAGCTATTACCACTGCGCCATCGAAAAGACATATTTGTACGTATATATCTAAAGCTTTTCTCACAGGAACTAAATACATAAATGTTCTTTGCTTGAATCGATTTCAAACTCACAGCAAAAAGAAGGATCTCTGGCTAGTATTGACTACAGTTAATTTACTTTAAATCAATGGTTCTGACTTGATATTTAAAATCATTTGAATCCGTTTCTCTAGCTATTCTGTGAGAGGTACCTCAGGGATCTATTCTTGGGCTACCACAAAAAGTATATACGATTTACTAATAAATAGTTCGAAATATCTTACTACTGCGGCCATGAATAAAATAAGTACAAAAACACAGATCACTACCAACTAAACTGTTGACTGTAATGTAATGACAAGATACTGGGAATAATTCTTCCAGTTTCTTGTGGGTAAAACAAATATTAATCGGTTTTTGTTGGGCTCCCTTAAGAAGCTACGTGACATTTTCAACTTATAATTACATTATCTACCCTGTGTTAACGTATGCAAAGTTACTTGTGGGACGCCCCTTTACAATAACTATTACTTTTACCTTTATTTCAGAAAAAGTAGTAATGAACTGATTTGTCTTGATTTTTATTTTGAAATACATTATTAGAAGTGCACTAGGTTATAAAATACATTCATTAAAAAAATTATCTTAAAACATCAGAAGCGTCGGTGTAGTGAATTAATATTCCGTGAGTATTAATTTCTATAAATGCAAATTCCTTTATTATGCTAAAGGAAGAAAACGCCATGTAACTGGTTTTATTACCTACAACAATAAATACATCTACTAAAACTATCTCCGCTATCACTACAACTAAATAATACATTCGTAAAAATTCGTGCCTCCGCATTTCGTTCCTAACCCTTTCTAGGCCATGTGTGGCCATAAAGTACAGAGCATTGCCAACCCAATTTAAACAGTGGCACTCGCTCGTTGTTATCGACTTTTGACGATAGCGAAGGGAGCCCACCGCCCTGAGGTTATTTCTTGGTTGGTGAAGCACTGTTATTACCTTCCATAAATATGCTTAAACTTTTCTCTGCCCCGGGCACAGTACCAGAAGTCGAGGAATAATTAAATAAGCCATATTTTGCGACGTCGACTTTGGAAATAAACAGCAGTGGGCGTTTTCGGCATTACAAATTAAAGCGCGAGAAAAATGTTTATACAAAAACTGGAAAATAAAACATCGAGAAGGAAATTTGGTTTAAGCAACCGTGAATTAAATCTATAAGATTCTTATGAAAATGCGATTGACTATTTTTATGTTAATATTTAGCCTCTCAAATGAGTTATTTTGCAAGAATGATTCCTGAGAACTGCGAACCTTCCGAACTGCAACTACGATTAGGTCAAGATACAGTGAATAGGTTGTCTCTTTTAATAGTTTTTGTAGTTTCGATTCAAGTTCAAGTTCGTTTGCATACTAACATTCCAAACCACGTCTATGTATACAAAAAAAAATCAAAAATAAACCCATTTTCCATAAATTAAAAAATCTATTTGAAGTGCAAAGCCACGAGGTCAGTGATTTCGGTTATAAAGTGATGAACTATTATTTCTGCAACTATTAAGAATGGAAATAAGCACAACATAATCATAAATCCAGAAAAGTATGTATCTGTATAATTGTTCAGCCAATAAATTCATCTATTTATTACTTCCATTTACAATAAAGGAAGTATTGGATTCACCCCAAAAATTCGAAATTGAGTTTTCAACAGATGTTCACGTTTTAGAGTCCCCTGATCCCAAAAAACATATTTTTTTCATTGGTCTGTCGGTGTGTCTGTCTGTCTGTCTGTCTGTCTGTCTGTGAACAGAATATCTCAAAAACGGAAAGAGGTATGGCGTTGAAACTTCATATATAAGTTTTTTGTACTATGTAGATGCGACAGCGAGCTTTTGAAGAAAATCGCATAACCGGAAGTAGGTGTTTACTCTTGTGATTTTTCAGTTTTTTCGATTTTTTCAAAAACGGCTCTAACGATTTTTTTAAAACTTTACATTTTTATTACATTTTTAATGTTTATTGATGTGAGATAGGTGATTTTCCAGTTGAATACTTCTAAAATGGGTTTCTTTTGTTTTTTTTAATTCTCTTATTAACTCCTATTTTAAATAGAACACCCGGTATATTATTACCTTTTTGAATTCAGCTTAAAATTCTAGAGAACATTTGTCTCTTGAACTATCACTATTTTGTACCGTATTTGTCAAATTTGCAATTTTTGAAAATTTTTGACAAATGCCTAAAAATTTAAAATCAAATTTTTGGCTAATTATAAGATCACTGTAAAAGGAAGTTGTGTGCGTGTATCACACCAGATTTTTATGACCAGAATGTACAAACACAAATCTTTAAACAGTCTCGACTGGAAATCCTATTTACACATAACAGCAAACGTCAAACAATTTATTGCAACAACTTCCATCAAATGTAGTTATCGAACCCAAGGCAATATGGATTGCACAAAAATAGAATAAATACAAATACAAACAACGTTAAAGGACTGCTGACTATACCAGTTAGCACCTTCAACAAATACGACAGCCTACAAGTTACTAGCGATAAATCGGAAAAGAAAAAAAATCGGCCAAAAGTCAGCGAATCACCTTCAATCTTGGTGGAACTCTTAAACACTATAAAGAATACTTACGTGCTGAAAAATATAAACAACCATCAAGTTTAAATTTCAACTCATACACCTGACAGCTATGTACTCATCATCAATTCATTGACTGTTAAATATACCAAATTTCACTCCTACCAACTTAAAGAGAATATAATTTTTCATGTAGTTATTCGTAATATTCTGCCACCAATAGAATCAAAAACTTTAAAGAAAGGAATTGATGAAGTGGGACAGAAATATGCTAATATATGTAATATTCGTCTAAAAGCAAACAAAGTGCCTGACTCTTTTCAATATCGAGGTAGTGTCTAAGTCTCATAATACATAAATGTATAGTCTAACAAAATTATTACATTCTTTAATCAAAGTAGAACCCCCACTACCCAAACGCGAAGTACTATAATGTTTTAAGTGTCAACGATATGGACACACCGACAAATACTGTTTCCACAACAATGCCTCCAAGAAGAATGGAAAGAAGACGTAATGTGCGTTAACTGAGGGGAAAACCACTCAGCCAATTATAAAGGATGCACTGCAAAGCACTTGCAAAAGAAATAAATCCCCCGTTATGAAAGTAACAACTTAATACTGCACAGCAAAAAAATAATAAATAACCCAATTCAACATCCTAGTATCCCATTTGTACAAAAAGCGAAACAAAATAGCATGGCTATTGAATATACTAACAATGACCAGCAAATGCAATTCTTCGCTATTGCATAATAGGAACCAGGCAGTGTACTTGAAAAAATGATGACAAAGTAATGGAAAAGATGGATAAGATGCTGGATCTTCTGACCTCCCTAGTCAAAGAAATGATATAATGTCAAACATCTGGACCGGCAACGGCATGGTCAGTAAGGTCCGAAAAATTAAAATCTTTATTAATAATTTAAACTTTGGTCTAGATCAAAAGACTCACAATTTTGTTCTGAACAATGTACATATAGGAACCAAGAGAAAAAGGAGACTGGGAAAGCCCTGCAAAATCACTGACGCTCCTAGTAACAAAATAAAACTCAATTGAGCAATGAAAAAAATGTCTGAGCCTCTAGGTTAGGATATATTCAAATCATGTTCAAGTCATAGCAGATGAACTTTCCAGTCAAGGACTTCAAGATAATTAAAAATAACATCAACCATAAAAAGGTTAAGGTTAAGGTCTGATAACAGGCAAAATAAGGAATTACTACACTAAGACCTGTTAAACATAAGTCTTTCAAAAACTGGAGCACAGGTAACAGTTATTCAGAAATAAGGTAAAAATCCAACATCATCATACCCGCTAATCAGTCGTGTGCTTATATTTTCTAGAGCGTTTAAAATATCTTCTTAGCTAAAATGAGACCTATCATTGAAGAGAAACATGCCAAACGAAATTATCAATTCAATTCCATCAAGCGTACCACAGGGCAGCGTACTTGGGCCCAATATTTACCTGTTATATACAGTCAATTACTTTAATTAACACGAAAACTGCAACTTTTCCCCACAATCATTTTGGTGTTATTTTATCAGACATTCCTATACAATTTAAATATTAAAACAATATTGAAACGGCATTTGACCCAACTGCATTTCCGCTCATTTCTAATAATTAATATGTAACCAATTTTAGCAGTTTTACATTAGAATATTTAAAATATAATGCAACCCACCGCAGTTTTGCTTGTGAGGGATTTTAACATTACAACGGCAGTTACGGCTAAAACAGGTTCTGCTGACAGCTGGACGTAAGAAAACGTCTTTGTAGTGCCACATTTGGAAGGAGCACTTTGTTCCTTCGCACTGCCACACCGAGGCTTTAAGAGGCTGCAAGCATCTCCGACTTCTTGACCTTCCGTGAGGGGCCAATTCATTCTGGCACCATGGAGAAGCTTGCCACCAGGTGTAAAGCTATGAATTGACATTGTTAAATGCCAAGTTGGTGATCCTCCCCTTTTTAAAGCTCCAGTAACAGCGGCTTCAGTCATATTGCACTATATTGCATCACCTTGCGTCTCACAGCAAGAGACACTTTTGAGCGCTTAATAAAGTCATTGCCAGATTACAACGGGAAACGCCACGAGTTGCACATTCCGCACGGTTGTGTTTAGGAATGGCCATCTATTCTAGGGTTTAATCCTATTTTCGTTATTGTTTTATATGTGCATTTAAAACCCAATATATACTTGCGTTATGTTGATTGTAAGACTGGATTTTACTTGAGTAGCAGCTTGAAGTATATATTTTCAGTGTTACGAGTAAGATTTGGTGAAGTTCCTAAGTTTTGTTGCGTTGATTTATCTATAACCACGACTAAAATAAAGCTAAGAGGTATTTACTTGCAAACTGAGCCAGCTGGCGACAAAAAGGTAAGTAAATACAAACATTAAATACAACGATGGCGCTATTAAACACCTCTTTAAAAAATATACCTCAGCACAAATTCTGCAGGGAATTCAGAAAGACACTAACACTACCGTTTAGTATTCTTGACAAAACATGCGAATCATAATTCCTTTTCCAAAATTATTTCCTCCACATTTCGAGACGAACGTATTTGCTTTTGTTTCCACAATATTAAATATTGACTTTCTAGATTTTTCACTATTTCTTGAACTTCAGGTTTGTCTCAATATTTTGATATTCTCTAGTTTCGCTTAATGTTTTCTCGTTTGAATAATTAATTATACATGATCTACATGTATGATATACAATATATAAACAAAGTACTGCAAAGCAGTTAAAGCACTTTTTGAAACGGGAACCTAAAGTGGCGTGGGCGAAGAAAGCCCAAACTTTGCTATTCTAGAGCCAGTATGAAATAGAATAACGAGGCAATTGCGACTGGTTAAAGTTGCTAATTTCGTGTTGTTCGTCTGAATGAACCAAAGCTCGAGCTAATTAGAAGTTCGGGGCTCGTATAGCTAATTCGCTTTACTTTAAGCAACTTCAGAATCACATTAAGCGAGTTAGCGTAACTAAGTTGGTATCAATAGGCGCTTTTTGTTAAGCAGTATCGCTTTGCGTACTTGCTGAAAACGCGCTTTTTTGCTCGAGTCCGGGTGTAATTGGATAAAATCGCGACTGGAAATTTAATATAATAAACTAGTGTTCGGATAACAGGGCTGATAATTGCAAAGCGAGTCCCGATGAGCGGAAGGAGCGAGCGCCAATCGTAACTTTGTTATGTGCAGATTACAGTTAGATGAACTTGTGATTGGGCCCTAAGTTAATGCGTCGGTAGTTTAGGCTGTCGCCTCAGTTTTTTTAATCTGGCCAGTATGGAATTTTGAACAGCGTAACTAACTTGCACGAATATGAATGGTCTGAAGAAGTTTCAAAAATACTATCTACATACCACATATGGCCCAGCAATACAATCGATATTTTTTGGAATAAAATTACGATTACTACATATATTTTGTTTCAAATTGATTCTGTGTAGTACGTGTTTGCTATAGTAGAAGACTTCAGTCCATGGTGCCCTTTCAGTCCAAAAAAGTCGACTCCTGTGTTCTGGATTGTGAAATTTTAAAATTGTACTATTTTTAAGGGTATATTCAAATAAGAAAAACAAGGAATGCTTCAAAGAAGAAGGAAAATCTCAAATATGGAATCGGAACAAATCGCTTATGGTTTTAACATGTAAAGCTAATGGTGATCTTCAAAAATGTCATTTTTATACTAGGTTCTGGGGTTTAAACATTTTTCAAACTGATACTTTATAAAATATAATATATCACTATTATTATTATTATTATTATTATTGGGGAGATGTCTTGGTGTATATTGAATAATACTGACAGGGTGGACCAAACTCAATACGTTTATATTATTTCTTAAGGTCTAGTGAACATGTACTATTACAATTATTATTATATAATCAGTTTTCTACATATTTTTCTTTTGTAGGAAATTTCCTGTAAAAATATTTTGCAATAATATGTCTAGCTGGGCAATAAGTAATTGTTTTCATTGCTGGAATTAATGACATGTGAAGAGGTTTCCAGTAAAGCACCTTCTTAAAATCATGAAAAATCTAGTGCCAGAATTATATAATTATTACTAATTCCATACCACTACCGCTAATTACTAGCCCGACACCAGCCAAATCTGGTTGTTCGGTTCTAATATGACCTAATAACTGGGAAAGAAGCATAAAGAAAATGTCTAGAAGCCATCACACATATCTTCAATGCTTTTCTCAGAACGAGTTATATCAATGGAAAGTAGTCCAGATCATAATGGTCCAGGAAAAATATACATGCGCCATCATCATATAGAGGCATCGGCATACTGCCGGAGTTATCTAAAGAGAGAAACTATCCTTAAACCATCTGAATTTCGGGAAATGGAAAATTAGTCCCTGGGCATCAAGTCGTATTGAGGGACTAACATACTACAAGTGAATAGATCCACAGAATTGTAAAGAGATACTTGCCTCACAACTATTACCAGATTTTCAAATTATACCTCTCCAATACCCACTTCCTGGTACAACACCAAGATGATTATACAATTATATCCCACAAAATAGGGGTAGTATATTGGGACCCACGTTACACTTCAAAACTTAATACAATAACCAGATATGTAGCCAACACTGCAACTGATGAAACTAAATCCAAGATTGTGGCGTAGGAAATGACAGATTTAGATAAATGTACCTCGGCATGCATTTCGAAATTATCTTATTATACAGAGATATCTACAAATTCCTTCTATTGAAGAAGAAATCAAAAGTGTCAGTGGAAATTATACAGACAAATTAATTAATCACCCTACCATATTAGCCATGCAACTACTAGTGAATGCATGTGCCAGAAGGATGTCAAAGCTATTCAGACTGGAAGTAACATTTTCAAAATAAACAATTACTTATATGAAGAATTCTAAACTCATTTTCGACTGCATCATAAAGACCTTGTTTGTAAAACTGCTTAGAGTCCAAGTGGCACTTGATTGTACTAGTACCTATAATAGTGATAAAGTAAATTGGACTGAACTTACACTGTCAAATGTTACAATAAATGTACACATAACATAACATATAGGAACAAACATATTTGAACATTAATAAGAAACAGTGTTTATAAAAGAAGAATGTAAGATTAATTATTATAGAAATACATGTTTATAACGCACTTCGTTTTGTCGTAGATATTTATCATGGAAAATTTCAATATCCTTAAAGGCACTCTAATGTAAATTTTCTTCTGTCACAGAATATACGTAACATATATGAATTCGATTTTTTGTTCGATTTTGATAGTCGAACATAAAGCTTTATATGCAATTTGTGCATGATCTGACTTTATAGACTCATCCTATTTATTGCCCCCGATCAAAAACCTCACTCGACCATAAAATAAACCTATCCAATAAAGTCCTACATTATGTGCTTATTATATAAATAGCTATTACAATCTTGGGCATGATAAAGGAATTTGCAAAAGATCGTAAATCTGATATTATTAGTTCCCACTATTTTTGACACAGAAAGACTTTAAGTTTTAAATGTCTTGTGAAAGATTTCAAACTGTTCATGACTAGGATATAAATATGGTGAATTTTATTAAAAGTAGACCTCGAAGAATTCGCATCCTTTGTAAATTATGCGAAGCTGTGGAACTTAATCACTTAATACTTAATGCACAACAGATCGATAATTATTCAAAGGCAAATTGCTAACACGATATATCAGCTTATTTCCATTGAAGCAAAATGAATATGGCGGTTACTTCAAAATTCATATTCTTTTTTAAAATTTGAGCATGCAAGCGAAACTTGAAACTATTTAATTATCAACGTGGGTATGCGGAAACGAAGAGTAAACACTTGGAAATGTTTCCTTTATGAAAAACAAAAACTAGTAGTATTTTTCATTAATTACTGAAACACTGACAATATTAGACAGGAGAATTGAGTACTGTTTACTTTTCTTAATGGTGAAAGTTGTAACTGAATTAGAAATCAATTCTTATGTAGTGAAGAACCGAAGAACGAATTCAAATTTCTTCCCAAATATAGAAAAAGTAGTCATAAAAATGTCATCTTTCTGCTTTTTTTTTACTTATTGGAATGGAATATTCTGGAATCAATCAAATTAATGGCGAAAAAGAGGAGAACTTAGACTGGCCTTATCTAATATTCGCCCAAAAATACATTATGTGAGCAACACCAAGTACCGATATCACAAGGATGTTATGTTAAGTATAAATAAGAGATAATTGAATATATTTTCAAATAGATATTTAAGCAAGCACAAAAGCCGCGCTCCAACTTTGTAACCCGAATTCGGGCCAGTTGAGCATTGTACCGGTAGACGCAAGTTTATAAAGCACCAGCATCTACACCGCAAGGTAAAATGAGGTTACCGAAAATACATACATACATAGATATTTTTCTCTTTGACAAGATTTTTGTTAAGGGAAAAAATATGTTCATATTCTAAACATTTTTGGTTCAGGAGTCTTAGGTAGTGTCAAAATGTGTAATTTCAAGTAAAAACACATTTTTTCTCTAACAATTATGGTCTCGAAAACCTAAGGACATAGTTGTAAAATGTGTTGTTAACCGAAAAAAAGTCGTCGAACACTGCCCATTACCTATACCTACAACTTGTATAAGCAAATAGATACTACCAAAGGCTTCAGAAAAAAAATATTTAGTTATTTTCTGAAAAAAAATCATTCTTGATTTCTTTGGCTGATATTCATTGTTTGTTCGCTTTACAAAAGGTAGCTATCGATATCAACACTATCATTTATCAAAATTATGGTTCCAATTATGGAATACTCACATTATAACTAAGCTTGTTGGAAACTGCTAGTTTTATTTTTTTCAGATATAAGAAAACCATGTCGTCCCTGTAACTGTTGTCATGTTACTTCAGACTACACAATTTTTTAAGCTTTCAATTAAAATTTCATGTGGCTATTTTGACCGGCAATAATAATAAAAAGGCCCTATTGCCAGCTTCTTCTGCTTTGAATAGCTCATTTTTAGTATCAAAACTCGAAAAAAGGCCTGTAAGCATTCCATATGTGACATCCACACCATCACGTCAACTTTTGCTGTTGCATATATCTCGGCCATCTAGTGAACGATCACGCCGATCATCTCCAAGAAATAATTTGTAGGACTAAGCAAACTAGCGTTGAGTTTGTGAGAGTGATGAAATTACTCACATCAAATGATTTAAATTGAGAACTAAAACTTAAAATAATTAGGTGTTATATATTTCAAATTTCAGTGGTATGGAACGCTCCACTCTAAAACAACACATCATTAAACGATTAATCGCGTTCGAAATTATGTTAATCTTTAAATCCTCAGTTACAACTTCTGCTGCTAATAATTTGGGTAAAATTCAAAGAAGAAGAAGTGTTGGTAGACGTAGAACACAATGGTTGCGTTATATACGAAAATGGCTTCTGTAGAAATGTTTTCGATAAAATGGACAGTATTAATTACCAATTTCCGGAGGGGCGATGTAACAAAAAAAAAAGAATAGTACTATCAATCCATAGCAATTTCTTAATAATATCTACTTTTTTATGAGCCAAAGCTTAGGCATTTTCAAATTTACCGCGTCGAGATTTTCGTCTCGACAGTGATGGCTTGTTAATTTCGTGCCGTTTCGCTTTCCAATTCTTAAATGGTTAAGACACGCTGAGTTGTCGCTTTTACTTACATAGTTTTTCCCGCTTCGTACGAATTGAATTGTGGAATTTCTCTGCACTCACATTTAGTGCTTTTGGTTTCAAGGTAACGCTATTTAAAAATAATTTCCACGGTATCATGGCGGATTGGTTTAGCTGCATACGTGGAAGCTGATTTTTTTCCTATCAGCGGGAATTCTACCTATTGGGTAAGCCGCATAGTTAATTATACCCGTTATTTCGCTTTGACGGCCATTCTAACAATTGAAAACAGCTTCTATGTCTTTTTCAACTGCCAAATTTTTTAGCTCTGACCGAGTAGCTGTATAAAGCTAATAGAGGATCCGCCAATGGACGCTGCCTTGCGATACTCCAGCTCTAATTTCTTTCATCTCTGAATACTCGTCCTCTTGTCTTATTCCCCATAACCTAGTGGAATTGTAAAATTTCATAGTTGATTTATTCAATCACAAGCTCTTCGTGCCAAACCATTTCAAAGGCTTGTGTCACATCTAGGAAGATAGACGATCAGATTTGTTGATCTCCTAGAGCTATAGCTGTTTCAATAATTCTTTGTACTTGGTCTACTGTGCTATGTTTGTTTCTCCATCCAAATGAATGCTTGAAAATAGGTTTCTTCATTTTCTAAATAATTTAGAAAATAATTTTGATGTTATTGTTAATAATGACATAGGTATGTATGAGTTAACCTCATTGCATGACTTACCTGACTTTTGCAACATAATTACTTAAACTTGGCACTTGGCAATACAATACCTTTCCTCGGTAGCTGCTTTAAAGTTTTTCTTTTAATCAGCTCACAACTTAGCGCTTTCTTAAGGTTAAAATTGGATTGGATTTCATCTGCAACCTCATTTGGTGTGACTGGTAATATTTCTTCGTTCTCATGGCTCTAATTTGCTGTACTATCTCGTTAGGGCACATTTCATTGGGTTAGAAGCTTTTTTATATTGAAATGGCACACAAGATTTAATTTATTTTCGAATGTTGCCTATAGATCTAAGGTAGAAGTAAATAGGCAACAAAAGTATTACTTAAAAAATAAAATACTAAGTATCTGCGATGATATGTGTACGTTGGGTTGCAGTCTCAAGAAGTAATGGACGCCAAGTCACGTGATCCGCCCTGTATACGTTGGAAATCAAGTAAAGTGGCGAACTCCTGGAAATTATTCTTGAAACTACGAGAAAAACTGTTCTTTTATTAGAGCTGTTGAAAACTATACTAAAATATTCATTCGATGTACTTAGTTGGACATGAACGTTAAAATATACAAATTCAGTGTTATTAAATTCAATTTAGTGGAATACGAATATAGGTATATAATCAGATTTTCAATGTTTTAGAACGTGCATTTGCTTAAACCCAGTGTCCTAAAACTAACATAAAATTAAAAATATTAAAAGTTATTTAGGGAAGAAACGTTGAAAATAAAAAGTATCCACAATTTGTTGTACCTACTTTAGCATAAGTGTATAGAGAATAAAAATATCAACATAAATTTTAAACGCACAAATAAAATTGTAAATACGCTTCCATAATTTATTGCCTTACTAAAATATTAAGACTTAAAACGGAAGCAATGGCTTAAGCTTTAAATGTATTTCGTTAATGCAGACATATGGACACATTGATTCAAACTGATAGGCCCATAAACATTTCATTTTGAATTCAGAAACAGTGTGCGAATGATGAATGCAGCAAATTCCAAGCAGGAATTGACTTACAGTTACCATAAATTCCAGTTCGAACAAATAATCGTACAGAACGCGGAAAGCTGTAATGTTTGATTATTTTTCAGGAATGTAGAGCAGTTGGTTTATTTTTAGAGAAAAGTAATGTTTATATCCCGATAATTTTGCGCCCAGCAAGAAGAGATATTTTAAGAATGGAGATAGCGTGGCGCTCGAGCCTTCCTGTAATATTCATGTAATTCAAGTAAAATCGCGTGCGGTGTTGCAGGGAAGGCAATAAGTGCTACAATAGGCAATTTAATAACGACGTTGTTTGCATACATTAGTCTAGTAATATACTAAATGGATTTATCGACTGACTCGCTCCGAGTGAGAACTATAACAAAATTGTCGTGTTTTCATTCAAAGTCTCATACGCAACACACCATTGCGCCAATTAACGAATTCGGTTTCCACCGACGCGACTTTTCCAATTTGTATTTTAGTCCAGGCGTCAGAGAATAAAAAATAAGTGAATTGAAGAATTATTTACATAAATCACACGGGCATTTTTAATTGAAATCTTGCAAAGAACAGGCACCTGAAATTGTTATCATTCGTTTTGACCATCTCTTTTCTGCACATATTTTAAGAACAATTCTATAGAAAACTACGTTGAAGAAGAGATTAACCGCTCAGGGATTATAGAGGAGCAAATTTGAAGTTTCTGGGGTACACGTCCATAGAAGGCACCATGTTGATTCTGTTGGACAGAAAAAGAAAACTTGATAAGCTAAGATGCTTCTAACGATTAGAATGATGAAGATCGCCTAATAATGCAAATGTAGCAGTGTGTAGCAAGAGTCATGCAAACAATACGCTAACATTACTTCGAAGATGCCGACTTCCGGGACTTTGGAGCTTTGCAAGCAGCTCACATATATCGCAATACCTCAAAAACTGACGAGATACGCTAGATTACTTGGTGTTTTATTTATTTATGTGTAAGCGAAGCAACAGGCCAAAAATGCACAAAACCGCCTTTTCTGGTGAGTGATTATCCGGTGTTCATTCTCAAACTCGAACATAGGAATTTAATATGGTAGGTACTGAACGCTTTTTCTGACTTCTGCCAATTCAACTTAAAAGAACAGTAATAATATAAATAGAAAGAAAAAATTATTGTACATCATAAGTGAGTAAAAGCTTACGCGTTAGCCAATTGGTTTGCATATGCAGCGCTACTGTGTGTGCGCATACCGTCCATGAACATAAACCAGGTTGCAGAGTACGTCAGAGTGAGTGCGTGGTTAGGTTGAAGGCACAAGTTCACGCCGAGTGACCTTAGTTTTGAAAGTCTTCCGAGCGAGTTCTCTTAAAATTTCCAGGAAACTCCTAGAGCAGACGAGCATCTTAACATTCGCCAGTTAACTTCGCGGAGTGTTTCCAAACTGGCGATTCAGAGGTCAGTAAGCCGACAATGAAAGCATCTACAAAGTGACGCAATGATTAAAGGAAAGACTTGCAAGGACGAGATCCAGGTGGATACATAGCTGGAAGTCGATAATCATTGCTTAAGGTGTGTGCTTTATGCCGTGTTCTGTTATTACTGGGAATCCCTGGGAGCCATAGTAGAAACTAAGTGATTCATCGAGGCTAGCAAACGCATGAGCGCCTTTCTGTTGTTCTGCGCCGGTTAACAAAAGAGCGTAGTAGGCTATAAGCATAAATGCACCTTCGTAGAAGCAGCCGTAAGTATGTGCCTTAACATTAATGCCAGTATAAATGCGTAGTAGAAACAGCTTTTGCGCGTAGTCTAATAGTATTCTTCCTATAAAGGCGTCGTAGCAATAACTGGCAGTTATAGCTTAGCAGGAGTACAGAGTCAAGCTTTGAGTTAATTGCACTAAGGGCCCTTCTTAGCTGCGAGCTGATCTAAGTACAATAAAAAGTTCTCATTGCTATTGAACTAGCTGGCAATAAGAAAGGGCGAGAGTAATTAGTAAGAACGATAGGCCGAGAAAACAGTTCTATTACAATTTGGTGGAGCATTTATAAGGGCACACAACTAACCCATTATACGCAACGTAAATCTTCACATACAAGGAAATATTTAAATTATTCTAATAAGCAACACATTTTTTAAGAAAGGCAAATTAATCGAAGCGATGTGCTCATCAAACTCTCAAACTGGACTTACAGAAGACGTTTGCAGTAATTTTGATTTATACAATGTGAAATGGTCATCTTGTAAAAATGAGTCAACGCAGGCCCTATTTTATGACTAGAGCCCGAGTTCTTGTTTATAAGAATGAAATTGGTTGCCATAATAATTTTGGCTAAGGAAACGAATCTGTCAGATTTACACATGCAAAAACAGCGGTATGCAAATTAAGTTATCTGAGCGGCATTGTGCATATTTAAAAGTGCGCTATGATGAATCACTAAACCAGCTACGAGGTAACCACGAAATTTGCAGAGTTTAACATTGTACATGCCCAAAGCTTTAGTTTTATTACAAGTTACAGAATACTGTCAGCCTGTGACTGTAGAAGCACAAAGCATTGGTGTACGAATTTTTGGCTTTCATGGGAATTCCGATATAAAAAAAATATCTAGATTTCTACAACTGAAACATGATGGGGAGAATTATATGGCTATCGAGCCTAAACAGAAAGAACATTATCGAGGATTAAATGGATTCCGAACAGAACCGTGTGGAGTATATCACCTGTCGTGACGTAACGGCAGTATAAACGCAAGGCAGCTACTAGGGGATCAAACACTCGGGGGTGCCATTATAAGGGTAGTATCTTTGCAAATTGCCGCTGATTAAGGCGCATTAAAAAAGTGGAGAATAAATTACGGCTGCTTAGCCGGCCAAAGTTTTTAAACCTCCTTTGGCGAGTAATCCGTTCGCAGCGCAATTAATTATTTCCGTGCCTTAATCAACACGAACGGACGAGGGGCATTAATTTGCATTTTTCCGCAGAGGCTTTATGTTGCAATTATTATGATCATAACGGAATCTAATCAATTAGGCGAGCTGCAGCTTTAGAAGTTGAGAGACTTCGCAAATACGCCTAAATTGATTTCCGGACAACAACGGCGCGGAACTGCTAAGGGTTCATTTATATTTAAAAATGAGCCTGGAGGAAAAGAGCACCTTTAATTGAGTTTCATGTAAAATATTAGAGCCCGTGCACTTAAATCATTTCGTGCGCGAGCTTGTGAGAGTTTCAGATTCAATTATCTGCTAATTTACTGCTGCACTGTACCGGAGTCAAAGGCAGAAGGCACAATGGCCATTCAGTATTGCAGAAACATTACATGAATTCCAAATGGAGGCTCTCCAAAGATGTCACGAACCTAGAGACATTTGACCCCATTTGCATTCATTCGCCAAAATGGCATTAAATATTTAACTGCGTCTTTAAGGTGCATTTCTTAATTTCATTAATTTGAAAAAGTGTATGAAAATTACATTTTTATCATTCCATATAGATACCCTATTATGTACACCCGAAAGGGTATAACATTACTTGGAAAACTTTGTAATAAATAAAGAACATCGTTTTCTTGTCCGAGACTGTAATCCCAGTAGACTATGGGTTGGTTGGAATCGATCGATGGTTTTGGATTTCAAACCGAGGAACATTGTTTCCCTGTCAGCGTTTCGACGCTCCGTTTTTCTAAGAATTAGAGCCTTTGAAATTATGAAAAATGGTGTATATGGTGTATTACACAAAAAGTCTATAAAAACGACAATTATTATTAATCGTACATTCACGGCTACATCTAAAATACCTGGATACGTTTTTTATGATATTGAGAATTAAATATCATCAATATTATATTGTATTTTTAAGCTTGTTAGCACCGTTTGAAAACTCTTACTTGTCTGTGAATGCACGCGGCAGAAGAAATCGTTTTTTACGCCGCGTTCAGGATGCGGTGACAGATCAATCGTTACGGGAATATAGACGTTTGGGAACCAACTTACTATGTCGCTCTGACAAATTTACGATTGTCAGATATATCCAGGTTCCCCAAAGCCTCGACTACTACGCTGAATTTCACATTGACCTACGATCGTCCGCCTATCTACTGGTTCGCAACCAACCTATAAATGAACGCTCAGCGCCGACGCCGCCCTAGAAAAACCTTCCATTGATCGCCTGTGGATTCATGCTAAATGCTCGTAGAAATTTTCTTACACCGATGCAATCGAGAGACTTGGAGCTGTTCATTTTGCTTCCGCTTTTAAGCTAAGCGTCTCATTTGCAAGCCCGCAAATCTAGCTCAACTTTGACTGCCAGCGATACAGTAAGCCCGCCCAAGATTTTGCTCAACGCTGGGGGTCTGTGAACTGCCTTAATTTCCTAATCAGACGATAATTTAGATCACTGTAGTCAGCTTTGTTAATGTTGGTTTATTATCTTCTATTGCATGTGTGTTTTGCCGCCAATGTAATTCTTTCATATGCATCTAGGATAATCTCTTTTATGAGTAAGTTAGCATTAATATTGTATAAGTTTTAGCAACTAAGTTGCATGTGCGAAATAAGTTTTTAGGTAAATACCCGTTAGCAGTGCAGTAACGCCTTCAACTGTAAGTTTGTCGATGTTGTCTTCCTCTGTGGAATTTTTCATCAGACGAACACATGTAAAACTTTTGCTAATTAAGTAGAACGTTTTTATGAAGTGTTTTATAACCATTTGTTCCAGTCATAACAAGGCTGAACCGTTCAAAACTATTTTTATGAATGTTCTCTTAATCGAGGTCTTAAATTTGATGCATGTAGCTCACCATATTTTGAATCTAAAAATGAATGATTCTAAAACGGGGGAGAAGATGAAGAATGATACAAA
Organism: Agriotes lineatus; assembly: GCA_940337035.1. Taxonomy (NCBI): domain Eukaryota; kingdom Metazoa; phylum Arthropoda; class Insecta; order Coleoptera; family Elateridae; genus Agriotes; species Agriotes lineatus. The sequence continues at coordinate 160,261,025 of OW679196.1, read as the reverse complement.
GTAACTATATCAATCTGTTTTTTACTTCGTTTTCAATTTTCAAGCTGTAACTAAACAACAACAATATAAATTATAGACAACCAAGCTATTAACTATGTTTAGCGATTGACACCGGCAGTGTCTTTTTATGTATGCAGAGCGGCAAAGTGGCTGCTATTTGGGAGCATTTACGGCCTTTAGAATCAATTTTAATGTCGTCGGACTTAATAGCTCCCAACGCGCAGCCTACCAATCACAAATGCCTTTTCCCGTGTTGTTGTGGTGCTGTGGAATTTCATTTGGTTTTCTGGTCGAATGCTTGAGGAAACTTACTTATTCTACCGGCAATCATACCACAAACACCTTACATAGCGACGTTTACGGCAAGCGTAGAGTGCCGATCTACCTTGGCCCTTTCTTCGCTGCCAGTTAATTACTGCATTCAGCTAGTTGAATTGTTTTTATTAGTTAAATAATGCCGATGTAAATTACCGCCAACCTTGAATAGGGTAGATTAAGTTAAACGATGTATGTTGTGCAACAGCGCATCCCCGTTGAGATGCCAGTACGCCTTAACCAAACATATTATCAATATTGTTTTCCCTGTGGAATTGTACCACATACGAATACGTGATAAGATTTTCATATTGATAATGTGACGTCACGAGCAAACAAAATTCTCAGGTTTGTTTGTTGCGGTTTTAGCTTTCAACGGTGATCGGCCATAATAGTTATTTGTTTTGTTCGTAAACAAATAAGGCAATTTCCTTAATACTCTAAGCGGATTTCGGCTAACTGATGAGTCCTAAAAAAATTTGTTGTTCAAATAAAACCTTATATTCCTTCTCCGATTGAAACTAATGCAAGAACGAACAGTTTTATTGTTACCTTTTGTTACTGTTTTTTTTATCCTAAACAGTAAAACTTTTTTTAAGCTAAATGAAGTTTCAAGAATTCTTGACGCAAGATAAGCATTCCAGAAATTTCATATCTTTACTTACCGTCGCCGAGGATCATCTTCATGATGGGATCTTTTTCCAAGCACAACAGGTGATGCTCACATAGATTACACGAATTTATCAACAGTAATATCCCAAGCGCATTCAAATAGCCGATTAAATTTTGACATTTTCTGTCAGAATGTTTTGCTAAGAAATATGTTAAGTAAATTTTCCGCTCAACAAGGATCCCGAGTGCGTGATTATTTCCTGATTATATAGATAAAATTAAGTTGGTGAAGCACCTTTAATAATTATGTTAAAAATATGCACAAGCGATTAAATTTTGACACATATTTAACCGCGGTTAAATTTTGACGTTTGAATTTTTGTCATTATTAAACTGACAGAAACCATAGTGATTACGCATTATTATGGGTATGAAGGAAATAATTTCTATTATACCCCTAAGGTACATTTTTGTGTTGTCTAAAGCGAGCGAGTAATTTTCTTCAGCCTGGCCCTTCCCCCCTTCCCACTGAGCTAACTCAAGCAGATTTCTGGGCTTGTTGCAATTCGTAAACGAATTTTCTGGTGAAGCAAAGCATCGGAAATTAACGAAATTCCCAACGGAATGATCAAGGATGCAAAGTGTAATGGAAAAATGAACCAAGCCAAGCGTTATCAAGAAAATCCTGTATCGCTCTAATACTACAAGAATTATAATTGTAAATAAGGTAGAATAGCAAAGAACGTCTACATAGATTTATCCAGATATAATTTTGAAATAAAATACATAGGAATGTTCTATTTAATAAATATGATATAACACAGACGTGTGAACAGATCAATATTAAACTATAAATAGGAAGTGAGGCTACTACAAACATTTCTATGAACAGTAAACTACGAGAGCTACGGGGTTCAAGGAAAAATAATGTAAATACATATTTGTATTAAACACAAGCTATTGAATAAAAAAATGTAAACTATTGACGCATTAATCTCTTAAACTACATATTAACTGAAACCCGATTCTTGTTATGGTTAGTTTGATTTTTGAGCCGTCATGAGTCATAGATCTAACTCGTCTGGGAACCACTTAGAAAGAGAACGATATCTCTACTATGATGCATATCGAGACATTAGTTGTGTAACATCTAGAAATAAAAAATGCTTACAGAAATAGAAAACACATGTACCTACGACCTGTTTAAGATAGTAAAAGGACTGACCAAAAACTGAAAAACACATCACTACCCCATAAAACATAAATTAGGCAAAATACTAATTGCTAAACACAATATAATGAGTAGATTGCACCAGTATTGTACAAAATGGCTGCAAAACCTCCGAAATCATCTAAAATATAACATACCTCTTTGAAGCAGCTGTACTAAGGTCATAAATAAACATGGCAGTAAGAGAACTGAAGAAGATGAAGATGGAATAGTAGCTGAGATGCTCCAAGCCACTGAAGATATAGGGGCAGCCATGATTCACAGGATTTGTAATCGAGTATGGACATCAGACGATTGCCTTTGTCGATCTACATTTATATGTGTGTATATACAATAGAGGCTCTACATAAGAAAGTGCAGAACAATTGTTCTCATAACCTATCCTTCTAAAAATAGGTACCTGAAGAACAAACCAAATTCATAAAATGTAGAGGAACGAGAATTTTTAAAATTGCTTAAATTCAGACAGCAGGATATGTAACAATATTGGTGTTTAAAAACGAATCAGTGTAGTGACAAAAATGGGCAGTTAAGTTTAATAAAATGAAGTGAGTGGCGCTTTAAGACTATGAAAAATCAGAAAGGACAATTAATTTAAGATTTATAATATTGTAAATAATATAGCATAAGGCCAATTTGAATTTATAAGTAGCATCATTGAACTTTCATTTCCTATTTTAAAATATTAGATGGTGTTTTGTTAATAACGACCGATATCAGCCAACAATTGAATAAATTTTGTAAATGACAGATTGAGTTTTACTCCAACTTTAATTAAAGAATTTTAATATTTACCATTTTCTTACAATAAAATAAAGTGTATCATCAGATTCAAAAGTTCGTGGTGCATCTACACAAATGAAGATGGCAAAATCGCAAGCATAAAATTATTTTCTCTTCGGCTACCACTTCGACGAGAACGGGTCCCGATCGCAGTTTCCGCGGCAGCAGTTTACAGCTTGGAGTCCTGAGCCTACAAGGGTGTTCCAGCAGCTCCGCCCAAGAGGTACCAGCACGCAACAGCAGTTTGAGCATCCCGGGGGCGAAGATTCCAGCGAGGCGCATCATAGAGGGCTTCCGAGACCAGCTCCGAACCTGCAAATTTGAGGTTAGTGTATTTGAACCAATTTAATCGGTGCTAGAGGGTTGGAACAAGTAAGCATACCTAGAACCCGAGCTGCAGAACCAGATTCCCATTGAATTTCGTGTCGATGCGCAGTCAGATTTGCAGAAATTGTAATTTAAGATGCCATTTGGAGGTTAGAATAAACAAATGCAGGATTAGCGTCCTTAAACAATCAAGGCGAGGCTTTCGACCTGAAAAACAAATGAGTATAGTGACGCCGATTGAAGGCGCAATTATTTAAAAACTTACCTGATAAATTTGTTCATTAAATTCCTTTGATAAATCATTTCACACACGAACTGACAGCGTAGTTTGAATTATTTGGGCCAGAATATCTGACAGATTAGTAGCACCTGCGCAGTGCGTTTCAAATATAAGTAGAGAAATAAATATAGTTATACAAAATAATTAAAATTTTTATATTATTTAGAATACTTCTACTTATTTTAAAAAAAATAGAGCATATTTTCGTACATGTGAGTGCATATAATTATCAGCTTTAATAATGAAAGTCTTTGGTCACGTCTTTCAAACGAACATCTCGAGAAGCTACTAGTTCAGGGAAAAGTAGGCAAGAGAAAAAAGAGAAGCTGATCCTCAAATAGATTCCTGGATGAGATAGTAAATACCAGATGAGAAAAAACATGTAGAATGGAAAAACTTCTACCGCAAAACAACAAGAAAAAGGAATAAGGATGACAAAATCTACTACTTTTATTTGAAAAAGTAGCTGTTTGAAATACTTGATTTTAAGGTTACTTATTATTATTTATTACGCTCGCAATAGCGTGCATCTACCTGCTTATTTAAAAACCAATTCTATAAAATGAAGGTACATAATGAAGCAACATTCTTTTCGAATCCCAATGTTCCTAATCGATGAGGTTCCTTACCGGTCAAAGGAAAAATAAAGACAGGCCTAATTCTAGATAACAAATAATTCAACAGTTCCAGAATTAGGACCCCAACAGGCCTGCACAATACGATTTGGACAGAAACGTGACATCGAAGTAGTACTAAACAGGACAAAGCGGCGATAAAAAATTTATATTTGAACCGAGAATCTATTGTGGAGCAATTTGATTCGTCACCGATTTATGAACAATGCGTAACAGCCACTCCTTATTATTAAAAGATTAAAGGCACTCTCGAATGTCAAGAAAACAGGTTCAAGGAGTAAAATAACTCGGCAAATCAATGAGGCAGCCCTAAAGACTACAAGGCAAGGCCTCGAAGGGAGAATTTGGGCAAGGTCGCCTAAGATGAAAATATTACGGCTTTCATTACGACCGCACTTTCGTAGATTTATGCAAGTCCTTGCTAGACGCGATGGCATCGTACCCCATTGTGCGCCAGGGTCTCCGGCCAATTTACAAAACGAACGGGAAAATGTGCAAACTGAGCGATGTACATGGAATATGAGATTGCCGAAAGTTCCCAGAAGCGTTATTGGCAACAGCGTTAGCTGATATAGCAGCAAGTAGCAACAACTGTCCGAGCAGAAGTAACTTTTTAGTGTTATTTTTTCAGATGGTGAAATATTTATGAGCAGAAAATGTATACCAATCTGGGAAGTGGATTGGGTGAATTGATGTATTGTTGGCTTTGATAGCGTAGCGACGTGATGGAGAAAGTATTCACTAGATTGATTAGATAGCGACGAAGCATTGACTGCATTGATATTTAAATAACAAGTATTTTTTTAAGTTAATGTAGGTATAAATAATTTCGAAGAGTTACATGAAAATAATTTAAAAAATCTGTGGCGCATAAATAATTTTTATTATAGTTTTATACATGGTAACACAATAAACGAGTGAAAATTGATTAGAATGAAATGGAAGAAAATGTTCGATGCGTAAAGTAATTTGGTTTTGCTGATATTGTCTTGTTGCAGGTACTGCTGCAATTAGCTTTCCGAAATATCTATTCAACGTTATCTCTCGTTGGAGAAGACGAACAACCTCTAAGCATCTCTTCTGAACTATTATTATTCTGCTTCTTAGTTCACTTGTTCAGGGCCGGCATCACACTTTTAGCCCGAGTGGGTAGTAAGGTGGGGGGAGGGGGGGAGTTCCAAGTGATTTTTCACAGTACACTCATCTGAAGGGATGAGGGATACAGGGTTATTACCAAAAATTGATAAAAATATACTTTGAGATGTCACAAAGTTCAATTTATTTTTTGCTTTCGTTTATAGGTACAAATAAATCATTTTCGTAGAGCGAAACAAGACGTTCGTTTTCTATTATGAACAATAAATGCATCCATTAAAGTTTCTAAATCAAGCACATCAACTGAATCCGGGTAGGAATGCAAAATAACAACGTGGTTTAGCCGATTCTTTGCCATAGCCGTTCTTAAGTAATTGTAAATATGCTCTTTGGTAAAACTAATAATAAAATTTAGTTCCCTCTTGTAAACTCAATCCGGGGACATACTGTATATAGTTCTTATCAGTTTATTATAATAAATAAATTAATTAAAATATCTTTCATTTTTCCAACTGCTTTCCGATCGCTGTACTCGTTTTTCAACACCGTGTAATCTAGGTACGAGATGTGGGGAGACGAAATATCCCCGGAACGAAATGTGGGGTACGAAATGTGGGGAACGAAATGTGGGGAACGAACGAACTTTCCGCAAACCCGTTATTAGGCCTACTATATTGTATCAATGTGATACTTGCGTCCTTAAGCAAAGGATCGAAACTCGGAATATATGGAAACCCAAAATTACGATAGTAGCAAAAATGCAACGGTCAAGATGGTTTGGACATATATGTAGATTGACAGATACGAGAGCGACAAATTTAGTTTCGAAAAATGGTCTCGTAACAAAGAGAAGAAGACCTACAAAATGTCGTCAAAAAAGGTCTGGGTATTTTGGAAGTGGGTAGCTGAGAAGAGATAGCACACACGATCGTTGGAAGGGAATTGTACTGCATTAGCCAATATGGCCTGTATTGCTAATATATTGTAATGAAGCACAGCAAACCAAATCAACACGTGTACTATTCTAAATCTCCCTGCGAAAGATATACAAATACACCAATAAAATGGAACCCTCCTATTACAGATATGCGGTGGAATCAGTGGGTGTCAAAATTAAAATGTGACGCGATGTGCAGCATAATGTTTAAAGTCAAAAACTCAATTTTATGCCACGCACGGGCAACCGCGTTTTGGCAGATTACTTCCGTGATTTCAGAAGGTAACAGGCTATTCAAAGTACGCTTTCTGACAAAACTGCAGCATAACCAAGCTACAGGGGATCGAAGGTGTCACATCGGCATCGTGTTCAACTCTTCTGGTTAACAGATGCTACCATGCAAAAACTCCTGCGTAATTACGCTATCCGTAAGACGCAATTGGTCCGAGTCTATAGCACGCAGCTGCATAAAAACCTTTACAACAACAAAAGATACAAGTGCTATAACCGGGCCGCATACAACAGTGACCACCGCAAGGTAGAGATTGACGTAACTGGCAAGAAAGGAGGCCAGTCCTCAACAGCTAGAAAGCTGCCGAGGGCCGTGCATTTGAGCCCTTTAAGTGTGCTATCGTAACTGACTTAGAAGCCCGGTGAAATAATGCATGCACCACATTTCGCAGGAAAACTTACGCTTAAAGCTCACGTAGGCCTCAAGGCAAGTTGGAACTTGTCCCCAGAAGGGCACCTGGGCCTGGCACCAGAAACTCGTTAAGATAATAGCGTAGAAGACTGGGCGCAAAATTCCAAAACGTGATCCAGGACGCCATCTGCTGCCTAGCAGCCAAAAATAGATAAGCACTACTTGCACAGAATAGGAACGTTAAGATAGGGCTCGCATTTGCAGAATTCTGCAATATTATTCAAGAGAAGTTATTCCGCAAAGAGCGCTATCATTTTAAAATTATTCTAATAACAGTTTGACAGTCGCAGGTATTTTGTATTCTTTTCATTGATAACTAGTCCCACTCCTTTTGTAGCTGACTCTAGTTTAACAGACGTGGATACTAATTCCTGGCGATTTCTGCTTACTACGGCTACATCGTCTGCGTGCGCTATAATATGCATTACCTTAGTCCTGATGCTACACTGAATTTTTAAGAGTTTGATTATTGACTAAATGTCATTGTTGACAATGCGTTCCCTTACCGTACTCCAGTGTTAATTTTGATTTGTTTTGTGCTGCCCTGATTTATTATTACCGCCGGGCTTGTATCTTGTAATGTAGTCATCGTTAATTGAATACATTTTCCTAGTTATGTACATTTTGTTCTTTGTCTTGCTTCTTTGGCCTTATCAAAAGCTATTTTAAAATCCACGAGTAAATTATGCACCTCAAAATTAATTTCGTCGTTGAACTTTTTCTTCGGAAGCCATTTTGGTAGTCGCCTATTTGTTCTTCCGCACTCACCCGATTGTAGAGTATACGAATATTGTACATGTATTTGTCACCTTTTTTAAATACTGGAACTATTGAACCACATTTACAGCTTGCAGGCATCTTTTCTTTTTGCCAAATTAAGTCAGTTAAGTGATGGATTTGCTTGTATAGATTATGGCCTCCACTTTCTATTAGCTCTTCCACTATTCAATCATGGCCTGCTGCTTTCTGATTTTCTATTTTATTAATGACAGTAGTTACTTCGGCGTATGTTTGTGGTTGTTCTGATCGATCTGTTTCCTGCTCGTCGGATTCCCTTCCTGATTCTCTTGTGGTGGCTGTTCGTTTTTGTCATTCAATAAATCTTCAAAGTATGCTTCCCATCTGTCTAAATGTTGTGCTTTTTAAACAGTAATTCACATTGTTGGTTTTTACAGTTGTTTACCTATGGCTAATATCCTACTGCGAGGTTTTTTAGTTTCTGAAAAAAAACTGGCATCATTTTGCCCATTATCCTCTTCCATTTTCCGAATTCCCCTATTGAAGATCTACTTTTTTTCTGCTACTATTAAAGTCTTAATTTACAACTTTTTTATTATATAAGAATTATGCCGCTTATCAAGACATAAACATCACCTACAGTAAATGTCTTAAACGGCACCAATCTTCAGCTATTTTCGACAGTATGGGAGAGTTAGCAAATTTAATGCTTTAACGTTGCACGTCAGCACCGATTTGACATTTTTGAGTACTGATGTTCCGACGTTCATGATGTAGTCTTAAATTTGCACTTTGTATTGAGTTTAGTTGTGCAGATTGTGGTCTGCATAAAATTGGCAAGCCACTGCTACTACCAGATTTCATTTTCTACATGGTTGCCAACGGTGTCAAATGGGTTGCCTATATTACGAGATCACGTGGAGAAATGACATTTAGAACTTTAAAGTTATTATTGTTAAGGTAATTAATGTCAGAAAATTGTTGAAAATATGTGAATATCAAAAATACATTATTATTAGAATAATAAAAATCATAAGTCGTAACATGTTTATTATCAATTAAAAGTTTAACAAAACGTTTCGCAATTTTTAATTGCTTCATCAGTTGTAAATTTGAAAATTATTAAAAAATATTGGTTTACATTTACAACATTATTGTAAGGTAGCACAAAATAGTATTGTTGAAAATATTACATTTATCTTAAAATTATGTAGAACACATTAAATGGTTATGTTTAAAAATGATTGTTACATAGGTAACAGAATGACAAGTTTACACTTTAAAACAAAGGACGAAAACAGCCCCTCTCTAAGGGTTAAAACTGTCATAGGAAGTTTTAAAAATTTCATTTCGCTCGGTTTGAGTATTAAGGAATGCATTATGTTACCTATGTAACAATAATTTTTAAACATAACCATTTAATGTGTTCTACATAATTTTAAGATAAATGTCGTAATATTTTCAACAATACTATTTTGTGCTACCTTACAATACTGTTATAAATGTAAACCAATATTTTTTAATAATTTTCAAATTTACAACTGATGAAGCAATCAAAAAGTGCGAAACGTTTTGTTAAACTTTTAATTGATAATAAACATGTTACGACTTATGATTTTTATTATTCTAATAATAATTAAAATCATGCAGTTTTGATATTCACATATTTTCAACAATTTTCTGACAATAATTATCTCCACAATAATAAATAGCAGATAGCAGGCGACCACACTGTTGCTTATGCTATAAAAGCCATAATTACACAAAAACGTTATGAAGTTTGTATACTATTACAAATGATTAAGAAATATCTCAAAATTCTAAGTTGCGGTAAGAAACTGCTGAAAAGAATTTCTCAGTAAATAAATATTTTATTGCTATTGTAGTTACGACTTTAGAAATATTTCGACTGTTGGTAAAAATTGAAAAGTTGCTTTGTTAGAATATGCCAAGAGTTTCAAACTCGCATTTCTAATTACAATTAATTTTTCTTGGAACAAAGCTATCTGTCATTATATAGCAATCGATTAAGCAATTAGTTGACCATTGCTTACTTGAGAAATTTTGGGAACAGAGGGTCAAAGAAGGGCAAGTTCTTAGAAAATTACACTGCAGGATTAAAACATTACAAAGTTCATTGTCTCAGTTGCTTTAGCAAAGTAAAATTAATTAAAACAAAGTTACAGGATATTACGTAACTTCCAAGTCCTTGCGAGGAAAGTGACGTTGCTGTAAGCAGAATTAATGATGTCGTTGAACAATTAGGGCCTATAGGACAACATATTTTTATTGAAACGGAATGAAATTTTAGTGGGAAGTTTGGTATGCTTTTTACTACTGTGAAAACAACTTTTCTATTTCAAAACGTATGTTTCATTATAAATACGGTAAGTACCCATCTTTGCATTCCACATTTCTCCCCTTGAGTTCAGTTTTCACAGTTTCAGAACTAATGTAAAAATTTTGCTATCACTTAACATTGTTAAGATTTTGTATAAATTCTTCAAGATTTAACCATTTCCAACAAATATCAATAGTTTAGAATTCTCTGAAATATACTGAACATGTACTGTTGATGAAATAATTCCACACAATACTGGCTATACCAATGTGCTATTATTGTTAGTTATAGAATTTAAAGAGCAGCAGATGAAAGCAGAAGAAGTGCTTGCAAAGTCAAGTTGTAGAATTAAAACGTTAGAAAATTGATTGTCTCAATTACTTAAGCAAAGCAAAATTAATTAAAACAAAGTTAGAAAATATTAGGCAACTTCCAAGTCTTTGCGAGGAAAAGGCCATGCTGCTGTAAAGGAAATTAATGATGCCGTTGAAAAATTAAGACTTATACGCAACAAGACATTTTATTAAAAGCAAACGAAATGTTAGCAAAAAAATGCTCTAATTTCAGAACAGTAAAAACAATCAAATTCAAAAACGTTTCAAAATAGTAGGCAAATTGGAATTACGCATTTAACTCAACAAAATTACGAATGCAAAAGCTCCCTGATTTTAAAAACAGCTGCCAACAGAAACGTCCGGCGGTTCGAAAAAGTTATTCAGTGGCCAAATCCGCCTGTCGATATTTTGGAAACAAACAGTTTTTACTGATTTATGGGATTGTGTGTACGGTTGCAGATGATGAGTAGCAAAATATTTATCGGCACGCAAATTGCTACATCAACAGGCTTTTATCATTTGGAAATTAAAACAATTTGTGGCATGGGTTGTTAATGCTGTTAATCCTCGTGATGTGTAAATTATTATAATAATTGAAATTAGATTAATTCTACATCGATCTTTCTTGCTCAAAGTATTATTCACTTTTTAAAATAGTTTACTTATCGTTTAGATCATGAATTATACTAACGAGATGCCTTCATAGTTTTTATCAAGACGTAAAATCTATTAATAGTAGGCAGCATAAGGAATTCCGCCTAATTTGGTTTGCAAACAGCACGTGCATTAGCACATGTCGAGAACAAAGCCCAAAGGCGTTATAGACGCAAGGAGCTAATCATTACTCAAGTCCACGCCCTTTTTTGCCCAAATAATCTTGGTGTAAAGCAGATTGTATAATAATTCTCCTGCTTTGAGTGGAGGCCATCGTGCTTCTCGTTTTTGCAGTTGTTCTTCATCATTTAGTATATTTGAAGGATAAACCTAAGCGAAATAAATTTCCCGAACGTCATAGTGGCAAGAAATCAAGAAAGCTGCTAGTCACCATTATTTTAGTAAACAAGCCATTATCTATTTGAACTATAAAACACATGAACGAACAGTCAGCAAAAGCTTAATATTAAACAAGTAACTAATAGAACTCTGCCAAGTCCATGAATAAATTGGAATTAGAAAAAAAAAACGACTAAAGAGGGTTTTAACTGGAAAGTCCTTAGAAGTATTAAGGTAACTTTTTAGAATTGAAATTAAAAAGAAATAGAAAAAATAGAGTGTAGCAAGAAAACGTAAGTAGTTTCAGTGTCATGTCAGTCTTTAAATATCAGAGAAGGTAATGAAGATAGCTGAAATATCACCATGAAAAGTGCAATAACAGGTTGAGATTTAGGAATGAATATTGCACGGCTTTATAATAGATTCAGATTTACATCAAGATGATGGACTGCCGTTCCTATGTTTTACCTTGACGCTGGAGAAAGTAGTAGATATGATAATTATATACAACATCAGCACAAATTCTAGCCTACACTGATGATATCGTCATAAAATCAATAGAGAAAGAATTTTTTATTGCTTTGGAAGGATCGGTAGCAAAAATTATTTGTTGTTAAAACAACGAGGAGTATCTGTAAGTAACTCGTAAACACAAAAAATGTACCTATTAAAATACACTAGTTCTCAGCACAGCAAATGCGAAGCTAGAATAGGTGAATGCCAGTGCGGTTCCAAAAATGGTTTAGGTACCAGAAAGTCAGTGTTAAAAGATGCAGACATGTAAATAGAAATGCTTTTTTCTTGCTTTTTCCACAGAGTCCAACGTAGTGAATTGAAGGATATATTGAAAAATAAACTGCTTCAGCAAAATTACAAGCGCACATGACGGTATTATCGCTATGACAAGAGGTGTCTTATCGTCAATACCCAGATCGCATATGCAGTAAGTTTGGGTCTGTGCAAGTAATGGTTATTAGATTACAGGACATTAGAGTTGCCCTGTAAAGTCAGAACTAGTTATTAATCGTAAATATATTCAGTTACTAGCTCGCTAACTGAAGAGATTAAGAGTAATTGTCATACCCATTTTGTTTAGCTTTTCATTACTTCTTGGAACTGCATTTACAATGCACTGTCTATCACCTGCACTGTTTAATGTTGACTCTAAGCCTTTATTTGACAAAGCTTAAAATGAAGTCAATGAAGAAATAATGTTAGGATCTTTTAAAAATTGAATGCTGGCATGTATTTGACGCGCAAATAAAGAAGAAGGAGCCCCCTTTCAACTGGTTGAGCCCGCGACTCAAAAGTCAGCGTGGGGCAGGATAGTTTAGTTTAAGTAGTTCCGTGCCCATGCTAGCGCGAGACGAAGTCGTTCATTTTTAGAGTTGACCAGAGATAGCCAAGCTAAGAGATTTTGTGCTTTTGATGTGAACGTACTATTCCGCAGAAGTATTTGCTGAAGTTCGACCGTGTTCCTTTGGAAAATTTACGACGATTACCGGATCTCCCAGCTTCTCCAAAACGCAGGCTGCGTTTGAAGTTCCAAGTTCTCGTCTTGAACTACTGCAGAAATTGCATGTTGGTCTTTGATTGAATTTTATGAAACCACTATCATGCATCGCAGTCATCCCCGCATATCAACATACGTTAAAGAAATGTTCCGTACGTCGCGTATAGACGCGTGCTGTGTGCTCGTAAAAGTAATCGAATAGCCGCTTCTATTTTTTATCGATCCGCTTCGGTTGTAGGATCTCGTAACTTTCCCTATCGATATGCTAGAGAAGCTCCCCATTTTGTTTCTGTTTCAGAACCAGTTCAGGGGGCTCTATTGTGATCCCGCCTTTATCTCTACACTTCGGCGGCCAGCCCGGCCAACTTCCCGCTCAGCCTCAGTGACAGACCTCCTGCATTACCGCATCATTTAATTTGCTGCTAAGTCATTTGTGGTTTATTATCTAATACATCCTGTGCGATTTATCTTTGAACCTGTTGTATGGTACTTGTACATTTTCGTAAAATTTTGCATGTGTTTGCATAGTTGCCGTTGTGAAATCAGGTTTGAGGCGTTTCGCCGTTAGCAGCGCAGCAATGCCTTCAACGGTCTGCGCCGAACGTATCCACATTGCTTTTAATTGTTAAACATTTTTGCTGCTTAGTTTTGCTTTTACGTGCTGTCACGACGAACAGGTAGAAATTTCTTAGGCAATGTTTTGAAATCCGTTATTCGTCGCGGTTCTGACCTTTAGTTGTGGCCCCCTTAAATAGTATCATGATAGGGGTCTTTGAAATGGCGTGTACGATTTTCATTTGTAAAGCACAGTGAAGTTTGCATTAGAAGCCAAGTAAGCCTCTTCGGATATTAAAAAATCAGGTAAGGTCTCAATATAGAAGCTGTGCACCTCACCCTGGCATTACACTACCGGCTGATGACTGACGATAATAGCGCTCTAAAGAATAACGAAAGTATTTATCCTCCTACCGATTGTATTTTCCAAGGTACAATTATTTCGAATATTGCGAGCGAGCCTCTTTTACTTTACCCACGCCCACATCTCGCTGGACTACTAAGCATCCTTTAACCTTGTTACATGTCGTCGTACATGGAAATTTACCGTTAACAACTGCTACATATATTAGTAATCAGAATGGTTTCAGCATAAACACTTCCAAAACGAAAATTATGGCCATCTCTAAGCCACAACCACCTAGGCCCCATATACTGTAACAGTCGAAAATACTCCTCCCGAGCTACTAAAACTTTATAAATATATTATATACTAAATGGGACATGATGCAGAAACTAAAATCAAGGTTACAGCTAGCAAGACGCGTATTTATAAATGTATAAAAACTTAGAAGTCATCGATATGTAACGATGTAAACGTGAACTGAAGGTTTCCTGGGCCTCTCAGGCGTTTATCCAGGCAAGACCAGGACCTGCATTTGTTCCTGCAGCAGATCTTGAGATATCTAAGCCATTAGTGGAGATGTGCTTTTAGTACCTTCTTTAGTTTCGAAGGTAACTATTTGGGATTTATCCATTTACATTTTTTAATTCGGGGAAAAAAATTATTATCTCAGCACCGGACAGAAATGGCTAAAATATCAACCTTTACACATTTTGCGAAGTCGTTAAAGCTCTGTTCATTCTTCGTTAACAATGCGTGCTGGTTTGTTATCCCAGAAATCAACATAATTAAGTGGTGTGTGGAAATATGCAGATAACTGAATAAATAACCTTCAGTTATAATATAATATAATTTGTTCCAAATTACACATTACTACTTAATGTGATAATTTTTTGGGCTCTTTTACTCAACAGCTTTATAAAGCGATTGCTTTTGTATAGTTTTCAGTGAGATATGTATCGGAACCGATCCATATAAGTTTACGTGATAGAATAAGCCACTTCTTGAGAGGTCTGTAATATGATGTTCTTTGAGTTATTTGTTATACAATTAAGTGTACTCGAAAGTTTGTTTATGCCAGTAATTATGATTTGTTATATATACCCTACTTGGCAAAATCAAGAAATAGAAATAGCAAATAGAAAGTCTAGAGATCAGCCTATAATAATCCAGTGGCAAGAAGACTCATTGGCTGGTGGTTCACAATTACAGGGGTAGTGGAAATTTCGTATTGAAAGTTTATCTTGCTACTATAAGCTGTGGCAGTGTAAAAACAAAAAATGTCGGCTTAACGCAAAAAAACATCAACCCTCAGTTATGGTTAAAGATAAAAAATTATAAGTGCAGCCGGTTATAATATCCTCACAGACGGTAATCGCACCAATACATTAAATATTACTAAGCCAACATCACCAACTGTTGAAGGTTGACTTCGTATATTTCTTTGTTTGAATACTAGGTTTCTAAATTTGTAAATTATTCAAAACCATTCTAAATAGTACCATAACACCTTTAATATTAATGGATCAATAAAAGCGTTGTGCTCTTCTGAACACATAATATAGAGATAAGTCCACCCATCCAGCTGCACACTAGGGTTCGTTGGTATTAAATACTAATCCTCAGAGAATAATTGGCTTCAATGTAGTTTTATTTTACTAATACTTCTTGCCGTACATAAATTGATAACTCCTGTAAGATTTTCAAATTTGATAACAAAGTATCTGTGTCCGTATACATATAGTATAACACAAAGAAAGCAAGTGTCTGTATCCGTGTACAGTATTCTCAGAAATTAGCAAGCACCTCGATGTAGATTTAATGCCTTACGATGCTGTATTTAGCGTTTAATGTATGTCTCAAGAAGTATATAATGCATGCATGGCGGAGCTAAGGATTTTCAATAACGCCAAATGAAGGACCGCTTCCGACAAAGCAATTTCGCCGCCAAAGTTGGCGTGCGGGAGCGGATCAGGCCCGGCGCGCGGAATAATTCCAAAAATTTGGGGCCGATCGAATGCGATCTATTGGAACACGAAGCGCGGAATTTGCCAATTAGAAGGGCTGTAGTTATGCGGTCCGCCGCCGCACGGTCGTTTCACCGCCGACCCAAATGCCGTACCTAACGTTGCTTTACAAGTCAAATATCACGCTTAATTTTGCAGGCCACGTTCACACTCCTTCCTTCTCGGCTTCCGCCCGCCGCGTTTCCGAAACAGAAACGCAAGCTCACGCGAAATGTTAATTAAACTCGCTGTCTTTTGCTGTGCACCCTCAACTTTGTAATTGCTGTTTAAATAGAAAATGCTAACGTTTTTGCCAGAACTTGGTTTATTTCCGCAGACCTCCGGCGATAATTCGTGTCCTAATGAAGAAGTTGGAATTATCTTGTATGCACTTTTAGGGGTTTACCCTTCCTTAACGAAAGGATTTAAGTGCATCACTAATAAATTTTGTATTTCCGGCATCCTAGCTGAGTAATCTCGTCTGCTATATAGTTAAGTGCTGCAGTTTAGCTTATACCTTGAGACGTCGTATTAAAACCTTACCTACTAACATGTACTAATCTGTATTTTAAATCTGATAATTACATTTAGGTACATATACATTTGTATACATCAGATATTCCAAAATAAATCTATTGTTTATTACCAACTAAAATCTCATTGCAAATTATAACACTTCTTTTGAACGAAGTTCTTGTTTTACAAAAAATCGTTCTTTATGCCCAACTCAGATACTGTAATCCAAAATTTCTAGAATTTCTTGAAGCATCAACGTGTATACACCAATTATCTTTGTCGCTATTTGGAAAAGCTAGGAACAAACGGTGCATCTCCATTATTAACTTCGTTGTTATTGAGTGCTATTTTCGCTGACAAGTAGGACAGAACTTACGGTGTATCTTTTGGGTTACTGAGGTTATCAGATAGCAAACCGAACCTTGATGTCAAGCCGCGGCACCATCAATCGTTCAGCAGTGAACCAACACAAAACAGATCCCTTTAGAAGTTCTGGCCTTCATCGGTCAAGGTAACATAGCAGTCAGTAAACCAAAAATATTGGTCAACTAAAGAGTAAATCATCGTGGTAAAAAGCATCGGCTCTCAAATTTTGTTTTCCTCATATCACCCCCGAGAGTTTAATTACATCAGTGTGGCCCCCTAAAAATCTTGCTCAGTATTGTGCCCCTCCTAGAAAATATGCCTATAATCTACATACGCAACATATGTTTTTACAATCAGGAAAAATGCTTTTCTGAATGGAAAATTTGCAAATATATTTAAGTGATAATGTTAATTTACGCTTCAAAAGCACATTATAAGTACAAACTGGAGAAAATCAATGCTAATAAGTACATTCGGAGTTCGGATACACTGGCGTAAAGCCGTGTTGACCAGCCAAACAATGAGGAGTTAAAGTATGTGTTGCGATAATATTAGATCAGTTGGATTCAGTTAATTAGAAGTTAATTTCGATAAATTAAAATCCGAAGAGTGGAGCAACTGCAGGGACTGTACATCGGTCATACACATAGTTTAAGGAACATATTCCGTGGACGGCCTTGATTACGCAAACACTAGTTTAAAATGTTAGAAAGTAAAAAGCTCTGGAAAATACAAATTTTTTTATTTTCAAATGAAATTGAGCTGCGTGGAACCGGCTTACTAATAGCAATACTCTATTCAAATTTCGCGATCATTTGTGAGGTATTTTACTACATACATAGTATAATTCATTGTTTTGCGCCAGAGGAATTGTATTTGTGCATAGTACTTTTTATCTAATCAAGCCTGTCTCGCAAACAATCTGCATAGCTTAAAATCTCTTGGTACTCAATGTGGCATTTCCCAATATTGTATTGTCTGAAATTTGTTCTTGATAACTGATCATTGAAGCAAAAACCTTAAAATAAAGTGGTGGCAGTATTTGGAAAAACAATGCAACCGTGTAGTTAAGCAGCTTAACTTAAAAGGGGAACCAGCCTTAAGCACCTAAGGAAATGCAAAAGATTCAGTAACCTTATCGAATATATTATAAATGTAATACATTTACCGCCACTTTCTTGCAATGTTTCCTTCCAGGCGAAGTTACGACTCTAACAGACGCCAAGATGATAGTGACGGGAGAATTTCTATTAAAAACTAACCACATCAGGCAAAAAAAATCTCTGTCACGCTAAAAAGGGATAAAAAAATATTCACAAATAGCTCACGTTTAATATCAACATTTTGTAGAAAAAGGGAATCAGACGAGAGTTGATTGCCATAAATAAAAAATAACAGAAAATGCCTGAAACTGGAGAGGGTCGGATATTTCCACAATGATTAATGCCAGTATGACATATTATAGCTCAAATGAGGTATGATATATGTCTACGTAAATCAAAGTTACGAAAAGAAGTAGTATAAATGTCATATTTTAGAGAAACGGAAGAACTATAAGGGATATAACTGTCGGAGAAGGGTTAGATACGTATCTTGACGTTCATGTTGTGTAGCATTTTCATTTCTATTTATGTTGGCTTCCCATACACGCACAAGTTGTTTTAAATTTATTGTTGCAATAATATCCATGTTCAGAAAACGTCATTCTATGTGAGTAACTATTGTAAAATTAATGCTTTAATTTGGAAAATTCAGGAAATATCACACAGTACCAAGAAAGCATTATGCAAAATGGAATACCTGAATCTGGAGGTACCAGATGTGGTATTGATTAATCTACCATATATATAGTGAGGGGTTTTAACACACGTAGTTGGTCGTCATGTTTCCTATTTTAGCTTTCAACTTACATACTTCTTGCTGCATCAGTTGCAATGATTTTCGCCTTCAAAATTTCCAGGCCATGGTGATTTACAAGTTTCCAATTGATCGACGTTGCTCAAACCTACAGAAAACAGTAAAAAAATCTACAAGGTTCGATTTGTTATTACTACAAGCGTTCAGTTCCAGCTACCTTGGGTTAACCGGGCCATTCCCAGTGTGTAAAATGTCAGGGATATGGCCACACAAAAAACATCTGCATTCAAAAACCATATTACTTAGAATGTACAAAAGATCATTTAACCTCAGCCTCTACTAAAAAATTTAATAAAATAAGTGTGCCAATTCAGTTAATTGCAACGGTAACCAACCAACAAACTGCAGAGACTGTAGTTCACAAACAACTTCAAGATCACCTATATCCTGCATTAAGAAAGAAAATCAATGCAATTGAATTGAAGACAACACTGTCCACTCAATTTGTACAACCAGAGAAATCAGTAGATACGACAGTAAATTAAACTGGAACATGTCCAGGCAAATACTAGATGAACAAATAACCTTGTGTATACTGGAAAAGTTGTGAATGAGGTTCCAGTACTTCGATTAAGATATTTCCCTAACCAACGGAAACTCGCAGAGATAATTCTGTTCCCAAAACTAAAAAAAAAGCTAGACGAAGTCGTATCATATATGTCAATCAGGCTTCTACCACTACTGTCTATGGTTTTTAAAGGAGTATTCATCAAACGACTGAAATCACTGCTGCAAACAGTCATTCTAATACACCAATATGGAAAGTGAAGTATGTTGCTCTTCCGCATTTTTAGACGTAAGTTAGGCTTTTGACAAAGTTCAGTACCAACGTCTATACTATAAGCTACACATATATCTGCCACATATTTGAATAACAGGTATTTCTACGTAAAGAACCAAAAATAGTGCATTGACATGGATCCTATAAGTTCTGGAGTTCCACACAGTAGTGCCTTGGACCCGTGCTTAACCTTGTGTTTACAGATAACCTCTTAACCACCTGCATAACTATAATCGCTATTTTTGCAAACGACACTGCCATTTTGTCATCACACGTACATCCTATTTTTTGCCTCTACGAACTTAAAAAATAACTTAAGACAAAATTTAGTTGCGGTTCAAAAGTGACGAGTTATAGCCAACGAAGCAAAGCCACGCCATGTGATCTTCACTTGGAACAAAATTTCATCTTCCCTGGAAAATAAACAACTACTGCACAATGTAATTCTCAAACTGATCTGAACTAATAGAATTCAGCACGGATCTGGATGTACCTCCAATATCGAGATTTCACAGAGGTGTCCAACAAGATGCGCAGACTCATTACTGATGCCCCTAGATATGTGTCAAATTTTGTTATTCAGAGTGATCTTCAAATGAACACCGTTTAAGAAAAAAAATCATTTCTCCATAAAATATCGTACACACATTCAAATCAATACAAGTTAGCCAAAAAAACTATTAAATAATGATGGCGAAATGAGAAGATTTAAAAGATTCAAACCACCAGACCTTACTTCCAGATTCAATTAGTTAAGTTTACAAAGTGAAACGGTCTCGCCTGAGTTTACTAGTAATAACATTTCGATATACCGCCAATTTGGATATCTATTCTTTGTCACATGTATTTATAATTAGATTTTGCTAGTTTTAAAATGTCAATACCAACGAGAGTGTAGAAAACGAAGAGTTTTCAGAGGGCCAAGCACAAGTCGGTACCGGGATCTCGACAGTGAAGCTCGCTGGTGTCAGCCGCGTAAAGTGCTATTGTTCACGGGCCCAAAGGGTCGCCGGGCGTTTGATTTTTTGGCAGTACGGTCTCACACCAGGTGAAGGCAAACTCGTTGCATGTCTTAGGAAATTGTCAGCACAAAGAAGCATTGAAATAATGGTATTTGAGCAGCATCCAAGAGACGTAATTGAGGCGGACAAAGCAAGTGACAGCTACCGAGAGTAAAGGCGGCGCCGTGGAAAGCTGCGGGTATCTAGATCCAGATGATGTGTAGCGGAATTTAATTATTCCTCGCTGCAGGTGGGTGGTTTTACACTGCAATTGGCGTCAAAAGCCAGCTTTGGGTAAGTCGTACTAAGCCGCGGGCTAGGAAACCTTGTATAAAAAAGTGATATGAAAAAATGCAAGATCTGAGAGCCTTGGGAGAGGTAATGGAGGCTCAACGTAGAAGAGGTTGAATAAAAATAACTAAATATTAGGACCCTTCATGCAATGTATGGGCAAAATAAGAAGCTTCTTGTTTCTCTCATGCGTTAGCGCTATCATCTCGTCGTAATGAAATAAGTTGGTTCGTCATTTTACTTTTAACCCCTCAATTTCCAAGAAGAAAACTTACGATGAGGAGCCGGCTTTGCATTTTGGGAAAATTAAGATTAAAATCCCGTCCATTAAAACAAATGCTTACACCGCCGAAATTGCTAATGAAACTAAATAACTACATCAAGAGTGCAGAGAACTACGTCGCTAACTCAGGCAGCATCTGCGGTGACCTAGTTACCGAGTGTATCTCAGTCAATTTTCGTTTTTAGCGTAAACTACTCGCGCTTAGTTTCTCGCTTTGCTAATTCAAGCTTTCAGAAGCCCGTGAAGCTGCTAATCAATACGTCTAAATGTCGCGTGCAAACGGGGGGCGGCATTGTTCGCTGTGCGGATTTTTTGTTTCACTCGGCTGCATAGAGCTTCTTTATGAATGCTTCGGAGCCATGAAGTCCCAGTTGTCGGAATTAGCTTTGGGAGAGAAATAGCATGCATACATAAATTGTTGCGTATTTAAGTAGTATGTAGAAGGGAGTTCCGCTATTTTGGAAAGCGTTAGTTCTAGTATTAGTTAGTTCCTTTACCTCAATGCAAAGCTGTGGCTGCATATATTTTCAGTTTCTACAGAAGGTTTTAGGAGAACAGTACGAAAGCCATACAAGTTTGTGATTTTTAAAAGCTTTATAAATAAATATGTGATCTAGGTGACACGGAAAATAACAAGAAAGGAAAAGTTATGTCCTTTAAAATAAAAAAATTGATAACGCACAGTATTAAGTACTTTTCATTTCAATCTACATAGTGAAGAAACAAAACTCAGCACTGGTGTCAAGTCGGAACAGCTGTGTTAACGCCCGGTTAACCTACCATAGGTTTTGATATTTGTTTAGTCATACACTAGACCGTTGTTAATTATGAACCAACGATCCCGATTTCAATTGTTTGATTTCTCTCAGATGATCACTTGCCAAGTCTAATATAATATGGGTGTGAGGCTGCACTCCAGTGATTATTGAACGTTATTATTCTGCTCTCTGAGTGCTACTTGTGCAATATTACTAATACACCTAATAACCTAATAACCTCTAGGTCCAGTTCTGTTCACAGAAAGATTAATGAAGATGTGTCTAATGCCTTATCGAATAATGCTGTTCTTATTGAACCGTAAAAAAGATATTGCGGAAACTTCAGAAACAGAGTCTGATTAACAAAAATTAAGGGTAACGTTAGATTTATTTAGCGTACGGCGTTTCTCTCAGCCAATTTTTATGATAACTTGGCATTATCATATCAATCTATATTACGTGTAAGCATGTGTTGCATATGGTAAGGTTACTCCCATACACCGATAATTTGTCCAATTGACTGCAAAAAATTTTCGCCTGCCCATGGATTCCAGGACTTTTTACACAAGCCCAGCACTCTTATTACCGCGCCACTGAAGTTACACTTGATTGTAATTAATTTTGACACGGTAGTTCTTTGGATAAAATTGTGATTATAAATGAATCTACACGAAGAATCAGCAGAAGTACAAGAAATAATTTTGTGAATACTTATTTACGTATAGAAGGCCGAAAGAAAGTGTCTATTGTAATTAATTTTGAGACGGTACTTCTTCTGTCTCTCACCCTGAATGATACTTTTGAGGCAACAAAATCAGCTAAGAAGTTTAGAGTTTGAAAGCAGTTGTTCTAAAGCTATAAAGTATTTGGCTTGCTCAATGGAATTTTGTCATCATATACAGAATTCACGTGGACGATAAAGTACTCAGCACATAATTATTTGCCAACGAGCAGATCATTATTGCTGAAGCTTGTAAGGAAAATTTTTGCAGTTACCGTTTTTCGCATTTGTCCGCTTTTGTATCCTAAATTTTAGTATTTTTCCCGTTTCATTTACCCTCAAATTGATAATTCAGTGATGTCTTAAAACTTAATTTTGTTTCTTTCAAATATTAGCGTTTCACGGACCCTGTTTCATTATGCCTTGAGCAGCATATGCATACTCTGAATCTAGATATGTTTACTTGGCTAATGAATGACGTTGTCTTAATTACCGGCCTAGCAGCCCATTGTCTGCAATATTATCGTTTAGGTTCAGTCCCAACGTGTTTTTCTTCATGCGAAATTTTAATGTCAGCGTTGCATTGAGCTGGACAACATGGCGGAATCCGTACGTTTTATATATAAATTAGGCAGCGAGAGAGTTGAGCTGTACAGACGAGAATTCAGTTTGATCCGAGGATTCATCCCGCAGAATTCGGCAAGGCAACAGGCGTCTTCCCCAAACGAAGTCGAAATTAAGTGGTAAAACTAAATAGGTGTTACCGGTCAAACCTTGGTCGTTTAAGTAACGTTTTGGTGAAGTGTTAGTTGAGGAAATCCTGTATCGCGGAGTTTGGCAGGCTCCAGTTGACGCCTTACGCGGATTATAAGTGGAAACCTCGTTGGTGCTAATTTGTTGTTAATGAAGTCACGTATGTCGTACCGCAACCCTTGCCTATCGTTATCGTTCTTCGTTCTGCCTTTGTTGGGGATATATCACCCTATACATTTTCCCGCAGTTCCTCAAGAATTTTATGGCAATCGCTTGAAACCCGACCTGCAGCTCTGTTCGACGTCGTCATCATAGCAGCTGAATCCCTTAAACGGTATTGTGGCATTTTATATTAATTTTAACGAGCACAAATATGGAGTGAAGTGATTTCGGAAGTGTCGCCATGTAACGAAGCGTTGTGGTTCAAATAATAATTAGGATTTTAAATAGAGATTACTGAATTTAATGTTTGTACTTAGCTTAACGTTGTGATGTTCAAGTAATTACCGTCATTGTTTTTAGGCTGGTTTTTCACTGCTCTTGAACACTGGAACACTTAACCTTAATCGTTGCACCCGAAAATAAGAAGCAATGCATGATTTCAAATATATTTAATGCATCAAACAAATGTACAATATAAAAATACAGGTTCGCACATAAGCCGCGGTGCTGTAGGGTGCGAGGGCGTAAATTAAAGTTGTTACCGTTTTTGATGCAGTTTAAAATCCTCAACAGCATCCATCGTATGTATCAAACAGAAGACGGACTATGGTAAGCAAAAGGACATTAATATTGTTAAGTGGAACATCCAAAGCATTAGTGGAAAATATCAGGAATCGTTTGAAAAAATAAAAACATATAGAAATTAGGAATGAAATAACAGAAGATTACTTGCAGTTCTACAGTGCCAAAAGAGAAAAACGCGAAAAAATAAATTCGAAAACGCGATTACATAACCTTGAGTAAAATATGCCGAAGGAAAGAGATTGCTCTATTGGGCGTTTTCAATAAAAGAGTAGGTAAACGGCGTTAAGGCCAAGTGAAAATTCTGCGTGTCCTTCCCGAATCCAGACCGCTCCGTTTCGTAGAAGGTATTTCAAATCCTATGTCTTCTTACAACTGCTTCGCGGTACGTCAATATAGTATATTTTTGATCCTACGGTGGTCTGTTGCTTAGTACAAACATGCTGCTGGAAAGCGGCATTATAATGAATCGGTTGTATGAGTAGAAGACAGAGGACAAACGTATTTTCCTCACACCCCTACCGTTTAGCCAGACAGTTGACCATATGTTAGTGCAGCCCCACATTTTACGAAGCGCACTAGCGTCCAGCTCGTGCGTCTCCCTCCTCAATTCCGGTAGCGTGGTTTCTTTCTCGTGGCAGTTGAACTCATGTAGCCAAACGGAGCTGTTCTGTGTAGACGGCCTCCATGGCTCCGGCCGTTGGAGCCCGGTTCTGAATTAGAGTTCTAACTGTCGAGCAGAGCAATGGTGTACCAAGTGTCGAAGACGCGTTGATAACCCGTCGGAAAAGGTGACCGTATGTTTTGGTCCAGGATAAATGGTATTAGCGGTTTGTTGTTGTACCGTGTAACATCGCATAAGTTATGGATTAACCGTTGTCACGGATTAAAAAACGGCTCGAAGATATCTAAGTTTTGATGCGGGGTACAAATTGTCGTTACGTGCTGGTATACTGATGTTATCGTGTTGTGAGTATCCTTTCCCTGAGGCACCTTTCTGATCTCAAACTTTCCGCATTTCGGGATTCCTGGCTGCCGATGGTGTCCATTTTGACCGCCTGCCTCAGCGTTTCGGAACGACGGCTTTCCAACTGGGCATAAGCACTAAGCTCGTTATTTAATCACCAGGTATTGTTAAATTAGTTTTAATGTAGCGTTAGATTAGAATTTAGAGTGCAACTTTCCCTTTCACAGTGCGCGGAGTGACGCCATACCCGTAATCAAACGCTGTAGTTTCGTAAGTTTTAGCACGTACTAACGCGCCTTCAGCGCTGATTTCATATCATTGTTTGTCACGCTTAAGCGAGCATAATTTAAGAAAATTACTAGTTGAGGTGTAGCTGTGCACTAGATGGATATTCAAAGTTATCTTTGTTTCTTTATGACTTGTGCATGCGTCCTGTGACGAATTTATGTGTTTTTCTATAGCTGTAGAAACCAATCAAAGTGGAGCGAAGGAAACTGCTTAACGGCCGAAGGTAAGTCCCTGAGCCAGCTGGAGACGCTTCCCAGGAGCGCCGACGCAATTGCAAGCCCTGGACTTCGGGCTTATACAGGGTCTTGCATAAATATTGTCCCCACCCCAATTCAAGCCCGGGGCGCCCTAAAACCCCTTTCTTTGTACGTATCTCGATTAGAACTACCGCTGCTACGACGGCACCTCGCCCTAATTAACCGTTTGTACAGTTTAGACTACACCCATCTCCCGGACAACTCTTCTATTATCAAACCGTCGAGGCGGAATTAGAATAAATTCTTTTAGCAAGCATTGTTGCCCCGCCGTATAGAATGCCATTGTAGTTAATGAACGTTTGAGCACCAACAAAGGATTTTAGACCCAGTTGTTGGAAGATAGAGATAACGAAGAACAAACAGCAATGGAGAGAGGCTAATAGATCTGTGCCAACAGTTTGAATTAAAAATATTGAGATATTTAATGACTTCCTCAATCTTTGACTGCTGGTGAAAGGTCCTAAATATTCAACTGCTGGTGAAAGGACACGCTTAGCACAGAGAACTTGACAAACGCAATCTTTTATTTGAGCACAAAAATCCAGTTTTGTTGCAAGATAAAGGCTTCTATGCTTCAGGGTTTCGTTTTTCTCGAGATGAGAAGTTCGTCTCCTGCTCTTCGTGACATTTGAATGTCATGGAATTTATATTTTGGGAGTGCTAGAGTACAACAGGACAACATTCCACCGAAGAATTCGTGGAGTTGGGATGCTGAAAGCAGATACTGGGCGTTTGTTCAAAGAAGCTTCGACAAATCTTGATGCTGTAGTCGAAGGAAATTGTTAGTGTTCCAGGCTTGAACCAAATGTCATATAGATTTTGTTAGTCGTAACACACTACGTTTTGAAAGAAGCAGAGTTCTGGTAAGAGCAATTGTACTTTAACATATTTTTGGCCGTAGCTTTTTCTGGATTGCCTTTTTGGATTACTGTTGGAAATAGAAAACTCGACATCTGAGGTCGTTCGGATGGCATTTTTTAGATGGGATCAGTACTGGGACCTTAAATACAGCAGTTGTGACAAAACGGTATCCTTACAAAGAAATTCTACTTAACTGACCTTTGTGGTAACGTACTGCAGGTATTTTCGGTTGTGATTAAGCCAGTATGCACCCAATCCCGTTAATGCTGTAGTGGTATCAACACTGTAACTCAATTTATCGTAGAACGATTATTGTATCTGCTCTTGGAGGTTAAGTCCAGTTATCGCTGCGACGTAGAAGCTACTCCAAAACATTTCCTTTTAAGTTGAATAAATCCAGGAGTTATATTTTAATTTGAATCCTTAATCAAGTTATTTAATGTATTTAATAGGTTAATTGGCAGAAGTGATTCTTGTAAAGTTAAATTAAGTCGCTGATTGGCTAATCTACGTTTTTACACTAGTACCCAAACAATTTTGGACTTAACAATTTCATACTTGAATGCTGCCGGTGTAGGAAATGCAATTTAAAACGTACAAGTAGTAAGATTTAGAGCATCCAAAGGTTTAAGACAAGGGTTTAGTGTATCACCAATACTGGACTAACATATTGGAGCAGAAATTGTATACAAATGGAAATCGCTATAGGAGAATATTACCTAAATAATTATTGTTACATGGTTTGGCACCCAGAGCAAGAATATAAGACGTGGGACCTTATAATTATTAAGGAAAGTACATGATATTTGGTGGAGAGGTGGCGCGACATTCATATCCACAAGAGTATGATCATAAATTGGGAACATCGCGACATTTACCAACGATGGTAAAAGTGACATAGATATCAAGACGAGAGCTGAGCAAGGATGCCAGAGTATAAACCAGCTAAATACGATCTGGTGGAGCCATGAAATAACTAAAAATACTAAGAGGATGGTATATAAATCGATAGTAGAGGCCATAATAACATACAGATCCCAGGTATAGGAATTGAGTAATAGAAATGACAATCGACCGAGAGGATTGGCAATAGGCTTCGTAATAAGAAGCTGCAAAGTTTTAAGAACGCAAAAACAAACGAGGATATTAAGAGAAAAATGAGGGGAGAATGAACATTACTGATACGATAGAACAAAAGGAGCTGGTATTTGTAACGTGCTAGTTCGTGTTCCCCTGCTAGATTTAAGCGAAATTGTATTTCTTATATTGCAATAATTAGGTTAAGACGAATTACGTATTTAAAACATGCAAGGAGTGTTTCGCGCGCGAGAATGCGTGCGCAAACCAGCTAATGCAGCCGTTGCGGCTATTAATATAATCAAAGCAAGTGGTGCACGAACGGAAGCGCAGGGAGCCAGACGCTTGCTAATAGGCGAACGGTGTGTTCCTCCAAACAAAAGAGACGCCAAGCGAAGTATTATAAAATGCGATCGAAAGTTTCTGTCTGGACCTGCATTAAGGGCAATCTCCGCCTCGTTATTCTCCAACCGCAATACAGCCTCGAGAACAGATAACTACCTTGAAATCAACACCGATGTACCAATAAGTCTTTATAGCCGGAAGCCGCTATCCCAACTTCAAAGAAGCAGCGACCTTGTCAATGCACGAGAGCATTTGGATCAACTATAATGCAAAGTTAATTCCTATAAATAATTCCCACGATTGAATACCCGGTCCAGGAAACTGGAAAAACTAGAAGCGGATTAGTAAAATGCACCAAGTTACATTATCATTGGTGCGAGGCAGTATGAAGCGATGACATCACCCTGCTGACACATCGCGTCAGCCTTATTTCGAGCTACCGAAGACAGAGCCGCGCCAAGTAAATTTGATCGCGCGGGAGTAAGCCTTGTTCACACAGTTTGTTTTTTGACTTACCGTTGCGCATTGACAATCACACTTCCACTTAACGAGTGTATTCAAGCATGTATATTCCGCATTCAGCTCGTGGACATTTCTTAGCTATTGTTGATAGCGTAGATAACATTTGTATATTACCATGGTGCATTCTTTTCTATGTATTTTCATGCATGTATGCTCTTTTGCAGAGTATATGTATTTTCATGTAAACTGTTTGGGTTTTATTTCTGGCAGTTTTGAATGTATGATTACAGAATTATAGGTGATAACAAGCAGGCCGGAACGAGCTATATTGAAATAGCCTTAGCCATACTGATGTAAGAGCGGGTCTTGTGCTTCTATGACTGGGATAACTAGCAAACAAAAGGCAACATAAATTCATAGTAGAGAAGAGAATAAGGCACGGGAAAAGTACCATTACATATAGTATGGGTATGTCAAGCGAATGCAGACAGCAAGGCTGTCTACATAGAAAGGAGGAAGACTACGTCTTAAATATATGAAAGCATCATACAAAAGCGGCTTGGGGAATTTTTAATTAAATTTTCATTATGTTACCTGAGCTTATACGCGATGGATGTTCTATACTCGAATTCAGTTTATTTGTGTATGTACCTATTTTCTGTTTTCATAATTATAAATTGAGTTTACACAGAGCTAATTGTTTTATGAGTGCTGGAAAGTTCAATCTAAAAACACTAAATTCTACATCCTCAGTAAACATGTCGGAATATTCATTATTAAAATGGAATTTCCGCATAAATATAAGAGCCAAAAAAGGAATATCAAGTCCAGTCCCATCATAGTTCGAAGTAAATAGAATTCCTACATCATATATCCAATTTTTCGCCACAAAATGATTTTAAATTAGCTATCAAGGAAAGTTATGGGCAATATCCATAACAAATTGCATACACATAAATTAAATAGTCAGCAGAGCAACGCGAATATAACGGTTGTTATATAAAACTCAATTAAAACGGCAAAGCGATAAATTGATGTCACTTTGTGCAAACAATTAATTAAAAATAAAAGGCTTACAATTTCGAAATACATTCATAATGTGCCTATTACGGATTTGCAATTAAGTAGTATCTGGTCCCATTGACACGTTTAAATCATGCAGGCAAACCCTTCTATTAATTGCTATTCTTAGCATCCGACCGGAGGTAGCATGTTAATTCAGACCCAAAGTTTAAGTGTTAAGTGCTATTTAGCCTTCAAAGGAATTGCTAACATTTTTATAACCGCGGTACTAATATACTATTTAGCAATAAGTTCGAATCAAACACTTTCTTTGCTGTTTATTATACAATTAAATTTGATTTCCTTCCTAAAAATGGGTCTCTAATTTGAAACCTTGAATTAAACGCGCTCGTATGAAAAATCCCTCCAGGGAAGTTCAGGTAGAGGAAACACATTTTTATTACGAGCGCACAATAAAAAGTCTTATCCCGCGAATCGCTTAGGAGACGACAAATAGGCAAATATTTTAAATTGTGTTATCTCTAAAAAATTCGAGCGCGAAACTGGGTTAACCGCAACGAATCGTACGAACGGCGGCAAGCCGAGCGGAAAAACGAAAAATGAGTTTCCTAATGAAATTTTTGCGGCTGCCACTAAATCAAAATGCGTGTGCTTAGCAGCACTAAACTTTGCGGGGCAGGAACTCGCCGGCATTTAACTATTTGCAACCAGTGCGAAGTTTACTGCGACTACTATGTAAGAATGCGATTCTATTTTACAACCCTGTAGGAGATACGGCGACAATAAAGCGATCCCTAAATGAAGAGTAATATGCTAGTGCGCTTTGATGTTGTTTATTTCAAAAGAAAATCCATTTGCTAGTAGTAAACGATGTATTTGTCAAATGCAGAGCTGAAATTACAAACGTTTCTCTTTAGTGATAATACTGATAATTAGGATTTTTTTTAAATTATTCCAGTTGACTTTTTCCTGCAGAAGTTTGAATTTGAGACTTTTAACAGCTGTAACTGCGAGTTATCAAAATCTCATATTATAAATAATCAGATCGACTACTGAGGCGACGACAGAGGTTTTAAACATTATGATCGAAAGAAGGCACCAGAAAATTGGAAGCAACCGTAAATATACAGAATTGGGCGAGGGATGCTTAAATCAATAAAGATAATTAAAAGAGTTCTCAAGAATCAATGGAAATAGTGCTAAACGGTGAATTTCTGTAGAAAAAAAAAATAACTAAAATGAAATAATCGGCATTGCTTTACAACACGCTGGTCCAGGAATTGTCTCGTGGCGTATGAAATTTTTGCCAGCTAGTTCCTGAGCAGGAGCAGGGGAGAAGCGACACTGGTTCGAGACGGCCCAAACGAGATAACCTACTAGTCGTAGGATTATTAGTTTAACTTAGGTAGTATTAAAAAATGGAATGAAAAACAAACTCTACAATTTTTACTCGTAAGGAGCACACGTAACTCAACTACCAAAGTGACTTAAAATAAAAGTGCAGCGGTAGCAGAAAACTCAACAGAAGACTCATCAAGTCGTTTAAAGGTTCCAACTACTAAGACACGAAACCTCGCGAATGGTACCATGCGCCCAAGATCTATTGCACACCTAATTAGTGTATTTCAGCGTTAATAAATAGTTTCCAGTTTGCTCCAGTCTTACACCTTACAGTAGAAAGACTTCGGATTAAGTAAGTCGAGTTTCCTCCAGTAGTCCCTCGCATAAGTATTAATTCTAAACGTTTAGGAACATGACCATTCCCGAGTTGAACGCGATCAAAAGCGCTAACAGAGCTGCCAATCTAGTATATAATACATATTCAGAGAACCAAACTAATACCACATGCTCAAAGTGAATACATGGCGGAGACAGATTTCTTAAATTCTTTGTACCATTGGCTAAAACTTCGATACCACAAACCGTAGGTAGAATGCTTAAAATTTCATAGAAACTGCACTAATGGTATTCAACAGTTTGAGGGCTCAAACACGAGAGTTTTATACACCGAAGTTCCCTAATGGAATAGAGCAGGTATCGTCCATGCAGAAGCTATCCAGGGTTGCGGGGTTGGGGGTTTCCTGCTGAGAGGCCGTGCAAGCAAATGTGCAAAGTAGGATGACGCAGGCCTTTCTCCAGTTATTGCACGAGGAAAAGACCGTGTGGGTCTCAGTTCTCAGACTCAGAACTGTGAAGGAGTTGGTCTTCTAGATCCTATAGAGAGCCACATTAGTACCCAAGAGGGAATCTATGCCGAGCATGGCACTAACGAGCCACTAGCGGTATGAGAAAGGCCTAAAATAACACAACATCGATATCGATGTTCAAAACGGAACGACAGAAACGTACCAAGGTTGGAAGGTGGCCACGGGTAGGTAATTTTGCAGAAATAAGTTTATATTCCAGTTTATCCAAATTTATTCTAGCAATCTCACACACAATTTCTTAAAGGTGCTCCGTTCTGAAGTTCTACCTGAAGCAACAAACTTAAAAGTGGAAATAATGTAACGGAAGAAAAATCCATGAGCTATAAAAGAATAACCATTTGAAGAAAATAACCAGTAAAATCATAGACTCTCTTTTATTTGGTTAATACAATGAGACTCAACATTAAAGCGAGGGCTTTTTGAGGGAAGAGAATAATTAATAAAAATACTGTATTTTACATAAGGAAAAGGCTCCTAACTAGGGTTTAACATAAGAAATTGTTAAAAAGTCTGTATGGGCCAATATATCAATTACGTACGCTTCTTTAGAATTGACAATAATTAAAGAGAAGGAAAAGCCATACAAAAAAGTTAATTAATGCTAGGTTACTACACAGTTTCAATATGGAAGCTTTTAAATTTCAGCTACACAGTTAAATATGGCCTAACTTATACAATTTTGACGAATGAGATATCTAAAACTGGACATACCAGGTTTGTTTGTTAAATACACGATCAATAACAATATGTTCTCCACTGTTTCTGCCATCGCAATGAAATTTGAGGATCTATTAGAGGGGAACCTACTGCTCATATTTGCCAAGCAGCATTGTCCTGGAGCTATTCTGTCGCCTATGGCGTAATATACTTTATCTACTCCGGTGGGATAAGTAACTCATTACGTCACTCATTTGACACTATTTCAGTTAGGTAATGAAGCTCATTACACCACTCAGTTATGTAATGGTTTCATTACGCAACTGAGTTGTGTAATGACTTCATTACCTAATTGAAATAGTGTCAAATGAATGACAGATCTGTCATTTTCAAAAATATTTTAGTAGGCAAATGTCATTATGTCGTAGATAAAATTTTGTACAATACATGTGTGATAATGCATCATGAATATACTTGTGTGCTTACATAACTCGTGCTACGCACTCGTTTGTAACTTACACACACGTATATTAATGATGCTGTTATCCCACTTGTATAGTAAATAACTATAATCTCTATCCGTAGCAGTTCAGAATTCTTCTTAATGAGTGAACAAATTTGTCAAAAAACTTGGACATTCATGTGCATGTGATAGATCACGGGTCTATTGCTATGGCCTTGAAGTAAAAGCGCAATCTTCTTCATGGAAAGAGCCACAAGAAGAAAGCGCAGCAACGTCAATACCACCAATATTTTCACCATGAGCATGCTCCATAGGTGGTAGTGCGCAAATGGTAAACAAGACATACTATTAAGAC
Organism: Agriotes lineatus; assembly: GCA_940337035.1. Classification (NCBI taxonomy): domain Eukaryota; kingdom Metazoa; phylum Arthropoda; class Insecta; order Coleoptera; family Elateridae; genus Agriotes; species Agriotes lineatus. The sequence goes on along the minus strand of OW679196.1, from coordinate 160,228,190 downwards.
GATTGAGAGAAATAAGGAGAGAGTCACCTCGGCTCTGGGAAAGTGATGACAGACAGTTTCATTGAAACACCGCACCCGCCCATTCATTTCATATTTTGCAGAATTTTTGACCAAACACATTATTACTCAAGCTCGTAAGCTTCCATACAATCCTGATATGACGCTATATAATTTCCGGTCGTTCCCAAAATTGAAGTCGCCCTGGACAGAGAAGCGATTTCAGGATGTGGAGCGGATCAAAGAAAACGTGACGAAGTAGCTGAAAGCTATTTCAAAAGTCGAGTATGAAAATTGCGTGGAGAAGTGGAAAGGGGGAGGGGGGATAAGCTGATTATTTTGTATGATAAGGCCAAATAATTATTGGATAAACCTTGTATATTATCCTACACGAAATAATTTGACAAAAATTTCAGAAAAAACGATTATTGTACGTAGAACCATTCGTCAATGAAGATTTTATACCCTACTTTGTGTTATAAGCGGAAAAAGATTTTGACAAGAGTTGAGCACATGAAGTTAATAAAAAATTAAAACCTCTACAGACCAATGGCTCAATCATAAAATTTTCAGCTCTCAGTAAAGAGTTTACTTATAATTAATTGATCATAATTTAACACAAGAGCAATTCGTATGAAAAATTACAATAAGAAGTTATAGTTTGACGAAAATATATACAGTGAAGCATGGAGGCTTTCATATTTCGGTCTCAAAGTATATAGAAATATATCGTATCAAATCAATGTAAGCAACGATAATCTTCGTCGTGATCTCCATTGCATTATAATCGGAGCCTTCTAATCTAAATTCAAAAATAATTTATGAGTATCGTACGCAAAATACATTACTGAAATAATTTCAACAGCTTTCATATAAACAACATTGTGAAAAACAAACAGAGGTAACCTTAAATAAAAAATATCTAATACATCAGCGATTCATAATTACATGAACAATAGAAATTGACGCTTGTTTACACCACAAACCTTCACCTTAATTGAAAAATCGTTAAGGTAATACGTATTTCTTATTTGCTCATAAAACGAGTAACACACGAACATGATTACTTGTCATTATAAAATATTGATACAAGCACAAGGCTTAGATAAGTATCTATAGATTTAAATGACTTTAAGTTTAGCTGTCCTTATCATAACTAAAACTGAAGACGTGAAAGTTACTAAAAAAGCTAATGCTTTTGTTGTTTTTACTGCAAATCAAGTGAAGTGTTGGATTTATACTTAATTTCTTCACTGAACTTTAACTGTGCGTAGGTATAAGACAAAATAAATGGTTTAGAAAACAGTGGAGTTGCTTTTACAAAAAAAAAAGCTTAGACTTATGGTCCTGATACGTAAATCTAACATTTCTATTAAACTTCAAGCCAGTAATGTAAACCTGTTTGGTTTGCATTAAATAACTTAAATTTACAATCCGCTTTAATGGATAAAATAGTGATGCGGAGAAGAAATTCAGTCTTCATTTCCCAAGCATCCATCCACTACAAAAATTGGTTCTCTTATTTCAGTTTTTATTAATTTCCAACAAGCCATAATATTTTCCACTTTTATAATTCCACATTTCTTTGATAAAACGGATTAATAATGGAATTATATGACTTTGGTAATGTTTCCCTTTCAGGCCCGCTGTGTCCATTTGTAGCCAAAACAGCGATCATGCAGCCTAATTTACCACACATATCGGTAGATGCCCACTGTCAGCAGATTGTTAATCTGATAATCATAATTAATTTAGCATGATAACATAATAACGCATAACAGAAGGTAACGAGCGTAACAATTGTAATTGACGTGATTTATGCGAGGGTCAAGTCGATATCCTATCCGTAAGTAAATGTTCCAGATACACAACCGCCCAGTCTTAATAATTTACCCCACAGCAGCACTCCCTCGTCCAACCTGCGCTGTTTGAATTCAGTATATTTAAGATTTATCAGTTTGTAATTGTTAAAAGATCCCAAAAACGGGGCAGGTGCTCGAAAAGAGCAGCGTTGCGGGAATTATTTTAATAGCCGCAGCAAAAAGAATTATCGGCCGGTTTTTGGGCGAATGAATATTTAAACAGTTTTAGGAAAGTTATCTGGTTTAACAGATGCCCCCGCCGAATAATTTACGGCGGGCGGAACGCCTATTCTGGACGGGAAGGAAACTGTTAAAGGTGAGCGCAACTATTTAAAAGTCGCTTAATAGAATTTTTTGCTCAAAGTTCAAGTTTGCATGAAAATGAACCGGAACTTTCGAGCTGCTTTAATTTGGTTCTAAGGCTAAGCGCTAAGGTAAGGATGAATTTCCTGCAATACCTTTGCTTATTTTGAAGAGAGGGCAGCTTCTGGAACAACAGAAACTACTCAATCAATTTCCATACAATTGCCTGTTTTTCTCATTTTCCACTCAGGTAAATTATTAGAAATAGGAAGATCCACCGATTCTACAATAATACACATAATATCTACGATAATTTTTTTATATTAATTCACATTGGGGAAAGTTATTTCATTTATTACAATTTTTTAACTGTCAGTCTCTAAATGACCATTGATCATCATAGAATTAGCTTTAATGCCATAAATGCATGCTGCAACGATACCCTCAATGCACTATTCTTCAACCCGTAGTTCACTAGGCAGTTTTTGGCTATGCAAAACCATTAATCAAGCCTATTTTGAGCACCGCACACAGAAAACACATTACGTTAATGAAATCGGCGGCTTCTCTATAATCCAAGTACTAGGCAAAGAGAGATCTTCAATTTTTACCATTCGTTTTCGTCCTGTTTGTTACTGTATGGAAGAGAAGCAACTTGAGCAAGTTATTTGCTAACACAAAAACTTAAAAGAAATATTAGAAAAAAATTAGCCTGGTGGCTGCTAAAAATTCCACAATTAGAAAAAATTTGACAGAATTTGTAGAATGTAAAAGTTTCATTGTGATAAAAGGAAGGATTATGAAGTTTTACAATGAAAAACATTCATGAATTTACACGGGAAACTTTCGTTTATATAAGTGTAAACAAGATGTGCCGGTGCAGAAACGGTGCTTTCAATGTAGTATGGCCGCTATCATATTATGTGATACACTTAGTTCGCCACATGTGCGAAAAAAAATCGCAAAAGAAGTAATTATTGCAAAGCCTAAATGGAAACAATCGGTTTAAAATTGAGTCAGCAATTAACCAACACAGCTAACGGGGAGCATAGATAGGGTAAAGAGGACCGATAATGTGACATTTTAGATTTAAAGGTGACAAAGGATAGAAATTTACATAACTTGCGATAACTTTTAAAGAAGTGTACCTGGACTACAATTCGAACTCGCGGTCTCAGGCTTGGCAATCGGTCGCTGTGTTGCTTCGTCACCTTGATCGGTAGATATGTTTGACGTCTAGTATTGGTAGCTCGAATAAAAATTGACAAACACATGCAGGTTTTAGTTTTTAGTTCTTTTCATCAACGTTGCATACAAACTGGTCAAGAAATCATTCTGATAGATGTTGTTCTCATGTTTACATCCGTTGCTATCACAAAACTTATGTAGTTTCATGAGAACGTTGTATTGGTCGCGATTTATTGAGTGACAAAAATTATAAATTTGTAAAAATGATTGAGCTCGAACAAAATTAAATTAAGAAATATTACAAGAAATTTTATTGAACAAGTACCTGATCGTGTCGTATAGTGGTTAATTACACAGGGGACTGACAGATTTTACGATTGTTTCTCCGGACATAAATCAAATGGCCTTTACTTGTCCAAAACATGCAGCCCACAATACTGTACACAAGTTAAGGAAACCTAAAAAGACACATTGTCTAATAGAGGGAAAATTCTATTAAACCAGATTGGGAAACGAATTATAGTAATATGCTTTGTGTTTAGAAATTATTGAGGTCTACAATATAAAACACAATTATTAATACAATTTTAATGAAATATTCGACACAAAAATGTGGTACATAAAATTTATACTAAAATCGAAGGTTTGGTATAATTTGCTCAGGAATTCGCCAGCATTTTACGATTAATTAACAAATTTGTTAAACTTTTAATGGAATGTTTGGAATTTTCACCAATTTCACCCTTCAAATTCATTCACTATAATTTCCTATTTATAAACTTTCAAAAATGTTGGTGTTCAGGATTATTCAGCATTTTTGCGTTTTTAAATACAATTTTAGAATTAACACGTAATGAATTAGCATAATTGAAAAACCAATTAACAAATTAATCAAAAAGGAAATAATCGTGAAACGGAGTAGTTTCACGTTTTATTCAGTATATCTAATCTAATTTAGTCCTTTGTACTGAGCCTTTGAAATGCTGTTCAATTGAAATAATTGCAGGCTACAATTGCGGCGGAAGTGCATCAGGACATAAAGCACTTTTAAGCACCGTTAATCAACAGTGTAACGATCGCAGGATTTGTAAGAGACAAATTGTGGGCATTTGCTGCAGCTGCCCTTTTGAGTTCTGAACGCTTCGCCGTTCGCAATTGCGTTACAAAAGTAGCAAAGTAGAAACAAAACTAGAAGCATCTACCAGAGAGTTTAAAATTTTAATTGTAGTTTTTAGGTATTGTTTTTTGAGTGTGTTTCCACTTAATAAGCAGCTTGTTTTTCCTTTAATGGTTGTCGAGCCCTTCAATGTAGTAATACAAAGAGCAGGAAAAAAATCAAATAATACGAAAACAAAGAGAAAATTATTGGACTTTCAGTTCAAACGAGGGGAGCTTCATATTTAATGTACTTTTTAATGGACTACCTTGTATTTTGGAAATAGTTCCGTTGCTGGATGAACTCACTTAAATAAGTCGTAAAGCAAAACAAAAAAATCTAAATCTCAAAGTACGGATAATATATTTAATAAAAATAAAATTAATGTAATCTGCGAGTTTGCAGCAAAGGCTTCACAAAATCGTTCTCCTGCTCCCTATGTTTAAAAATTATTGCTGTAGCTTTTCTATAGTATTCGCATAAGCGTCTTCACGGAGTAGAGTCGTATTAGTTCTATTTTAATATTTACTGCCGCGTTTATTTCAAATTTTTTTATAACAAAGTTGTCTACATTTGGGACAATTACAAGCAACGGTGAGTTTTCGTGAGTTGGGGAAAAAGACATAGTTGTAACACACCATTAAATTAAGTAGTAAGGGAATGGAAGTGAAGGACTGGAAATAATCTGCATTATATTAGTAGTAGTTTTGGGTTTCCAAAATGCTTCTGAAACTATTAATAGAGAGCAATGGTCACGAATAAATCCTGAATTTACACATAAATGCTGATACTTCATCTGCTGATACAATAAAGGTTTGCAAAGGAGCGTTTAAATACCTGCACGGAAAAACCTCTCATAGAATAAGACGATTATGTAAATTGTTGATCGCAGAAAAATCGACTTGATATATGTGTGGCCGTAAATCCGTTCTTGGTGATGCCAAATTTCATAGTCCTGTACAGCTTATCAGCGGTCATATAAAATCTTTTCCTATCAAGAAAGGACATTGCACTTGACGTACAATTAAATAACTATGCTAACAGCTGAATGCTAAAATGATGTACTATTTATTTTTGGAAAAACATAGTGAAGAAAATCAAAATATCAAGTACAAATGTTGTATCTGTCTCCAGGGCAATTAATATCTAAATTAATTCTACCTAAACGGAGAGCATAGGACTCGATAATACCCACGCAAAGTAGAAGTTTTTATAGGGACTTACCTTGATGGATATAAAGGATTGCTCACATGTGGGGTGACACGTCGATTGATCCGTGACTCCAGGAGCACAAAACGATAAACACGAGCGATTACACAAATAACGAAAAACGGGATCAGTTGACCGACCGTTCACCAACTCGTCTTAGGTTCATCTCTTCCTATGTGGGCCACTGACCCAAGATTTAGGGGTGGCAGGAGAGGGAACAGTAAGCCCCATAACTCGACGTTCCACCAATACTGGGTAAACTTACCGCTAGGTAGAATTACAAACTACACTAAATTTATGTACAGCTATTTACTTGTATTAAGAATTACGAATGAAATAAACTAAACTAACATGATTAAAAGCTAAATACCAAACATTCCGCCCACCAAAAAGGCCATGCATTTTTCTATCCGAGATCGGTGATGGTTACTGGGAGGGCAAAGGGCATAATTTAACCACCGGGCGCTGAAAGCTACCACTGGTCGTTTTACCCGTGGCTACTCGCACCACGCCATCCATACCAGGATGCACCTTTTCCACCCTGCCGATACGCCACTCCATAGCCGGAGCGGAATTGTCTTTAATAAGAACTACTAGCCCCGGTTCCAGGTTTTTGGTGGGATTTAACCACTTCGAACGCTGTTGGAGTGTTTGTAAATACTCCGAATGCCATCGCCGCCAAAAATCCTGGTGCATGCGTTGGAGCAATTGCCATCGATCCAGACGATTGATTTTTAAATAATAATAATAATAATAATATTGTCTTTATTTCTGCCACTTGTAAACGTACAAATTATCATGTAAGTACATAAATACATAAAACCAAAATTAGTCGGCAAGAAATCTTAGGGTGGAGTTCAGATGCCGTATTTAAGATAGGCCCTGCTCTTCCACTCAAACCCTAAAATTTAAAATAAAAAACTTTTTTTTTTAATTGAATGCCTATATGTAAAAAAAATTATTAAAACTAAAAAATGATGCCCCGAATAAACCTTCACTACGACGAAAAACAGAAATAACTATATATAATTAAGAGCAGCAGATCTAAATTATAAGCGTTTCTATCCCTGTTCCTTTAGAAGCGCCAAAAATAGATGTCGCTTAAATGACATTATGTTTAGATGTTTTATATTATTAGGCAATGCGTTGTAACTTTTAGAAATATTGTATCGAAATGATCTCTGAAAAAAGGCTGTCCTATGAAGAGGTGGTGTTATGGTAAGATCTATATTACGTAGGTTTAAGTTGTGAATATCATTGCGGAAAACTATTTTCTTAAATAAATATGTTGGATTTTTATTTATTATGATTTTATGATAATGACATGCTATTTGTAGTTTAAGCCTATTATTCATATTAAGCCACTTTAGCTCAGATAACTTATGAGATATACGTTGATATTTCCTTATACTGAAGATGTAACGCAGGCAGGAGTTTTGGACACGCTGAATACGACTCAAATTATCCCGATCAAGGCATGGTCCATACACAGAAGAGCAATAGGATAGAACTAGCGATTCGCATAACATAGCTTTAGTGCTACTACTTAAATAGCCTCTGTGGGGGTAAAGAAGCTTTAAATTCATGTAAGCTCGGCGGATATTATTAGATATATGTTGACGAAATCTAAAGCTTTCATCTAGTATGACACCAAGGTTTTTGGCACTATCAGTTACAGGTACGTCAACACCATTTATAGTAAATTTCGCAAAACCCTTTAGAGCAATGATTTCGTTCCTGTTCCCAAACAACAAGATATTAGATTTTAATGGATTAAGAGTAAGACAGTGTTTATAGGAATCTTCAAAAAGCGTTTGTAAGTCTACGTTGATATCACTGACAGCTTGAATAGAATTATTTGGAGGAAATGAATGGTACAATTGTGTATCGTCTGCATACATTTGAGTTTTACATGTTTTGAGCCGTTTGTGTAAGGTAGACGTATAAATTGTAAATAATAATGGTCCTAAAATGGAACCCTGTGGTACGCCACTGATTACGGGCCTAATATGAGACGATGAATTACATAACTCTACGGCTTGTGATCTATTTCTAAGATAAGTTGACAGAAAATTAACAGAGTTGTCACTCAGGCCAATATAATGCAAAATTGCAAGTAGTATAGAATGAGAGATGGTGTCAAAAGCCTTACTATAATCTAGCAAGACTAATACACTAATCTCTCCACGATCGGCAGCTGCAATGATATCATCCGTGACATTAAGTAGAGCGGTTGCACAGCTGTGTCCCTGCCTAAAACCTGACTGTGTGTCGGGAAGTATACTGTTTTTAGTTAAATGAGTAATTAGTTGAGAATTGATAATTTTTTCTAAGATTTTTGATAATGTGGGCAGAAAGCTGATAGGCCGCAAGTCACTATATTCACTAGGATCACATTTTTTGGGAATAGGAACGACGATGGCTCTTTTCCAGGTACTTGGAAAGGTATGTTCAACTATTGCGGTATTAATGATGTGGGTGATATAGGGCAAAATTAATGGACAACAAAGATTTAACATATTGATATTTAACTGATCAGAACCAGTAGAATTTGATTTTATTTTTTTTAGATGAGAATAAACTACATCCATTTCAACCGTTTCTAAAGACAAGTCTGATTTTAAACTGGCAATTTTTGAATTTGAATAAAAATTAATTAAATTTGCATCTTCAACTAAAGCAGGTATACTATCCAAGAAGAAATCGTTAATTGCATCAGCGTTTAATAATGAGGCTGGTAGAGAGCACGTTTTGTCATTTTTAGTTACATTAAGAGCTTTAATTTCATTCCACATAACTTTAGATGAGCATTTTCTAATATTGTAGTTGAAATGAGCTTTTTTCTCATTTCTGATTGCGAGGGTAGTAAAATTTCTCAGGGATTTATAATAATCCCAGTGAGCTGGCAGTTTGGTTTTTCTGAAGCGTTGCTTGGCTTTGTTCCTCAAAGAAATTAACAATTTGATATTATCTGTAATCCATGGTGCCTTCTTTTTTGAAATTTTAACAGTTCTGTATGGTGCATGTTTATTAAATAGTTGAATTAAGTTCTTATTAAAAAATAGCAGCTTTTCATCTATATTGTTAAAGTAGAAAATTTGTTGAAATGGAATCTGAGCCAGATCATTATAAAATGCATCATAATCAATTTGCCCAAAACCACGTACTGTCTTGAAAACGGACCCTGCTATTGGTTTAGAAATATTAATATGACAAAACACAAGCCCGTGGTCAGACAAATCTAATTCACAAACGCCCTTCTTATCAATACAAGTTACATTAGAAACCACGATAATATCTATCAACGAAGAAGAATTTACAGTTACTCGTGTAGGTTCAGGTCCGATCTTCGTCTGGGACAGCGGAAAGTGGTTCGAGAGTTAAAAAATGCCCGGGTGTTAACACTGCAAGATCGTTGGGGTCCGTACTAAGCGAGCACAGGGGTCGAGAATTTAAGATAGCCTCGATCTGTACGAGTACCGTGAGCAATTCCTCGTAGGTCAGAATTTGATAGCCTATCACTCTAACCAGATGGGACTTCACTGACTTGATTCCTGCTTTCCAGACCCCTCCCATGTGAGGGGCCGAAGGGGGGTTAAATGACCAGGAAATGTTTTCATACTCGACCGCGTCCTTAATGAATTTAATAAGTTTTCTATTGGCACCGATAAAATTAGTTCCGCAATCACTAAAAATGGAGGAACAACGGCCCCGCCGAGCGACGAACCTGCGCAACGCTGCTAGACATGCATCGGTTGATAATTCCGAAAGTAATTCTAGATGCAGGCATTTAGTAGCAAAACATACAAACAAACATATGTAAGCCTTTTGTGGCGCAAGACCCCGACGTCTACCTAATCTGATGTGATATGGGCCACCCATATCAACTCCTACGACTGCGAATGGTTTAATTTGGGTAATCCGGGTAGCGGGAAGATTCCCCATTGGAGGTGTGACTGATTGGGGGTTAACGCGAAAACAGCGATTGCATTTCGAAACACAACGACGAATTGCGCTTTTAGCAGCTATGATCCAAACCTGTTGCCTCAATAAATAAAGTAACGTCTGAGGTCCGGGATGGAAATAATCTTCGTGGAATTGACTTATAATCAGCTCGGTCAGCTTGTGATTTTTGGGCAATAGAAAAGGGTGTTTACTGCCATAGGAAATATTAGCATGAGCTAGACGACCGCCCACCCTGACAATTCCTTCGCAATCAAGAAATGGAGCGAGTGTTCTAATTGGCTTGGAGCATTGCTGATTTGAATTCAATCTTCGAATATCATCACGAAACGATATGTGCTGAACATGTTTAATTAATAGATTTAGGGCCCTTTGTTGTTCACCTACAGTGATAGACCCGAATCGCCGTGTAGTAGCGTTGCGGCAGTTGTGCACGAACCGCATGCAATAGGAAATGATCCTTTTTATTTTCCGTAACGATGAAAATCGAGACAATAATTGATCGCAATTAAATGGATCAAATGGCTCATCGTTCACGGTTGTTGCCATCAACACAAGTTTGCGTTCTTCGCGTAAAACTGATTCCATGTCCAAGGAGTTTTGATCTTTTAGGGTAGGCCATTCGTCAGAATTTTTTAAAAGCCAAGAAGGGCCGCTCCACCATAAGGGGTGATTCAGCAATTCCCGAGGAAGAAGTCCCCTGGATGCGCAATCCGCGGGATTATCAGCGGAAGGAACATGGCGCCAACAAGATGCTGGTACGCGTTCTTGAATGTAGCTAACGCGATTGCTAACAAATGTTTTCCACCGATGCGGAGACGAATGAAGCCATGATAAAACTATCGTAGAATCAGTCCACGCATAAATTGCGGCGAAGCTAACAAACGACGAGTAGGACGAGCAAATAAAAGAAATAAGTTTGGCTAGCAATTGCGCCCCACATAATTCCAATTGAGGAATTGGTCGCCGTTGTAAGGGGGCAACTTTGGTTTTAGCCATCATAAACTTCACTACTGATTCATTCGGACCGATTACAAATCGAAGGTACACTATCGCTGCAAAACCGGCCTCGGAACTGTCAGAAAACCCGTGCAACTCACAGTTGACATAATTCGCAGGAATTAATTGGCGATGAATTTTGATATGAGTTATGTCCACTAATTGCGACTTATATAATTCCCAACGATCAATTATTTCCGAGGGAGGCAGTTCATCCCATCCTAACCCTAGACACCATAAGTGTTGTATAAGCCGCTTCGAAAAGAACGTTAGCGGCGCTAAGAAACCGATGGGATCGAAGACCCTTGCGACTTCCGATAGGATGTGCCTTTTGGAACAGGGACGATCAATAGGTTCAACCTTGAATCTAAAACTGTCACTTGATGGGGACCATTGTAAGCCAAGGATCTTCAAAGGGGAGCAAGGTTCACCGGAATCGAAAGATACCATATTCTCTACCAGATGCGTGGGGTCTAGGTGGTTGGTTAACGCTGGAGAATTACTAGCCCATTTCCTTAATTCAAATCCGCCACAACGCAACAATTTTATCAGTGATCCTGTAGGATTAAGGCCTCAGCCACGGAGGAACATCCAGTGGCGATATCGTCGACATAGATATCTCTTCGAACGACCGAAGATGCTTGAGGAAACCGGTGTTGCTCGTCATCAGCTAATTGAATAAGTGTTCTAATTGCGAGAAACTGCGATGAAGTAACTCCATATGCGACCCTATTCAAGATATATTCTTTTATAGGCTGATCTATGGAAGAGCGCCATAGAATACGTTGAAAATCACAGTCTGTAGTCGAGACGATTATTTGGCGAAACATGTGCTTAATGTCGCTAGTTATTACTACATTATGAGCGCGAAAGTTTAATAACACAGAGACTATGTCTTGCTGCAACTTTGGCCCAGAATACAATGTGTCATTTAGCGATAAGCCATTTGAAGCTCTCGAACTGGCATCAAAAACTACACGGAATTTTGAATTCGTCACGCAATGGTGTGGAATGTAATAACATTTATCGAGACGAGGATCTGCCGATGCGAGGACCATATGCCCTGTATTAATGTATTCGTCCATAAAGTTGACGTATTCCCTTCTCAAAGAAGGATTGTGCATAAGGCGATTTTCGAGCAATTGTAGCCGCCTTAAGGCGATATCGCGCGAATTGGGAAATTTTGGATTTTGCACCTTGAACGGCAACGAAACGACATATCGACCAGTACTATTACGGGATACAGTAGATGAATATAACGACTCGCAAATGGCATCCGCTGCGTCGACCGTAGATATCTGCGGGGGTTCTTCTGTTCGCCAAAATGCTTTCAATGTGTCATCGAGGGTTGGAATTTCGACCGATGTCAGATAAGCTTTAGCAACTGCGTTCGACGCTGAACCAACGCATCCATTAACAACCCAACCGAACACCGTGTTAAGAGCTGCGGGTTCATTTTGGGACGTGCTCAAAATTGCGCCAGGTTTAATCACGTGTGCATATATATCGGCACCTAACAATAAGTCTACTTGGCGGGCCCGATAAAATTCGGGATCAGCTAATACTAAGCCAGAAATATGATTCCATTTAGAAGGGTCGATAGAACTGGCAGGTATATTTCCGGCGATTTGAGGGATTACATGGGCCTTTATGCTAAATACAGGCACCGGCGTATTGCTGTAAGAAGGGCGAAGACAACATGTTGCAAAGCCTGCAGAAAGCAAGGCCTTTTCAGAGGTTTCTGAACCAATACCCTGAATAACGGTTTTAAATGGTGTAAGTGTTAATCCCAAGCGCCTTAAACCCTTTTGCGTGATAAAGCTACCCTGTGAACAATTGTCAATAAGACAGCGTAACTTCTGAAAATTACCGAACGCGTCTTGAATTTCGACAATAGCCGTAGAAAGTAAGACTGTTTCGCACGACAATATGCTCGCACAAGCGGTTAAGCTCGTTTCCACCTCCGAATGTTGAACAGGTACACCGACCTCAGAATTTGCCGAACTTTGGGATCTTGCCGGAAAATGGAGCATCGTGTGGTGTTTATTGCGACAGTTTCTACATACCGACTTGGACGGACAATGACTACAAATGTGATTAGAGCGCAAACAATTCAAACAAAGACGATGCGACTTGACCATTTCAAATCGCTCGTGTGGCGTTTTTGACGCAAACACAGGGCACGCATAAACGGTATGTGCCAGCTGACAAATTAGGCATTTCAAAGTGTTTTCGCTACCTGAAGTTAATTTATTCTGCGAGGATTTATTTACTAAGAACGCCGATTTAGTAGACGGCTTTGCAAACAGGTGTTTGAACCCTTTGTTGGCTGAGTTATCAACACTTTCCAAGACGCGACATTGACTTTCAATAAAATCTTCTAATTGTTTTAGCGTTGGAATGTCCGATGCCTTAGATCTAATCTCCGATTCAAATAATTTTCGCGTATCTGTATCAAGCTTATCTAAAAGGATGCTAAACCACATAAAGTCCTCTAACGAATTAGCAATGTTTAGAGCCTTAAGGGCCAAACGATTCTCTTTAACGTGGTCAAAGAGTTTTCGCAGGTCTTTCGCGGATTCTGCTTTCAATTTTGGAAATTATTAATTGATGCCCAATAGTGATTAGCCAATCTACGCTTATCATCGTAGCGGTCGACGAGTGTGTCGTATGCGATTTTATAATTATCTCCTGACAAAGGCAACGACTTAATAAGATTTAATGGCTCATTTTGTAAACAACTCAAAAGGTATTGCAGTTTTTGAATGTCAGACAAATCAGATCTAGTATGTATTGCACTTCGAAATAATTCGATAAAACCGGTCCATTGACTATACTCGCCGGAATAAATCGGGAGTTCCAGTTTCGGCAAACGGACGTTATTAGAATGATTGAAGCTACGATTCGAAGAATTGTCATTAAGATTGCTAAAACTCGGGGACGATTCATTATCAGGAAACAAAGAAAAATAAATAGCTTCAATACTATTAAAGGCATCATCAAATTGTTTCCTAATGGCCTCTTCGGATGCTAGGTCCGGATTAGCTTGAGTGGATATATTTTGAATAATTGCGCGATGCAAGGGTTGAAATTCATCATAAATCGACTTTGCCCTGTCAAGTCGCCGTTTGAATAGCGGACGTAACGCGGTTTCTTCCTGAGATGAAGAAGCTAGGTCACGAATTTCCAATAATTGATTAATTAAAGTACTGCGGAGTGCCAAGTTCATTTTAAGCTGATTGGCCATGATTTATTGGTATGCGGCGACGGAAGTATGCGACAGAAGGCTATATCCAAAATCCAAAACTTTGAGGATCGGCAGCCGCCTGCAGTGCCACAGCAATAAAGGCAAAAGCAATAAAACCCAACCGTTCTACGATGGTCACTTGTTGACCATATGCCCGGCGCAACCAAACTAGGAAATTCCGAGAACGAGCGACAATGGATGCAAAGATGCGGACCAAATTAGGCATAAAATTAATATGTGGGACGGCGAAACGTAACGACATACGCAATATACACGAATCAATAAGTTAAATCAATAATAACTCGTAAATAGCTGTACCTGCGCTGGAGCTTTGAATTTGGAAAATAAACGATATCAAAATTTGGAAAATTCGACAAATTTCACGCGTTTCTACTACACAAAAAACGGATAATCTCAATTGATTAGATCCGGCTCGAAGGACCAGAAATGTATCTGTCTCCAGGGCAATTAATATCTAAATTAATTCTACCTAAACGGAGAGCATAGGACTCGATAATACCCACGCAAAGTAGAAGTTTTTATAGGGACTTACCTTGATGGATATAAAGGATTGCTCACATGTGGGGTGACACGTCGATTGATCCGTGACTCCAGGAGCACAAAACGATAAACACGAGCGATTACACAAATAACGAAAAACGGGATCAGTTGACCGACCGTTCACCAACTCGTCTTAGGTTCATCTCTTCCTATGTGGGCCACTGACCCAAGATTTAGGGGTGGCAGGAGAGGGAACAGTAAGCCCCATAACTCGACGTTCCACCAATACTGGGTAAACTTACCGCTAGGTAGAATTACAAACTACACTAAATTTATGTACAGCTATTTACTTGTATTAAGAATTACGAATGAAATAAACTAAACTAACATGATTAAAAGCTAAATACCAAACAAATGTTATCTTATAATTTTTAAAGAACATTACAATTTATGTTTTGAACGACCTCCGGTCGATAAGTGCTGCACTTATGAGGAGTTATCGCTGAAAATAATCAAAAAGTTTAAATGACAACGCAAAGCGAGTGGCTGATGCAGAGAAATCTGTCGACTTACACAGGGCACTTAAATTTTCCAATAGAAAAGATGCTGTTATCTATGATTCCAGTTCCAAAAACATTTTATTGTCACCAACTTTACTGTTAACGTATTCACGTATACATGAACTGCGAACTGGAAAGTATTGGTTTTATTTATAATAATAATAAAGCAATTTCTTTTTACAGCAACTGTGAGTATTCAATTAAATTAAGCGGTTATTAGACATAACAACTACTACATACGTTTTAGTTCATAAAATTTAATTAAATACTAATTTGCAATTTTAATACATTCTAAAAGAAGTAAACAATTACTCTTAGGCACTGCATTGATGTTCAAAGGGGAACCCTGACAAACGACGTTTAAAATAAGAAATAGGAAGGTATGTTACGCGAGATGGCAAAGTTATAAATATTTGCTGCATTATATGAAAAAGGCGTTCAAAAACTGCAGATTTGTGAGTTGGTATAGTTAAGTCCGTCTGTTTGTAATGTTGATACTATGAATATCTGTTCTAAATCAAAGCCTATCATAAAGATAACTTGGAGTTTTAAACAAAAGTAAATTATGAATAAGAGAGAGTGTAAAAAACGACGATTTCTTAATGTGTTCTGCAATTTAACGTCTCGGAGTTCGTGAGAAATATGATAAAATTTTCGTAATCCATCACTTAATCTTAGACATGAATTCTGGATACGTTGTAATGTATTGGTTTTTGTACTATACAAACAAGGGTCATAAACTACATCTGCAAAATTATTTTTATACCATGAAGGTTCGGGCGAGAAAGGATTAGACGACGATAATATATGATTGTATTGAAAGAGTGATGCCAAAGAAAGTTCCACATATCTTAAGACAGACAGCAAAAATCATAGTGCTATCTGAATGTGTGCTACTTTCGTTGAACTTGGAGTTCTTAAAACTGGTAATTAATATTTTCTGATTAAAGAGCATTCTTACGAGAGGCGTTCAAAGAGTATTACAATTCGGGCATCGAAACAACTAATAGCAATCAAATTCATTTATTATTTTTCAATGTCCCCTCTAGGTTCAATATATTTTCCCCACTTCTACTTCAGCGACGCAATCCCCTGAAAAAAAAACCTTTGCTGTTGCCCTGCAAAACCACACTTCCGCCTTCTCTTTAAAACTTTCGTCGTCCTAAAACCGGCACCTCCGAAGATATTTCTTGAAGTTTCGGAATAAGTAAAAGTCGCTAGGAGTCAGATGCGGGCTGTAAGATGGATGGTTAAGTTATTCGAACTCGAAGTCCTTCAGGGCAGCCTGTGCAACTCTGGCCTTGTGGACTGGAGCATTGTCATGAAGTAGGAAAATCCCCTTGGACAGTTTTCCACGTCTCGTTTCTTTAATTACGCTGCGCAATTTTTTCAAAAGTTGTGCATAATATTCTGCAATAATTGTGGTTTTGCGTGGCATATAATCGATTAGGAGCAGCTCTTGGCAATCCCAAAAAACAGACGCCGTGATCTTCCCAGCAGAGGGTGTGCCTTGATTTTTTCGGAGCTGGAGATTCCGAATGCTTCCATTGCATCGACTCTTGCTTCGTTTCGGGGTCCCAGTGGTGAAGCCATGTTTCATCTCCAGTCACAAGTCGAGCCATAAAGTTATCTGGTTTGGAATTAAAAAGGTCGAGGAGCTCGCGTGATGCTTCCATTCTGCAGTGCTTATTCTGGATAGAAAGATTTCTGGGTACCCACCTGGCCGACACTTACCACATGTGCAGAGCGGCATGGATGATGTTCTAAACACTTCCTTGTGAAACACCAATCTGGGCAATTTTTGATACCTTTATACGCCTATTTGCGAGTACCAGTGACTCAACTTGAGCCACATGTTCATCATCGGTTGCAGTTTTAGGTCCTCCGCACTTTAGATCATAATGATCTGGCGGTCGTGTTTGAATTCTTTAAACCACCTAGAGACCGTGGTATACTCTCTACACGAATACTTGATGCTTCGATACTCGAACTTCTTCAAACTACACTCAGTTATATTTCACAACAGAAGGAAAACAAAAGCAAATACCAATTTTTGAAATCAAAGGTAACTAGATCTAATGTCCCAAACAAAATTTGCACGAGCACCTAAACGCCCCTCGTGTATATCGTGTAAGAGAAATTTTACTATAGCTAACAAAATAAATAAGGAGTACGACAGAATATACACAATGAAACACTCCAACTAATAGTTTCTTTAAGCCAAAAAAGAAACTTCACAGTTTACTTGATAGACTATGATAATGGTCTTATTAAAAACTTCAAATCGTGGTGGCCAAAGCACTACAAAAGGAATTAACTCTCTGAAGACTCCTATTGAAGGAACGTACCACGGTAAACTAAAAAACGTTTTGCAATTTCAACGCTTAATCAGTTCTCTTATGGAATGGATTTACTGAATACCATTTTCACATTTGGTGAAAGATTTCCAACACGAATCTCCATACCCATTACGCAAGTTTCCAATGAAGGACAAACATGGAGAATTTGACAAAATTTACTCAACGTTCAAGAGAATGGTTCGCAAAAATTCTACGAGAAGCTGTTTCAATAGCCGACTGTAAACGGAGAAGTGAAAAGCGGTTAATAATTTATAACACATTTTGTACTAACACAGTTTGTCAATCTCAAATAAATGTTATTTAGCCCGAATTTGTCTTTTTAGAAGTTAATTCGTGCACCTTTTTTTTTATTTCGGACAACTCTGATATTCTAAAATCAAATTAATATGTTGAAAACCTGTATCGTTAACCAAAAGTCAGTACCACAACTACAAACTTATCAGATAAGTAGCAATTTTATCTCGATTTTTTTTAGTTTTTTTGACGTTTGGCTTGTCTAATGACCAATTCCTTAATATCCATCTACAGTGTGGAAATTAAGTAAAAATCTCCAAGACGTGTAGCGATTTAAATTGCGGCGCCTATTATATAGTGATTTTCAGATTTTTTATCATTTGTTTTAAATGTTACAGCATCATCAACATTTTTTTAAATGTCAACTTATATTTTTGTGATTTATTTCGGTAATAACGTGTAATCTGTTTTCAATGCTGTACAACTCTAGTTACCTGGGTTTAAAACAAAAAACTTAGTGTAAGTGACGCCCACACCCCCTGAAGTAAATGCGAAAGCGGTTCCAGGAGAGAACGGTAGAAGAGCTTTGTGAAAAAAAAAGAATGAAAAAACGAAAGGAGTAATTCTAGTTTCCTGGGTTTGAAACTTAATAGTGATTACTTTTGACTGTGATAATAATTCCAAGATAACAAATAAATATACAATCATCTGTTTTTGATTTAAGTCCAGGTAACTGCTCTTACTATTTAAACTTTAAGGTATCTTTTTAATTTTTTTTAAAGTAACCTACTCAAAATGTTATACCGTTGAAGAGATTAAAATTTCCTACATAAATAAATTTAAAAAATATAGATTGTCATGTAAAAAAATCTGGAAACAACTTTAACATATACGCTGAAATTTGAATCGCACACCCCTTTCAATTTTTTTCAGAAAATAAACATTAACGGAGTTACCGAATTTAACCTCATTTACGCTTGCATCTGGCGGTACAGAGCTCCGGATTCAGAGTTGGAACGCGTCTTTTGTGATTGCACAGCAACCACTCTGTGTGGTGTGTGTTTTCTTGATGTTTTGACCTTGTTAGTCTATATCCTAGGTCTGTGGTTCTGAGTAGAGCACAGTTAATTTGGTGACCAAATGTGAATGGTCTCGCCGAGTCCGATTGCAATCGCCAAGGCAGCGGAAAAATTCCGACCCCCGCGGGATTCGAAGCGAGGACTTACATAGTGCAAACCTAGCGCTTTCCCAACTGCGCTACGCGGCTTTTTTTTTGTATAATATACTATGATCAAAACTTATTTGCACCTAGTATGGGTGTAGAATAGTTCCTAATTGACGAATACAATTATGTCACATAAAACCCAAACGTCAACTTTGACATTTAAGTGTAAACATAGTTGCATTCATAAATTAGGAACTATTCCATGGCCATACTAGACGAAAATAATTTTTGATCATACTACAGTTATGTATGGTACAATTGAATGAAAAAGAATTTTATTCATAAGAGAAGAACTTTAACTCACTAGACAAAGCCGAGTGAGCTAATTTCTCCAAGTGAAAAAAACCTCTTTATTCACGTGTGGCATACAAATTTTTTCCCAATATCCCCATTAGTTATATATATATGTTTTAAAACTGCACAAATAATTGGAAATAAGTATTCATATTACCTGATTGTGCACTACTTACCGTGGTAAGTACATGTAGTTGCTATGGAGTATGAACTGTTTTATTCAATAGTGAATAAAGTAACATTTTATCTATGCTTATAATTAAAATATTGCTTCTTGCTCCTGCTCTTCGCGATTTTTCATAAATAGTATGATTTGCTTCAAAATCGATTTGGAATAAATCCCCGTTTGAGTTGCTCTAGTTTGACAGTTCTATAAGCGTAAAAATGACAACTTATAGCTAGCTAACCCTAAGATTTAATTAGTCTCGGTTTGTTATTAGTTATTACGCTCCGGCGAGCTACGTTACTGTTGTAAATATTATAATTGTTATAATTGGTTGTTATTTCTTGCTTTTTATGGTTCCTTTGTGTGTTGTCTACGCGTACAATGACACGTCCCACATACAAATGAATACGTGGATATGCTACTAATTTATAGTGAAGCACACTAAAATGCTGGTTTTCGTGTTGTTGCTGAAAGATACCGCAATAAAGAACATTCTACACATAGAGCAAAGCTTAGCCATTATGAAGGTTTCATTAGGATGTGCATTAATAAAATATTTTTTGTACTGTAGTACAAGCTAGAAACTTGATATGTGTTAGCACTATCGAGTAATTTTTTATGAAAATTTTGTTTCACTATATATGATACACGTTTATAATAAAATACACTTTACTATTTTATTATGATTATTATATGTCAATCTTGCCGTATGTGAAGCTTAACAGTGAAAATAACTGATCCTACAAGCACGTCTAAAAAAATATGGCAGGAATTTTAAATAAACGCACACTTTAATCACACTTATACCGATTAATTGCTTTTAGATCTATACCTCTGTCGGGAACAATGCAGAAACAGAACATGGTAAAAATTTGGCAATGGAATGCAGAACAATAGTAGAGATAACCATCAATTATTCTTCAAAGTTTTAAAAAATCTAAAAAAAGAAAATAAAAAAAACGTCCGAGAATTAACGAGGAAAAATATTTCTTGGGGACCAGAAAACTATAAAATAGTAGAAGAAACACTACGAAATACTGCTGCGATGGAATGAAAGAGAAAATACAAATAAGACCAAAAAGGTGAAGAAGGAGAAGAGCACAAACCAACCAAGAAATGCTCAATAAAGAAGAAACTGAAAAGGGGAAACGACGTATAACAGCAGAGAATATAAAAGAAGCCATAAACAGAATAAAACTAGGAAATAACAAACGAAGACAAAAAGGATATGCAAAAAACAAGTGAAAAATGATGTTGAAGGTGTATAGAAAAGCCTCGGCACAAAAATGAATACCCAAAGATTGGGAAGTTGCAGTGCTAGTGCCAATCCTCAGGAAGGGAGATAACAGCCAGTGCCAAAACTAGACTGGAATTGAGAAAGGAAATAGAAAAGATTTAGAGGAAGCACAAAGCGGGTTTAGACCGGGACGCAGCACTCTGGATAATACATTTGCAATCAAGCAGATAAGAGAAAAAATGGTGAACTACAACAAAGAGAGAAATATGTGTTTTTGGATCTAGAAACGGTTTTCGGCAGTAATATTACAAACGAAATATGAAAGAGCTTAGTAGAAAGGCAGATAGATAGAGAATTACTAGAGGTAATAAAATAAATGCAAATACTAGTAACTACGTAGGAACACAAAATTACAGATCATAAAAGTTTATAACCAAATATAAGATCAGACTGGGAAGAATTATAAGCCCACTCTTATCTCTAATACTAATATACGATGCAATAACTAAGACAAACAAAGAGAAAGAACAGTGCATAGAATAGAGAAGCATGGAAACGATAGTGAGACATGAATTATCAGCAAAAGACAAAAATCAAGACTACAAGCGGCTGAAATGAAATAGAGGTAGTGAGAAGAGACAGACTTAAGAACGAGGAAACTAAAAGGAGATTAAAGATAAATGACATAAGTATGGGACACAAGAGCAAACAGAAAGAGGAAAGAGAAAATCTGAGAAAACAATGGAATACCGCACTGTAAGTACTGTGAGTGTTTGTGATGCTCCTTAAATTTATGCAAGCCTCCGATTTGTGTAGTTCCGTGGACTCTTCTTCGTAGCGGTAGTAGAATCAGTGCACCCAAAGCTTGGAAGTCTTTCTCGCAAACGTTCAGGAAGCACTTCAGAAATGTAATTTGTGAATTTATAGGACCAAGTTATTTTACTGAAGGGGATGAAATTTTGTTAAGAAATAACAGTTTATGGAGTAAGATGTGAACGAGGTAGCAGGGCCTAACTACCCCTTTAAGACATTTGTAGCCTGCGCCTGTTCACAAATGAATGCACTTCAATGTTAGAAATTGTAACAAAAGTCAGATAGAAATATAGGGTGTTATGGAAATGAGTGCAAATATTTTAACCAGTGATAGAGCTCACCAAAATGAACCCCTTTTCTATTTATCGTTTTTTATTTAATCGCATATTTTTTAAATCATTCTAAATTTGAAGAGCCGCTTGGTAAGCAAATCTAAGTATATTAAAATTGTAAAGTCCTTGCACAAAAAAAATGCGGTCAATAACTTACCTGCTTCAATTGATAAAGTACGTTGGTGACCAGATGTGAACTAAAGGTTTTATCAGTACCTATGCAGTTTTTGTTGGTTTGCATATCAAATAAATGTTTTTATGCGTATTGTGCCATTGACTTAAAATATTATTCCATAGGCAGGTATGCATATTTAGAGTAAAATTGTTTTGAATTTTAATTCAGTTTTGAGGGCGTTTTCGAAAAAATTATAAATGAAGAAGTTGTTCAGTTTAGCGAGTTCTATTACGGGTTAAAATATTTGCACTCATTTCCATAACACCCTGTATAATACTTATATACAGGTTATTTGTGTCATGTTTTGCTTGTTCTAATCAATACGTGACCTAGTGCGCCGTTCGACACAATTGTAATAGCGCTGGCTGCACATAAACTCCTTATTCGCAATAATAAAATTGCAACATTACCTAGTAAGCCGATACCAAAGTTGATTCTTGGGTACAGACAGATTAAACGGTGCATGTTATGAACTAGTTTTATATTATAATTAATTTCCTTATCACAGTAGTCTATTTTATAGTCAAACACTAAGGGCCGGTTGCAGAAAGCAATGTTAAGTCTGGCGTTAGCTAACGCGACGTCAAAGTGAACAAAAACTAATCAAATCTCAAATCTTTATGGCAACTAATACGTTAGTAAACAAAATTTGATGCGATTTTGTTCACTTTGACGCGATGTTAGCTAACACCAGACTTAACATTGCTTTCTGCAACCGGCCATAAGTTTGAACAGAGGGGACAAACCTGGATACACGCAAAAGAGATTGCAGCAAACAGCAAACAATGGATTATGTTTTATAATTCATAGAAACGCTCGAAACCATACAGCCTCTTTGTTGCAACTGTTCCTTCGTGTTAATTACCTCGCGATAAGCCAGCTGTTAAAAAAAAAACATAAAAAGAAGTCGGGACTCCTGGTGCCAACCACTCCGGCTAGCGGTAAATGAACCTCGCCCAGAGTTCGAAATGCTGATTTAAAGACCTAGTAATTTGGGATTCTTCTGTTAGGGAATCTATGGTGGTATTCTCTAACGGCCACTAAGGCAATTCCGTTGCAAAAGCCAGACACGAAAACGATGGCTGCTATTTCTCTTGGAGTAAAATCGCACATTTCGAAAAAAAAAGTTCTTTTAGAAAATACAACAATCTTTGTTTGTTTGTTTGTTAATGGACAAGGTCTAGGCATGCAGAGTACCAGGTACCTTAGACACCGACTGCTTCGTCATATGGTCAAAGTCCTACTTAGAATCTTTCAAACAATTAATGACTGTTTATGACAGCCGCTGTCTTGATAATTTTTCAAAATTAAAATTGACCATCAAAATCAAGCTACTTCATTTTAAAAATTTAAATGTTTACTTTCCAAATATAATTTGTTTTTTCATAAACACCCTGTATCGTTTTAAATCGCAACGTTAGCTACTTAAAACTTTTATTGTGTTTCAAAGTCTTGTAAAATAGCTCCAATGTATTTACAGCAATTTTTACATATTCAAGAATTTGTTTCAAATACACAAAAATATTACCTTTATTATCAATTTTCAGCCATATAGGTTGTTATATAAATATGAAGCGGATCAAATACAGAGAAATAATCTCCCTCCACTTCTACGCACGATTGACATCGTCCGTTGAATGCTTTCCACTTGACAAAGCGCCTTCCCGTTAGGTCAAATTTGAGCTGAGGAAACAGCATGAAGTCCACTAGAGACAGATCCAACGAATAGGGGGATGTATCAATATCGCGACCCTTTTTTTATCAGTGTCGGCCGTTGCAATAAAGTCGTGAGAGATGTCCATTTGATGCAATTTTCCTTCCTTCCTTCTTGTTTGATGACTGATTCCCTATTCCCGCTCCGTTTCGGGCTGTGATCGGACAACCATACTTCGTATTATCAGAAAGGACCTTTACGAAACCGGGAGAACTATTCGAAAACACGAGTATGAAGCAAGGCCTCGTCGAAGTAAATATTGTAATGATAGCCCTAGTAAATAGGCTTTTTAATAATAATAAATAACTAGGGCAAATCACCACAAATTACAATAAAATAGTTTTAATCAAGAAATCTTGTGCAATCTCAGGGCTTATTAAAATGATGTTATAATAATTATTAGCAAAATAAGTGGTTTATTGCCTTTTATATTCTATTTATTGGCAACTGAATTAAATAAAATGCTCCAGCTATAGCATTAGAAAAACTCTAGTCAAAGGAGTAGGTTCAACACCCGGTATAACATCTACCGTTGAGGATAACTTATTAACTTGTATGGCAAATACCCGACCTCTTGCAAATGACAGTTTAACCTCCAATATTGCCAACTCACAACAGATATGGTTCACTTGTACAAAAATAGCGTAACTGAAGCCTCAGGTAAATGCAATGCAAATAATTATGACCTAATATGCTAACCTGCTTGTTTCTGTGACGTAGGGACGCGCTGATATGCAATTATTCTGTTTCCGGAAAATCTGCTCCAAATCTGACGCCAAAACACAAAACCAAAGAATGCTACCTCGATAAAATCTCTCAGGAACGCCACGGAGATTATAAACCTCGTTATGACTTTCTGCTCCAAAACTCTGGACGTAGGGCTTAATGAAGGACTCCCCTGCACGATGCACATACATTTTCAGGTTGCCAATGCCTCAAACTATTCGAAAACTGCCCGAAAAGTGACCTCGATGTCGGACGCATTTGGGCAATTCTTGCATAGATCATAACTCTTCACCGGGAGTTTTAAACACAAAGAAACTTTGCTCAAATGCACTCTGCGGACTGATGAATATGAAATGGACTCACACAAATAAGATTTAATATGGATAAATTACAAATTTCTAGGAGCCAAGCTTAACAACCACCAAATTTATTTATGGCTTGAATAGTCAATCATAACAATTGAATATCTGGTATTATAGCAACTAATTTTACAATTGTTTTTAATGTAAGTTTTGATACAATGTTATTACTTAGGAAATAAACTGTCTTTCGAATAATGTCAAATCGTAGCACTTTATAACCTTACTCTGAATTTAATTACTTTAGTGTTTAAATGTTTTAGTGTTTTAAAAGCACTACACAATTGTCCTTGTCCTTTAATAGGTTACCTCTATGCAATCTTTGCTTTGCTTTGCACCGTGTCTTTACCCGCCAGCTGCGTTACCGTTTGTTGGTGATATAATTTTAATACTAACGCTGCCAATAATTTTTGTAACTCCACAAACCATCTCTGTGTCATATTAAATGCACGTTGTTGTATTGATTTTACTATATTAACACTATCAGCACACACAAATCAAGTGCAATTGCCATAACGAGCATATTTAATGAAAATTTAGTTAAACGTAACCCCTTCAATATTGTTTAATCTAATGCGAACCTTTATCAACCAATTATAATTACTGCTAATCGTATCTTGTGCGTTTATTACTGTGTTATACTGACTTTATTATTTTCGTGTCTTAGGCAACCAGAATTGCTGTGAGCATTAAACCATTGCAATATGTAATTGTTATTATTTGAAATGTTCCCATAGCAGTTTTCACTATTTTGAAACAATCTTTGATGTTCGCGCTATAATTCATGTCTGTCTTGTGTCACATATGACACCTGCACTAACTTGTTTACCCGCATGCACAGCCTACAACATAAGCTCTGAAGGGACACCACTTTAGCTATGTAAAGACAAGAGTTTCGGGTTCAATTTGCATCATTTAGAGACGTGCAGTTCCTTGTCGTGTCTGCAGTGATGTCATAGTTGTTCTTCGTATGTGTAATGATTTGCTAAACACATTATATTAAAAAAAATAACTACAGAAATCGCATAGGGTATTCGAATTAAAAAAGCTTTAAATTTGAAAACAGCCAATCCGTTTATTATACTCCTATAAATGTTCAAAGATCTTCTTTCACTCTTAGATTTTGGGTCTAACCGTCAGCTCTATTTACAAAGATCAGTAGTGGAAATCCCCAAGTCTCCCGGAAGCCATGAGGGTGTATGTAAAGCATTTCCCACACAAGAGCAGCAGTAAACTAAATCAGGATAAGCCGCAGCATGTTAAACTTATTTCCATAATAAGTTAGCCCAGATCTACGTCTAAACGACGCTATGAAAAACTTCAGGCCAGCAGGAGATCCGGCGCAGGAAACAAAGCGGAGCATTCGTGCTTATGCGCCCATAACATTTTACAGAGTCTGGGGCGGCGATAAATTTGGAGAAATAAACTGCCGTAGCAACAATACACATGCTGCAAAGCCCTCCCGCACAAAAAGTGTCTAAACTACTGTAATACATTTGAACTTAGCGTTAAGTCGCATTTAGATTGTAACTCTTCGAAGCGAATCAATGGCGCAGGCCGCGGTACGCAGCACAGTCTAAGGTAAATAGAAACAAATAGCCGTATACGTTTGCCGAGATTTTCTGAGCGACTGCTTCGACTCTTTAGGGCTTCAATAAGAAAGGCAAATACAATTTTCCAAAGTGTGCGGTGATGAATGCGGACAGTAAAAGGAACATTGCTGGGTAATAAAATCATCGGTCCCTGTCGTCTGTTGCGTTCAGGTTTTGTGGCGGCATAATAAGGTTAAAATGTGAATCCACGGATCAAAATATTGGCTCGATGGGGCACAAATGAAGATATATGAACTAGTATGGAGAGGAGGAAAGCACTTATCAGTAAAAGCATCAATGAGAGCGTTTTAAGGAGCGGAAGCAGCGAATGGGGCACAGGAGTGGATTCGATTAGGTTTAAAATCGTCCACTTTGAAAACTATAAAAGGACCTAGCCCTCTAAAGTGTTCAAAAAGGAGTTAACTTCAAAATAGATTTGACAATAAAACTAGAGTATTCTTATTGGTAGTGTACGTAGTATAGACACAATGCAACTGCTGTTATATTATAACTCAGGAATAGAGATAGCTATAATATGCTAGATAAATATCGAAAGAACATTTATCAAAAATAAATATACATATTGTAGCAAGAACCTAGGAACATCTCACATACATTGCAGTCCCTCAAAGAATTTCGATATCCGGGGTTGTTCATTGTCTGGGGACCAGGCAGGTGAAAGCTTCCCAAATTCGACTGTTACTGTTACTACATCGGCAATCGCGTTAGAATTTACTACGGTTGTTTCCAAAATTGTGTCTCTCTAAATTAGTTTGTTAATTTACTCCTACTTTTATTTATTTAAACACTAAAGTTGTGACCCCAACGTAATTTCGTATAGAAGGTTCTTCATGGTCAACCAACCATCCTTGATTAGACCCTGTGCAATTAGAATTTTCACAGAGTCTCGGTCTGTTCAGACGCGGCGACTGTATCTGCGACGAAGCCTTCAGTCACTTGCGAGAACAGTCCAGTGTCGTGCTATTATGGACCTAGCATTGCTGTTCTTTGTTTCTGTCGAATTAGTCTGGATCTGCTGCATTCAAAGACAGGGATTGGGCTGTACTAAGCTAATACATTTTTAATTGTCAAATAATGTACGCTCCATGAACTTTGTATAGTAACGAACGCACTGATTATTCGATTTAAATACAAGGTGAAGAAAATCTGCCACGACTATGATATGATATCGCGTGTTGTGGCTCGCAAAAGTATGCGCGTCCAGGCCCTGGACACACGGGGATTCTGTATGCGGGATACGGAATCCCAGATACAGAAATTCTGTATCTCGGATACCGATTTACCTTTGGAGCATATGAATCCACGTGTACCAGGGCCTGGACACGCCTACTTTTGCCAGCCAGGGCATATGATATCATATTATAGGCGTAGCAGATTTTCTTAAACTTCTATTTAAATCGAATAAGCAGGGCGTTCCTTACTATACAACGATCATAGAGCGTACATTATTTGACAATAAAAAATTTATTAGCTTAGTAGTGCCCAAAGCCTGACTTCAAATACAACACTTCTAGACTAATTCGACAGAAACAAAGAACAGCAATGCTAGGTCCATAACAGCATGGCACTGCAAGTGACTGAAGGCCTGCGTCTGAGATTCAGTCGCCGCGTCTGACCAGACCGCGACTCTGTATCCCGCATACTGAATCTCGGATACGGAATTCCCGTGTGTTCAGGGCCTTAGGAATAACGCAGTTCACAGACCCTTACAATACGTCTACAACAGACTACTCCATGTGTTTCCGATCTGCGCAAACTTTCAACGTTGAACTTCGCGGAAAGCACACGACGGTTCCATCGATAGGTTAAAACTCGCCTACACTACAATCGAAAAGGCATATACATCTCAACCTTCATCAATCCCCAGAAAGAAAAATTAGCACATCAAGAACAACCCACCCCAGACTACGGTCACTAGGTCAGGTTGACGGGCACATTTTCTGCTTCCCAAAACCAGCATCATTTTGTAACTTTACACAGCTCACGGACATCGTAATCCCTCAAAGAATTTCAACATCCGGGACTGCTCACTATCTGGGAAACCACAGGTGAGAGCTTGCCAAATTCCGAAGGTACGGATAATGCGCAAGACTGTATAGAAAGGGTTTGCAAAGTTAGACCATGCTCTCACAACATCGGGAGTTGCGTTAGCAGATCTTTACTTCAGTTTCTTCAAAAATTGTGTATCTGTATATGTTTCAAAATTAAATCAGTTTAAAAGTTTACTTCAGATTTGTTTTATTTACGTGTGAAGCAGTAAACTAAAATATAAAAGTGCATAAACTCAAGGTGGATAAAATTGCAAAAGCGGCGTTAATGATGGATGAAATTCTGCTTGAAGAGTTTCGTAGCTACACTTATTTAAGATCAGTGATAACAAGTGAAAAGATGACTAATAAAACAAATCGGCACACCACCCTAATAGGATAGCGAGAAATTAATGAAGAAACTAAAATGAAGATATATAAATCAATAGTGCTACTCTCATATACGGTGCTGAAAGTTCAACTTCATGAAATATCGTCAAATAAAAAAAATACAAGTGACCGATATAAATATGAAGCGACTAGAGAAGATTTAAAATAAGAACTAGTAACTAATAAGATAGAGAGACGACTGAAGTGGAATAGGCATATATGGAAAGGAATATACAACAATCCCCAATGTAGTGACAGAAATTGTAGTAGAAAAACGACAAAGAAGGAAAATACGAAGAGGGAGTAGAACGACGAAATAAAAAAAATCAACGAGCGAAGAGAAAATAAATGAACCACATTATAAAAATAGCAAATTTAGGTACAGAAGAAGAGATAATTTGTATTTGTAAAGACCCTGGAAGTTGATAGATCCCCTATAAGCCGCCTCCCGGAGCGGACCAAAACTAGAACGACACTATATCTTATAGAGCATGATGCAGAAGATGGTAATCATCGGGATGAGACGGTTACGTAGACTGGTGGCGGATGATCAGTTGGTTTACTATGACAACGGCAGCAGTCATGGCCCTAGTTAGTTAGCGAACTATCTATCGCCAATTCATATGGCAAACGTGGCGATTAATACCATTTCATCCAATCCAGTAGGTATACTATGAAATGTCTAACCAGGAGACATTTCAAAATCTCGCACTGAGGCGTCAGTCATTCCAGAGATTCTGGGAGGAGGGCGCAATGACTCGACAAGGAGTAACAACACTCGCTATACATCGCTGTCTGCAATATAAATAAATGAGGATAGATTATGCAAACCGGAATTTGAATTAATGAAGAAAAGTGTGACATAGTAGGATGGACTGATGACAGAAGACAAGATAAGGCATGCATCAAATTGAAATCAGGAAATTCCTTGTACTTTAAAGAAAATTGTGATTATCTAGGTGGAGCTGAATTTATTATTAAGAAAAATTTAGAACCGAATATAATCGTGTTATATATGAATTACAATTCGCTATAAAAAAAATTAAAAATGGCAAAGCGCCTAGGCAGGACAGTATAACTACAGAACCGAGTATGTATGATGAAACACTTAAAAATGTACTAGCTCTTAACATACCAGACGGTTGGCATAATGCAATAATAATATTGTTGTTCAACAAAGGGAACCCCAGACGATTGTAATGCTATAGACCTCTTAGCCTTCTATTAAATCTCTACAGATTACTGACAAAGATCATAGCAAATCGTTTAGTCTTCAAAGTAGATCAGTATCATTCAATTGAACAGGCATGTTTGAAAAGCGAGTATTCCACATGTGATCATTTACAGGCGCTCAAAAGCGTAATCGAGAAATGCAATGAGTATAATATACCATTGACTCTCACTCTCCTAGACTACGCGAAGGCGTTCGATAGGCTGGAATTGCCTGCCATAATTAATGCCTCGTTGTCGAGTAGACCCTAGAGTCATAACAAATCCATAATAAAGCCATAGCGATTGTAAAAGTAAACGATGGTGTAACCACGAAACTCAAAATTAATAGTAGTTTCCTCAAAACTATTCAATGCAGTGCTGGAAGATATCTTTAAAAATTTTCACCAGCCCAGACATGGCTGTTATAAACGGAAAATATTTAACACGCAAAAGATGTAGATTTAATTGCACAAAACGAACAAAGAGTAAGACCAATGACATCTCAACTAAACGAACAACCAAAACAAGTAGATCTCAAAATAAAGACGTCCAAAATGTAAATTGTAATAGCATGAGACGTAATAGTAGTTGAAAAGAACGCTTTGGATAAAGTAACACCATATCTGGGGCATAATATAATGCCCAAATAGGGGAACCATGACACCGAAACTGGTAGAGGAGTTAATCTGGGATGGATAGCGTTCGGGAGATTGTCTAATATACTGCTCTCTCAAACATTCTTCAGAAAACAAAAAGAGAAAAATCCTAATACCTGCATTTTGTGTTCATGGACTAGTTGACCCCATGTACAGCGATTTTACGCACGTGTAGAACACTTTGACTTGGACCGACCATCTAGTGGAAACCAACCTCGGGTTCGTTTCCCTTTTGTTTCGTGTAATATAACCATATTCTTTATAGTCTGGTCATGGCGTATTTGCCCATCACTATGCGCCGTTTGATCTCTGGAGCGTAATCTGCATAGTTAGAGATACACGAACCGAGGTAAACAAATTGTTGTACAATCTCCATATCTCCAAAAGAATCTACATCGGCCAAGGCTCCACCGTGGTCTACAATCGTTAGCTTGAAAAACTCAGCATACAGTTAGATGATAAAAAATAAAATCTCGGAAACATCAATAGAGACTACAAGAGGATCTGAATTATTACAACATTACCAAGAGTAAAGTGAAGAGTGGGCAACATCCAGATGCAATTAACAACGTATTTTACTCATAAACGGGGCTTACTAGACTCTTTTGATATCAATTGCAGATACATGGGTATAGTAAACCATATTCCACATATATTCAGAATAGCTTCTACGAATGCCCTGAAATATATATGAAACCTAACCAAGCAACCTCCCGTACAAAACCAAGGCCGCAGTATCTGAAACCATTTTTCGCTTCGCTTAATCGTTTCCTCAGTTTACCAAATAATTGCAGGCCTAGTCTGTATATTTTTATTTGCATTGTAATCAGTTTGCATTTCGAATTGTTCAATCTCCCAGTTCCGCTCATCTAGTACCTGTATCAGAATAGTCAACATTTCCCGCTCGTTATCTTTCGAGCGCAAGTTGGTGTTATATCTTCTTGTGGCTTGAGCGCATTCTTCTTCGGCGACTCGACTTAGCCGCACGCTAATTTCGGAGAGACCCACCTTGTGCTTAATTTAGTATTTTGTTTCGAGAGCTGAAAATAAATCAGGTATGAAAGACTTGCAAATTTTGTTATTCCCATATTAATTGGCCGCTTTTAGCTCTTTTATTGCAGTTATTGGTGCCCGGCAGTTTTGTCCCCAATAACTCGTTTTCCAAGAGAATATTTCGCCACAATTTTGCTTTGCTCCGGCGGCGGGCGATGAATGCAAGCCACCCTCCACGTCCAGAATCCAGCAGCTAACTAATTGATAGCACCACGTGCAGATATCCTGGCGATTTTGGAAAATTCCACGTATGGCAACTCACGGCAGGCGCTATCTTCCAAAAGCTTGCTGATAACAGGAGGTTAGTGTGGTGGCTTTAATTTAATGGCGGCGCCAGTACATGACGAGTTACGCATGATTAATGTATTCACGATATCTCGCCTAATATTAGTGTTTCAATAATTTCCTACTTATAATTACAGAATTTGTAATTTCAACTTTATTGTAAAAGGCGCACTCATGCTTTAGGCTATCGGTGACTTGAAATTAAGGTTTTTTTAAACTGACAACGATATGCCCATCTCTCGACCTAATCGACGGGTTTAATTGATAAAAAAAACACAAAGGGGTTCCTTCGATTTATGCATGTGGAAACCTTTAGTGAAATGTTGCTACATTATACTGTATTTTAAACTATTTTACAAACCAGTTGCCTACACTATTTTGATAATCAACACATTTTTACATTTAATAAACCCTATTTAATTGTGGTTGGGTTATTCTTTTTGGAATCACTTTGATTTCTGGCGCCCATACTTTTGTTTTGAAGTTTCTTGTAGGGTGCACAGCTGAGCTAAAATCCACGACTTAAAAAGCGCCGAATAGAGGTAATTCGGCCCACGCGGTAAGTGTGGTAGAGCAAAAGATCAGTAAATCTGCGTTCTGGTAGCTATCGATTTACTACCTTATCTGTTTGACGCAGGTTGGCTCTTTTTTTGTGACACATCGAGCTACCACCGTCACAGATATAATCACTGATTTCGTCAAATGGTGCGTCGGGTTAACCTACCACAAGTATTCGCCACCACGCGGTAACGTATTCTAAATTTCCATCTCAGCCCCATTACCAGCATGCGTATCTCAACGCGACTACGCCTCCAGCGAGTATTTAAACTACACGTTTTCCGCGGTGTCCGAGCCCTCCCCTCAATTGCATACGTCATTATCGGTCTTCCCATCTGCACCAGATAAGAGTGAAAGCTTCCGTAGCCGGTCATAAGCTGGGCCGTGTGCTCGTAAATTTGTCAGTCACCTAACCATTGTCGTGTCACGTGCTCTGCGCTTTATCAGGTCGTCAGTCGATGTCAGCCTCCTTCGTTAATTCGTCGTGCAATGGTTCTGCTTAATACTGGCGTTTAACTTCACCCAGTAAAATTAAAAACGCTAGTTCCGGTCTTGCTACTATCCAAATGGCTGCTACCTACTAGCTTGTATTGAAATATTGAACTCCAGTCAATCAACCTTGTGGCTTCGTTTTGTAGCTCTTGCAAAACGCAGTGCCGGTCCTGATGTTTTTCTTACGCTAGCCATCTCAGTAGTATCACGCCAACGGGAAAAATAAAACCTGCAACGTCTGCCCCAACTCGTTCGGTAGTCATTCGACGAGCCTTCCAGAATTCTCTATGAAACTATTTCAGGAACCTGTTCTCTAAGCCAAAATAAATAAATTAGATGCTATAAACATTCATCCGAAATTGCTTCTTAATGTAGCTACAGACCTAAGAAGGGTAGTGGAAAAACACGGACCCTATTTAATTAAAATAATAAAGTGTTAAGGGGGAAACGACTTGCAAAAAACTTGATATGGAGCCCAGTAGCTCAGTGATGTGGAAGCGGGGCGTAAACTGAAAGAACAGGGGGCTGGTAATATCAAGCAACAGCCGTCCTTTGTTAAAATTGGCACGATAAGCATTCCCCAAACAGTTACCTTTACGAAACGATAACGGCCATTTACGCACAACCTCTCTGCTTGAAATCAATTGCCCAATTGCCCTGCACTAGCTTAGAGGGAGAAGAGCTTCTACGAGATGAATTACCGACCTCCTCTGTCGCGTGCGTTAAAAGGCCAGTGAACACGTTAAATATCAAACTGACCTAACAACAAATAAAGCAAATTTGGTTTAGTTTGACCTATTTTTTAATGCTGAATTAAATGACCTATTGTAGAAATTGGTGCTAATGTACACAAATGTTATTTACTCCTTAGCTACACATTCTATTCCATAATTTAAGCTTGGTCCACACTCAAGAATAATTGAAGGTTTAAAATTTTTCGTGGACGGTGAGGAATGACGTTGTATAAATAGAAAGCTGTAATTATGCTAAATTGGCTCGATTTCGAGTTTACGTAGCGTTGCATGTCAAATGAAATTAGATGATCTCTCGTTAAATTGCCAGTCCGTGTCCGAACAGCCCTCGGAGCTTGTTCGACATGGTAAACCGTTTAAATTCGAAACTGAAACCTTTAGTGCCGATCTGAAAATAGAAAAACTAAAAACTATATATTTGGTCTGTTCGCAGTGCAAATGTGTAACATTTTTTATGCAACACAACAATGTAAATGGAGTTTGGAACATACCAAAATATTAAAATGTCTGCATCTTAAAATAAAAGCAGGGTACAATGAAGGCAAAATAACAAGACGTTTCACATTCAAAACCGTGGCTGTGTAGATGTAAACACATCATGAAGCAAAAGAAATAATGGGCTAATGCGCAACAAAAAGTTGAACAAGAGAGAGAAATAAGAGGATAATCGATTTTCCCATTGTGACAGGTAAAAATGATTGTGATATGTAAAATAAATGTATTGTGAAAATAAAGCCCTACGCTGGTGCAATTTATATCTTTTGTAAACTCACATACAGGCAGTACGTGTGAGCATTATTCTGAAATAATAATGTGGGCTGGGAATGTGTGTAGGTAAATAAAACACTAATTTCAGTTAGCAAGCTTTGATCGCTGTTTATACATGCAATCATTCTCTTTGTAATATTTTTGCAGCAACAATACAGATTAGCCTATGATCATCTAAGTGGATTTAAAAGAACTTTATAGGCCAAGCCTTCACTTTAATATAAGCATCCGTATCCGTATTCACCCTGATCTTTAAATTTACTAAGGGAGTTACTCTATCAATGTCGACGTCAATATCCGAAGCAGTGCATATTGCAGCTGCTGCAATATTAAGCATGGTTTAATGCGATTGACTGCTTCCATGGAGAGCAATATTAGCTTTGACTTCAATAAATAGTTACCTCTGCAAGGAATACAGTAAGGCGATATTACTTAATACTCCGTTTTCAGATTCTTGTCAGATTATAGTTTAAAGGTCAAACTGTAGTCGAACAAGACCTTTTCATCACATTTAATTTTATTCTCACATAAGCTTATGCACTACATAGTAGTTTCTTTCAAGACTAGTTTTCTTCAAGTTTATTTTTTAAAATTTCGTTTTACTTAAAAACATATTGATTAAATATGAACCAAGTCGTAAACGTAACGTAAACGTACACGATTTGTTATCTAAAACTCATTTTCTGATGTAAACAGTTTAGACACATTAATATCCATAAACAATAGCACTAGGGTTTCTAAATACGATTTTTAATAATGAGGAAAGTGAACTTCTACTTTTAAAGTTTGTTTGAATAACTATAAGAAAATGGTACACATTTTGTGGTTAAAAAGCCGACAAACAACGGAACTAATCCTAGTAACAGAACCTATACTAAAATTTACCTTTAACGGCGTTTAATTTATTTCCCACCATTTGTTTGGCCACGAACGCCGCCATTTTGGTAGATTATCTGAAACAAGAATTAACAGTCAGATCGCAATCGGTACATTATGGAACACACAGATATGATGCCGCAGGATTTATATGTTGCCGGATGACAAGCCAATAAATTATTAAAAGTGTTACGGTTGTTAGTCTATTTCGTGCCATGGACGTTCTAGCTGAAAACTAGCTTTCGGCGGAATAATAAATGCTTTGCATTATAAATGGCTTTCGAATTAGAACGAATGAAGTTGTATGAATTACGTTTACATGTAATGTACAAATTCCAACAAATTTCTTCTAATAACCTTAACCAGGAACAGTGCGCAAACCAGGTATGATTAAATCACCTGAATCACATTCAAAACGTGTGATTGGTTCAGTTACAAGAGGAGATTTTGTGGACTTTTATTTGGTATTTTGAATAAAACCAAACTTGTGCTTTTTGTACAGTACTTTCAAATGCAAAAACTTTTTTCAAGGAAAATGCAGGAAGATGAAATAAATCTATGAGGCGATGGAACCCCTTTACATCCATTTATAAAAAACTAACCTTACGAATTTAGAAAAAAAGATGTTAATTGTGTTCTCAATACAGAAAGTACTTAAGTAGCGGTTACAGGCGGTAAAAAATGATACCGAAAGAAGTGATAGCTTCCTTAAAATTGCAACAGCGGACGCCGCCACTGATTTTGAGCGAGCGTTAAATCAAGGTGTGCAGTGAGAGTTGAGTACGATGTGAACTGCCTTTATGGAAGCCTTTTACGGCCCTAGCGGAACTACAGCTTCTACCGGATACAAACAGCTTCTTAGCCATAAAAGTACTTGGAAATTCTGTTTACGTCTCTTTGATGTATTGTAGAATTTCATTTCTGACTTCAATAAGCATTTTATTGCATCCGGTTTGTTATCGTTTTATTTCGACTCCATTCTTTCAGTGAGCCTGGGAGGAGGGGGGTCGTCCAAATAATCCGGAAGTATGCCATTTATTTGCCTAAAACTTGATCCTATTCTAAAGACCCAGCCAGAAATCACGTTTAAGCTGGAGCCCAGGTTCCTTTTCTTTCATCTCGCACCGTCAATTTCTACCGCTTTCAAAGATAAGTGTATCTACGCCACTGTGTAATAATATTGCATTGTGGTATCGCCCATTTATGGATATATCACCGTCAACTTGGGTATATAATATTTACGCTACGTATGATTCGAAGATTTGAATAACCGACTACCTACCTAAATTTTGTGCGCATCTCCATCTGGGAGTGCTAATAGCTATTTGGAACCGGTGGCTGAAGTTCGGTATTGTCAGTAATCATATTTTCCTTAGTCTGTATGTGAGCCGTCATGTCACCCGTTTCAGGTAAATAGATTAAAGCTTATTTTATCTGACTCCTGGGCCCTTACCCCCTGAGCATTTTAAGTATGGTTGTGTGTTTAATATAACCGTATTCGATTGCTTGTAAAACAAAATGCAGTACCCGAGGCAAGGTAATGTCGATTTCGATCTTTGAACACCACTTCCTGAGCCCTTGGGCAAGTTTTTCTATGATAACATTTTCTCATTACATCATTGGTTGATGATTCATCGTGGTAATAATAATAAAATATTTTGTCTTCGCCTAAAGTAAATCCATTTTCGCAAGTGAGCACCTGTTTTGTTAGTTTAAGAACACGCCAACCCTACTAGCTAGCCGCGTCCAACCCTTGGAGCCTGTTAGAGTTATTAATCACATTTTAACTAATTCTTAAATTATAAATATGTCATATAACAGAAACTTGAGTCATTGAATGAGTACTTCGAAGGTGGTATACTAAACTAGTGTGGGAAACATCAAACCAGAAAAAGGGTCCAGGAAGAAGAATAGGTAATCATTCAAGGAATTTTTAAGTTGCCACTGGAAGAAGAATTGAACAGTCGGAGATCGATAAAGAGTTAGATCTTGATGGATACTATATAATCCATAGATCAACCAAATTCCAGAGCATCAATCAAAACCAAATCAACTTACCATTGAGGCAGAACTAGAGAGCTTAAAAATAATTAAACGGGCACCTATAGAGGAGGTTGAACTGCGAATAGAGGAACTATAAACAGCAAAAGTGTTAGATCATAGGAAACAATAATTTGACATCACAAGGAACAGAGTTTGGTATGAGTGTATTCCCAATAATGTGCTATAGATATGAAAACTTGGCTGCGACTATCAGACCCCTTAACAGCTTGAAAATAACACATTGGGAAACGAAAGCAGTGCTAGGAATGTTTTTGAGAGATAGGAAGGCTAATGAATTGATTACATAATGGGCAACACAATGAACAACCTTGGCAAATACTAAGAGGTAGAGACTAGAGACTAGGCATGAACGACGATATATTTTTTTCTTCAAATGGTAACAGCTAATTGATCAAATACCATTTTCACTGCCTATAGTATTTAACATTACTAGCTTGGTAAAAGGGTTTTTACTGGCGAATAGAAGGATATAACTTTCACATTCTTGAGCCAGTAAAACCTGTTACCTTGCGTGTATTGTTGAATATTTTATTTGTTCCTCACTTGTAAATAACTAGAAATTTACCATTTATTCAAAATGTCAAACTGACAAGCAACTAAATGCATCAATATGACACATACTAAGGAAGACAACTCTGGCTTTATATGCTATCATTTATCTATGAGCACGCTTGTAAAACTGACAGTTAACTTGTAAAGATTTTACAAGTTAGTAACTTGTTAAAATGAACTTTCTTGATTAATACAGTGACTTGATAAATTGATGATTACAAGTGAGGAACAAATAAAAATCTTAATTCTAAAAATAAAGGAAACATAAAACAATGGGATAACATTTCTTTTGAGCTGTTCAATCTCACGTTCTTGGACATACTTAAAGCCAGCTATGGGTTGCTATGTCTAAACTATATGATAGGTATGTTAAAAAATAGGTAGACCTTAAAATAAACTTACAAAAAACGAAAATTATCAACATTTCAGTATTAATCTATATGCGACACAAGCAGAGCAAGTGCACGACGATATCGCTTGGAAAGGAAAATTAAGAAGCCGAAACAACGCGAGACTAGACAATCTTGAGCTTCCTTGGGTGCACATTATATACCAACAGTTTAACAGCCTTGTGAAGAAAGTTGTTCATCAAAGTATATTACGTAAATTATTGATCTGTTGTTGGCACACATTTACTTTTAACAAAGATGTGATGGATAAAATAACTACAGCGGGGTTAGCAACACTTATATTTGGTATTAGTCTCCTCATAAAAGAATGGATGAATACTTGAAATTGGAAATAGTCTAGATATAGACTCGTCTAAGGAACAACACCTAAACTAATCGTCTGCTTGAATGGAGGCTCACATCTATAGAGCACAACCCAGGAGGTAAAGTCATTTTACATCTACGAAAGCTAAAGATTGACAGCTTAACTCCCAGGGCAGAGAACCGTGGAAAACGGTTTGAAAAGAGACACACGCTTACAATACATCGTGCGAGAATGAAATAGTATTTTTTAATATGGAGAACTAAAGAGAACAAATTCTATAAGGTTCTATAAATATTACACAATACATGTACTCGTATCCTACGTAAGGACGTTGGCAAGATTATTTTCACGTGAATGCACCGAAAATCTGGTAGCGGTTCGGTAGTTACTATTTTTACATGCATCATTGGTCATTGCGTTTTCACATCATACATATTTGCTATTATCTTAGCCTACACGAATATAAATACTGTAAATGTTATTTTAACGGACTGTAAAGGCGAAAAAATGAATAAAATATCATATTCTACTACATGCCCTAAAAAATCTCAGAATTTCACAGCAAATATACTGATACTGACAGGTTGTATTCATTCAAGGCTCTATTATTACAGATTTTTCAATTGAACTTGGAGATAGAGTTTTGAAATACCATTTGGAAGTAGTAGCACAAAAGTCTTCATACAAGATGTTTATATTTTGTCGAAAGTTTCGTTTCGAAGTTATTATTTACAGTAATAAATGAACTAATAGCCATATTACAGTCAACTGCAACTTTCATTTCGAACAATTAAGCTTTACTTTGTAACTGGAAAACAAAAGAGCGTACGACCTTCACAGAGACCTTACTTTAATTTTTATTTTGAACACACCAAAATAAAATGTTTAAGATTTGCTTTATTTCTTTTGGGAGAAGATAGTTATTTGGTGTTTTCACCCCACTGATTTGGCAATCGTCCATTTTATTGACAGCCAGCCATGAATTGGAGATCGTTTAATTAATGGTAGGTACTTCCGGGTTATGCCGTGGTCGTCAATTTAAACTTGAAGTTTCACTGCTCGTGCTGTCAGATTCTTCAGCAGTTTTTCTAAAGACTAATGTTGGTGCTTTTTGCTCCTGGTTATGTACCGAGGAGTCGTTACGGTTGGCTACTCATGTAGATCTTGTATGTTATTGGGACTTGTCGTTTTTCCGCTTGGTTGCTCAGGTGAAACTAGTTTATGGATAGATTGGTTTTTCAAAGCTACCTTCCATATGTTACTAAGGCGATAGCCGTTTTCTTGATTGAAATTGTTTGGATTTTTAATAATTTCTAGGGATTTCCGAATAACACAAGGAAAGTATTTTTTAGTCCTGGCTAGTATGTTTACGGAGTCGTAATTTATTCTGTGGTCCCCTGGTCCTAATAAGTGTCCCGCGATGGCTGATTTTTGTGTGTTTCCAAGTCGTGCGTGGGTCTGGTGTTCTTTTATTTGACACTGAATGCTGGAGCTGGTAAACGCCTTCTGTCTTTTTTTTTTTTTATTAATTATCAAGCATATTTACAATCTACTATATAACATAAGTAATAAGTAAATGTGATGTATGATTTTGACTTGATTGGAGAAGTCTCCCATTGGTGACGCTCCTGCTAGTAATAAGAGGCTCTTAGTCCGCTTCATCTGTTGGGACCAGGTCCTTTGGCCACTGTCGTTTGAGTCTTCGCTCAAAATTATGTTCTGCTGCTAGCTGCCTTACTAGTCTATTGTCGTGGTTTGGTAAATTTTCATGATAGTGGATTACAAATCTTCGTATTTCTTCTGTGATAAATGGGATACGCAGGTCGTTGTGGAGGGTTAAATTGGAGACGTACCAGGGTGCGTCAATTAGCATACGTAAAGTTTTTGATTGAAAACTTTGCAGTATTTTGGTGTTGGTTGGTTTGGTGCAACCCCAGAGCTGGATCCCATACGTCCAGATTGGCTTTAAGATTACTTTATATTGTAAGATTTTGTTCTCGACTGAGAGCTTAGATTTTCGACCCAGCAGCCAATACATTTGCCTTACTTTTATATTTAATTTCTGTCTGTAGTCTGGGCAAAGAATCTTTGTTGGAGGGGATCAAATGTTCGACCTTTCTTATTGTACTATAGTGGACCCCGATGTTTTTCTTACCTAAGACCTTTCTTACTCTGTCAGTTACTCCGGCGATGAAAGGAAGGCAGGCGTAATTAATAGGTTTAGGTTTAGGTTCTTTCGGTTTTACGGTGTATTGGCACGCTTTCCTGATGTCTCGTCAACTGTAGGCATTCCTGTGGAAAGCTTCTTCCACATGTCTCAGTTCTTGTGGTTTACTATCCTCGTCACAAATAACGTTGGCCCGATGAATAAGAGTCTCTATCATTGATCTCTTTTGTTGGGGATGATGATGATGACAAAGCATGTAGATAGCGAGCGGTCAGTGTGAGTCTCATTCGATACACTGTATGGCTTAATCTGTTGTCAACGGTTGGTTTCACTAACACGTCCAGAAAAGGTACCTAGGCGTCCATTTTCTTCAGTTTCCATAGTGAATCTTATTTTGGCATGGTGGTTGTTTAAGTGTGCCAAGAAAACTTCAAGGGCTGCCTTTCCATGAGGCCATCTAACGAAAGTGTCGTCGACATAGCGAAACCAGCATTAGGTTTGAGATGGCTGGACTGAATAGCTTCTTCTTCAAAGGCTTCCATACATATGTTGGCAATAACTGGGCATAACGGGTATCCCATAGCTGAAAAATTGCATCAAATGTCTAGCGTGAGTGGGATGCATATTTCATCAAATTGGTTATATAATTTTTATCACTTTATCATTTATTCAGCTTGCAAAAAAAATCGAATAAGTTTGCAGCTGATTTTCAAGCGAGAAAGAGATATATTAAGCTAATTGGTAGTATATTTCTGGCACATACCACTTTGCGACAAATTTTCAGCAAGTTTAGGTATAACAATGCGTTGTGAGTGAGTTTGCAGTTGATTTTTAACAAATTTCAGGTAAACTTTCAGAAACTTTTTTACTATTTTTTAAAATAAAATTTGCAGTACAGTAGAGCTCGAATATAGCGATCTCGGGAATTAAAATGTGTTTGACAGTTCACTATAAAAATGTAAATTTAAAAATACTTTGTATTAACATTTATTTACGTAAGTTGTGGTGTTATTATTTATTTCGAAAATAAAACATGTGAAAACACATTTTTTATTAACTGTTACGGTACATATTACGTTTTTAAGCGGTTCGATATTGAATGCCTCATATCCTTAAGTATTCATATGAGCAAATATTCGGCTAAGAAAGTAATAATATAAAACTAGCATTCGATAAAATAAGAGCGTTAAATCAAGCATAATTATTATTCCCCGAAACGGCAGGCAACAATATACATTATAAAATACACAAAATTATTCAAGTATTTTGGTTTTACTTTAATAGTATTTAACATTACAAGCCAGGTAAAACAGTTTTTACTGGCGATAGGATTGGGATGACTGGCGAGCCGTCAGGCGAGCCTGTCCTATCCTTGAGCCAGTAAAAATGGTTACCTGGTGTGTTTTGTTGAATATTTTATTTGTTTCTCACTTGTAAATAACTAGAAATTTACCATTTATTCAAAATGTCAAACTGACAAGCAACTAAATTCATCAATACGACACATACTAAGGACGACAACGCTGGCTTTGCACGCTATCATTTATCTATGAGCACGCTTGTAAAATATAACTGGCTAGCCAGTAAATTTTTTACTGGCTAGCCAGTTAAGAAACATTTTCAAGGTGAATACAGTGACTTGATAAATTGATGTTTACAAGTGAGGAACAAATAAACACATTAACATTTGCCATCGTTATTATTTTTTATCCTTATCAACTATAGCGATGGTTGACTTTCTCACTTCAAATTCGT
This sequence comes from Agriotes lineatus, assembly GCA_940337035.1. NCBI lineage: Eukaryota > Metazoa > Arthropoda > Insecta > Coleoptera > Elateridae > Agriotes > Agriotes lineatus. Next base: position 160,185,636 of record OW679196.1, on the reverse strand, counting down.
GACATAGGCACTTCACAATCAGACCGACCTTTTTAAGGTATTTTTTACAAATTTTGTACAGAATTTTTAAGACTTCCATAATTCGATCTAGAAAAAGTTGCTTTTCTTGCAGCGGTCTTTCTGTATTAAAGACGTCGAAAACATTTTCTTTTCCAACTTTCTTATTTTAAAAATGCAAACATTATTTTAATTACAATAAGACCACCTATGTGGTAAGCTCAAACGCTAGTAAAGACCAATCGATATGTTAAAATAATACAATATAAACAAATAATTACTTAGTATTAAGCGTAGTAACATATGAACGTAGAATAAGGTTCTGTATTCGCAGCCATACCGTTGTGTTATAATCAGTATATTTAAATAGTGAAGCTTTTTCTGTCGGCACGTTGTATAAGCCTTGCATCAGACCAATTTCGATAATTCTTTTTTTAATAAAAGCTACCACCGTGCAGTGCCGCAGAAGTGTTTTAAATTGACAAAATTCTACCGGTAAAGTGGTTGTAGCGAAAAATGCTATAGTAGTGGAACAAGTAAGCTCTCAACATCGGTCTGTGATGTTCTGCTGATCGTTGTAATGGACAACTGTATCAGCGATGAGCCTAAAGCAGTGAATGTATATGTAATATCAGTGGACCCGCTTCAACAGTTGTTAAAAATTTAAGTTAGTTTGTCGCCACTGCTGTATTCCATTGTTTTAAAAATACAAACATTTTAATAAGTAGAATAAGGCCACGTATGCAGTGGGCTAACAAGCTAATAATTCTAATGTTTTGATTGATATAAGTGAGAACTATAAAATAAATGCTGTTACAATCTGGTAGACATATAACATTTCCTTTGCAAATTGCACAAGCCAATGTAATGTATCGACCAGATTGGACGCAATTCGCATTATTATAAGTAGCATTATTTGAACTAAAATCGTTAATATTACAAAGTAGTTTATTTGTAAAATTGGCCACTAACTTCTTTATTTGTTTGTTATTAGTACGACAGAAATTACTTTTTGCAGTGCCATTTTGACGCCCTTTGCCGCTTGTGCCTGTAGGCGGGTGCCTACTCGGCCTATACCTAGTTACGGCCCTGGTATAGTCTTCTTACTCTGTCTCATAGACTACTCTAGACTGGACTAGACGATTAATTGTATGGCAACGTCGAATGACATTCGTATGTAAGTCTAATTTTAGGAGCAGCTGATTCATATAGAGTCAAAATTCTGGGAATCAATGACTGGCAAGTCATTCGTTCAGTGTGATCAATGAAGAAATTATTTGTGACTTAGTTTGTTATAACCGAACGCTTCGTCATCTAGTCCAAACGTTCGTTATAAACAAACCTAAATATACATAAAGGCATAGGGTTTTGATGAATTTCATGTTTGTATGTTATAAGTGAGCGTCCGTTATATCACGGGTACCTCATATCCAGCCAAGTTCAACGGTTTTTTTTCTAAACGATATTAAAATCTCAGCAGCTTTTTATAGAAAGTGGAATAAATATTTCGAGAAATGTTTTGCATATTACCAATACTCTTTTAGAAAATTGTAGCTTTAGCAAATTTTCTGTACTTTTTTGCAAAATGGTATAACATGTTTAAGCGAAAGTGGAATATATATTCAACCATTTGATAGTATAGTTCTGACATATTATCAGTTTGTAACAAATTGTCAGCAAGTTTACAGCAGCGCATTTCTAGCTACTTTGCAGCTAATCCTTAATGAATAGCGAGTAAAGTTTTAAAAAAATTTCCAATAATTTGTTAGCAATTTGCACTATTTAATTTGTTCAAAATGGTATTGAAATCGCAGTAGCTTTTTAGCAGGGATACAACAAATATTTCCGAAAATTGGTAATTTCTTTGTTGAACTTAGCTAATAAAACATGTCTTGCTTATTTTCAGCAAATTGCTAATGAACTTTTAAGAAATCTACTACGTACAGTCTTAAACCTCTTAGAGGATTGGTTGAATCAATGGAGAATTAAATTAAGAATTTTTTTAACAGCTGTTTAATTACAAATTAATAAAAGTGGGAGAAAAATCAGCTATAATGAAATTGTTAAATTACTGTGCTTATTACTTTTTAGTCTTTTATAAAAAATAACCAGTACTAGCCAATACATTTCAATAAAATTTATTTAAAAATTTGAACAGTAACGTTTCGCAGACAAAAATGTTTGCTTCATCAGACCAATTAAATTTAAAAACAAATGAGATTAACATGTGCATGGACCTTTTTTAGATCTTAAATCTTGATTTGCATTTTATATTTCGAGTAAACTAATACTTGAAAAGAATTTTTGTTAGTAGTAAAGTTGATATCTTGAAAAATTTATGAATCTTTCAGACTGAAGGTTTTTTTTAATAAAATCAACAGTACCCATATGAAACTTTCATTCATGTTTTTATTTAGATCGGTAAATTGAAGTATACATAATAATGTTATTGAACGAATCCTTCTAATAAAAATTTGTTTGCTGACTAATTACTGGATATGTAGCTGAAAAGTTTATCGTTTCACAAAAATTTTCAATTGCAAAAATTTTTCATGTAATTTTTGGAAGACGTCTGGTCTAATCAGAATTTGAAATAGTCGATAAGTTTCCTAATAAGCGGCATGATTAAAATTTTCAACTGCTTAAAAAACCAAACAAAATGGCAGACAATTTGACGTTAAAATTTTTGCTCCGTTTATAATATTTAAAATATTTCACACGACATAGTACCAGAGTGATTGTCCAATGGATCATGATTACACGTTATAAAAGACTAAACACTTAGATGCCCAAAGCACATGCAACAAATTTTAATTTAAATTTACAACTAATCACAAAACCATTTGAACAGAATAATAATTATTAACCTAAAAAATCGTACAAGGTCAACGCACAATATTTTAAGCAGTTGAAAATTTTAATCATGACGTTTATTAAACTTTGGAAATAAGAAAATCATAAGGGGAAGAATAAAAAACTTTGAACCTAGCACGTAACCAATACAACTGTCAAACGTATATTTAGAGATAAACCAAACAGAAGGCTACGACGTCTTCCAAAAATTACATGAAAACTTTTTGCAATTGAAAATGTAATATATCCAGTAATTAGTCAGCAAACAAATTTTTATTACAAGGATTCGTTCAATAACATTATTATGTATACTTCAATTTACAGATCTAAATAAAACCATGAATGAAAGTTTCATATGGTCACTGTTGATTTTATTAAAAAAAAACTTCGGTCTGAAAGATTAATAAATTTTTCAAGATATCAACTTTACTACTAACAAAAATTCTTTTCAAGGATTAGTTTACTCGAAATATAAAATGCAAATCAAGATTTAATATCTAAAACAGGTTCATGCACATGTTTACCTCATTTGTTTTTAAATTTAATTTGTCTGATGAAGCAGAAATTTTTGTCTGCGAAACGTTACTGTTCAAATTGTTAACTAAATTTTATTGAAATGTATTGACCGGTATTGACTAATACTGGTTATTTTTTATGAAAGACTAAAAAATAATAAGCACAGTAATTTGACAATTTCATTATAGCTGATTTATCTCTCGCTTTTAATAATTTGGAGAATTAAAGTTAATGAAAGCAAGTCCATACTGTTTATATTAACACTGTAGAAATACCACACGCTATCGAAACTCGATACCTGGGACTACACCTGGACAGAAAGCTAACTTGGAAAACACATATTACAAAGAAAGGAAACAAATGGACCTCAAATTTTAAAAAATGGATTGGCTAATCGGTAGAACATCTCCACTTTCCCTCGACAACAAACGGCTTCTCTATAAGGTAATAATTGAGCCAATAAGGACCTACGGACTAGAACTATGGGAATGCTTCAGCATGTCCAACCTAAACATCATACAGAGATTCCAATCGAAGGCAGATCGCAAATGCTCCGTGGTATGTCAACAACCAAACTTTACATACCGACTTAGATATGCCAACTGTAAAAGAAGAAACCTACCAACGGGCAGTGAACCACCATGCCCGTGTGTTAGCACATCCAAACCCATCAGTTGAACCTCTACTAGAAGAACCAGCCTTCAAAAGACTCAACAAGAAATGGCCCCGCGACCTGCTCAACTACTAACGTCTCCAGGGTAACGCCAACAGGTTAAATCCCTCAAGCATATTATCAGCAAATCAGCTAATAGAACTTATATGTATTGTGTTTTATATAAATATGTACATAGTTCTGATCGTTAATGTACTACTTTTCAATAAAAAAAAACAATTTCTTTGGCAAGTTTGCAGAATTTTTCAGCAAAAGTGCACATTTTCAGGAATTTTATACGAGAGTGTGCTACATATTTAGCAAATTATCAATATATTCTTGGCACATTATTATCTGCTTACAACAAATGTTCAACAAGTTGACAGAAATATATTGCCAGTGACTTTGCAGTTTGTTTTTAGTAAATGCTAATTAAACTTTCAGGAAATTTTGTAGCATTTTTTTAAATAAATTTTGCAGTATTTTTAGCGCAAAGTTTTCAAGAAATGTGTAGTTCATTTTCAGCAAATTACCAATAAGCTGTTAGGATATTGTAGAGGTCTTTCAGAAAGCGTAGAGTATAGTCATCAAATCGACAATATCTTTTTGGAACGTTAACGCTCTGTAACAAATTGTCAGCAAGTTTACAATAATGCATAACCAGGGTAGGGTGTTTGCAGCGCACTGTCAGTAAATGTCGAGAAAACCTTCAGGAAATGTTGCCGCTATTTTTTTGGCAGGTTTACAGTATTTTCGTACAAATTTGCAATAAACTTTCAGCAGCTTGTACGCAAGTGTTGGGATATACAGTATGGTGCAAATGAAATAAATAAATTCATTATTTCGTAAATCTGTGACTTTACAGAAAAATCTTTAAACCCCTCAATTTTTATTTTTAAACGCGCGTTCCGTCAGATTTTCTTGTTTTTTCGTGACGTCATCTGCGTGAGCGTGATGACATCATCGATGATTTTTTTAAATAGAAATATGTGTCATGCGATACCTCCATTGAAAGGTCTTTTAATTATCTATCTAACCATATCAACAAGTTTAAGTCATTGAATTTTGTATTCCGTCAAAGATATTATTATTTATAAAATTACAGCTCAAAAGCGCATACGCAATCGAGATGGCACAAATAACTCCGGAAGTTATTAAAAAGCTCGAAACGATTTCACTGCTCGACTTTCTCACTGTATCATAGCAGAGGGTCCTCAATTTGAGCATATGCTTTAATTTTGGTTGTATTTAATAAATAAGAATATTGCAACAATAAAAATGTTTGACAGTATATAAAACTAAATTATTTAAACTTGTTGATATGGTTGGATAGATAATTAAAAGACCTTTCAAATGAGGTATCGCATGACCCACATTTCTGTTTAAAAAAACATCGATGACATCATCACGCTTACACGGATGACGTCACGAATAAAAAGAAAATCTGACGGAACGCGCGTTTAAAAATACAAATCGATGGGTTTCAGAATTTTTCCGCAGTCACCGATTTAGTCGAGTTCGAATGTTCAAACAGTTCGGATGTGCACTAAGCGATATCAAACAGTCAACCTTGAACTAACATTTGTCGTTAATCTTCACAGTGTTTGGGCACAGTATATATATTTGTAAACAAACCCAGTAGCGAAACTCAGGATTTGTGAATTTCATGCGCATGTCCCAAAATATACCGCTTAGAATATGGCCGCACTTCAATCAGCTGTCTCGTGTGTTGGTTTGAAGGTTTTCTTTCGCGTGTTGAAATCTTTGAGCGTGGTTATTTTTTAAATTCGCACCTAGTAAGTACCTAGATTTGTTAAAATGCTTAAAGCCGAGGGCTACGTGTGTGCATATAAGGATTGCAAATCAGCGCAGAAGTTTAAAGCACCAGAAATAAGTTTTTCCAGTTTCCCAAAAGATCCACCAAGGTAATTGAAACGTTGAAATTTAATTATACAATAAACAAATATGGTTTGAATTCTTTTAGGTCTAAGTTATGGATAGAGAGGTGCAAGTTTTCCTTTACAATTTTTAATTAAGCTTTTCTGTAGAATGCGCCTTTTTTTTATTTATTAAAGTTTATAAATAAGGGATTTTAAAACTCAAAACGGCTGTAGAAAACTCCAGATATTGGCTCACAACTAAGGCATTTTGTAAGTGAGAGATTGTTTATAGTTTATAGTTCCTTTATTGTAAAGTTATAATAGTTGATTACCAGACAGACGAAGACAAGTAAAGTCTGTTTGATTTGTAAAATTGTATCTAATTTATAAGATTTCATTAAAACCCTTTAATTTTAATAAAGAATCGTTTTTGTAATTATAATAGGTCCTCATCCAGCGGATCGCATAATTTCAAAGACTAAATATTTATCAATTGATTTTTGTGTTTGCATTGTTATTTTCTTTATTCTACCACTAAGTACTATGAAGTAATATTTGAATTTCGCGCCAATACTACAGCTAAGTACAATGATGTAATATTTGAATTTCGCGCCAATACTACAGCTAAGAATATGGCCGCCGCATTCAAGGTCACAGAAATCGCATACCTGAGATCAAAGGTACCGACCGAAAGTTTCGCTACTGGTGAAGTATATATACTGTGGTTTGGGTGCTATCAGTACTAAACAAAAATTTAAAATAGTAAGTGATTTATCATTAATATAATAAGAACTTTCAACTAAAAGCAAAATTTCACATCTAAATAAAAATGCTGCCAGCCGGCAACGGCATTAACGGCGCATTTAACATTTATAACCAGCAACAAATGAACGGAAATCCCATGTTACCACAACGATTACCATTTTTTTCCGAATATACAACCCACACACCAGTATCAACAAAGCCAATACACTCTCCAGTCGTTTCCTAATCCATCTTATTTCTCCACACAGTATCAACCAAATCACAAATACCGAGTCAGCCACAATTTTATCTACCGCAATACGATAATGACCAAGTCATGCCATCAATGCAAAATGAAAACACTTAATGAATGTTATGGAGATGATGAACAAGAAATGGAAGTTAACCCCGTAAATAGTTGGCAACGTGTTACAAATAATAAACGGAAACTATTAACGAAGCCTAATACGCAAACCACTGAAAAAGAGACAGAAATTATTCACGAGAACAGATACTCAGCGCTAAGTAAAGAAGATGGACCAAGTACAGCGGCTAACGAAGAACAGCAAAAAACAACTATATCTAAGCCACCGCCCATCTTTATTCACGGAGTTATAAATTATAAGGAAATGACTAAAGATCTACTATCAATTGCAGAAGAGGAACAATACGCGACAAAAAGTATACATAATAATGTCGTTAAAATTAATGCAACAACCCCTGGCACATCGTAATATGATCAAGCTTATGCAGGAAAAAAGATTGTACATCATACATACCAGATGAAAGAATATCGCCCTTATAGAGTTGTCTTAAAACATCTGCATCATACTACCCCAATAGACGATATAAAAAAGCTCTTAAAGAACTTGGACATTCAGTACGCAACATTATGAACTTAAAACATAAACAAACCAAAGACCCTTTACCTATATTCTTTGTAGATCTAGAACCAGCTACAAATAATAAAGAAATATACAACATACACTCACTACAAAACAAACACATTCTTTTTGAGCCACCAAAACTAAATAAACACATTGTGCAATGTACCCGATGTCAAAATTATGGGCATACAAAGAGCTATTGCAATAGGGCATTTGTATGTGTGAAATGTGCAGGAAGACATGATACAAAAATCTGCAAGAAAACAAGAGAAATTCCAGCTACTTGTATCCTGTGCGGAGGTTTACACCCAGCGAATTATAAGGGATGCACAATTTATCAAGATCTCCAAAGAAAATATCAACCCAGTACGCAACAATCAAGTATAAGACCTCTAAATCTAACAAGACAAAACTTTCCATCCTCGAGATACCAAAATAATGAACACACCATCAATCAGCCAACACATATACGTCCTCTTTATTCCCAAGCAGTAAAAAACTCACCTCTGTCCACTGAAGATGTTAGTCTTAAACAATTCCTAGATGAATTTAGAAATATGTTCAACCAACTATTACAACAAAATAGTATGATGATAAATATGCTCACTACAGTCATTAATAAATTAGGCTAAGTTTTTAAAACTTGCATTGTGGAACGTTAACCGGTTACAACAGAGAAAGTTGGAAGTTGAAACCTTTATACGGGTCAATAATATAGATATTTTACTCATTTCGGAAACTCATTACACCTCAAGATATCACCTAATAATACCTCATTATTCAATATATCATACAGACATTCCAGATGGCACAGCACATACCGTTCGGCCATAATCATCCGTAACTCCATAAACACCATGAATTACCGCCTTATAAAACGGACTATGTACAAGGCACTATAATACCAGTTGAGAAACTTCCGGCACCCATAGTGTTATCAGCTGTCTACTGTCCGCCACGCCATAATATAACTAAACAAATGTTACAACCCTTTTTCGAACTCCTAGGGCCTAGGTTTCTAGCAGGTGGAGATTTTAATGCTAAAAACACGCATTGGGGCTCATGTTTAACAACTACAAAAGCCAGAGAGCTTTATAAACTTATGGTAGATAATAAACACAACTTCCTCTCAACGGGCAGCCCAACATATTGGCCTTCCGATCCCAATAAAATTCCGGACTTACTGGACTTTTTCATTACTCACGGCATGGCATCAAACTATCATACTTGAATATTGTCCCCAATTACGATATTTCGTCCGATCATACCCCTGTAAGCGCAACCATACTCTATAAAGAGCCCAAACCTACTCTCAGCAATGCAAAAACCAACTGGAACGTGTTTGAAACTCATATTAACGAATTTCTTAATATAAATTTAAGCTTGAAAACAGAAGTTGATCTGGAATACGCAACAAACCATCTCATAACAACTGTACAGGAAGCAGGATGGAATTCAACACCGCAAGTGCTCAATCTGAAAGCCTATACTCCTAATATCCCTACTGAAATAATGTAACTAGTGAAAGAAAAAAGAAGAGCAAGAGCAACTTGGCAGCGTACCCGTAATATCGCAGACAAAACCAGATTGAACTACTTAAATAATAAGTTAAGACGCAGACTGCAAGAAATTCGCAATAACACCTTTCAATTATACACAAATTCACTCTCTGTTCATGATCACTCAATCTGGAAAGCGACCAGAGGAATTAAACGCCCTAAGGAACATGTACCGCCTCTATGAGATGAGACAGGAACGTGGGCAGGGTCCGATAAGGAAAAATCTGAGGCATTTGCACAGCATTTACAAAACACCAACCAAACTCCAACGAACCTGATCAAGAGGTTGAACACTATTTAGAAATTCCATTACAGCTATCGCTTCCAATACAAAATTTTACACTCCATGAAATTGAAACCCAAATAAAACTTCTGCATAATAAAAATCACCAGGGCACGATCTTATAACAGGAACTGTTTTAAAGCAGCTACCTGAGAAAGGAGTTCGATATCTACAAATTCTGTTCAATGGAATACTGCGTCTCGCACTCTGGCCATTATCACTCAAATTCGCTCAAATTATTTCGATACTTAAACCCGGAAAACATCCTACCCAAATTAAGTCCTACCGCCGATCAGTTTACTTCCGACAATTTGTAAGTTGCTGGAAAAATTAAAACTAAAACGTATAAATCAAAATGCACTTCAAGATAAATGGCTACCAGATCATCAATTTGGTTCCCGATCCGAACACTCAACAATACAGCAATGTCACCGACTAACAAATATAATACGTAGATCATTTGAAGACAAAATTTACTGTACTGCAGTGTTCCTGGACGTGAGCAATGCTTTCGATAAGGTGTGGCACAGAGGTCTGCTCTACAAAATGAGGAGTCTATTACCATACCACTACTACTTACTTTTAAGCTCCTACCTGGAGGATCGTTTCTTTCAAACCAAGTTTGGTAATGAAACCTCCCAGATAAGAGGAACTAATGCTGGTGCTCCACAAGGGAGCGTACTTGGACCGCTAATGTACTTGCTATACACGTATGACCTACCAACCTCAGCACAAACAAGTCTAGGGACGTTCGCCGAAGACACATCAATCCTTTCATGTAGTGAAAATCCGGCTACAGCATCAGCACTACTCCAAGAACATCTAAATCTTCTGGGAACTTGGTTAACTAAATGGAAAGTAAGTTACGCCCAATGAGATACGCATACCTCAGGCAAATGAAGTCAGATACCTTGACTTACATCTCGATAGACGTCTGACGTGGAAGACACATGTGAGCAAAAGGCGCAAAGAAATGGACCTAAGACTTAACAAATTGTATTGGCTTATTGGGAAATACTCAGCACTTGCATTAGACAACAAATTGTTGATATACAAGAGCATAATTCGTCCTATTTGGTCCTACCGCTGCGCTAGCAAATCAAATATAAATGCAATCCAACGTTTTCAATCAAAAACACTTAGAATGTTATCCAACGCCCCATGGTTTGTGTCAAACCTAACCCTCCACAACGCTTTCAACATTCCATATGTGGCAGACATAATCCTAACCAACAAAAGCGGTAAAACATCAGGAGTCTCTAGAAAATCATCCAAAGGTAACAGTTAACCCACTAGTCGATTAAGAAGAAAGTGGCCAATGGATTTAGCAGACTAAATTAGGGGTGACGCCAGTGGGTGTCTTCCTCACACGACTTTAATTAATTATACATAAAATTAGCTCATACAATTATTGTAAGTATTCTGATTGCTAATAAAGTGAATTAAAAAAAAAGTCACCGATTTACGAAATAATGAATGTATTCCTTTCATTTGCACTATAATGTATATTCAGCTAAGTGGTAGTATATTTCTGGCACATTATTAATGTATCACAAATTGTTAGCTAGTACACATTTAGGAAATTTAACAGATTTTTCTTCTAGAAAATTTGCAAAATTTTTGATAAAAAAGTGCATTAAAGTCATCGCAGTGTTTTAGCATGGGTAAAATAAACAGTGGCATGTAAGCTACAGTAGAATATACGGGTATATTAATAACAAAAATTCAACGCCTACCTTCATGCAAAAATGATGTGTATCTACTATACTTTGAACAATCTCTAGACAGTGAGAAGGGTTTCTAAATAAGATTAAAGTACATACTTGCAGTATACCTGGGACAAGACATTGTCAGTACAGTTTGCCCAATTTCCAGTTTGTCAGAAGTTTTGGGTAAGTTTGTAAAAACGTTTTTCAAAAATAGTGTAACATGTTTCGTAAGCGTGCAATAAAGTTTCAGTATGTTTGCAATAAATTGTCGGTAAAGTAGCAGTATCGGTTTCGAAAATTGTTAGCAAGTTTACAAATTCTCCATTGAAATAGCAGTACATTTACAGAAATAAAGTAATAGGAAATTAGCAGCAACTTTTCAAGCAGTTTGCAACAAATTTTCTAAAACTTTCCAACGAACTTTTATCAAAGTTTCAGCAAATTATTTCCAATAACCATTCAGAAAGTTTGTAGCAGATAATTTGTAAGTTTTCAGCAAATTTTCAGCAACTAATTAACAATATCTATAAACAATGCCCTAATCTTGTAGTGACGTTGCGCCCATGCTTATATGCTTCAGTAAGTGTAAAGTTATTGTTTATTTGGATTAAGTCAATCTTGCCTTGTCATAAGAGCTTACAGTAGTTTAGGGGCAACGCAAGGCTAGCTGATCGAATCCATCGATCATTCCATCCTCATCGAACGGGCAGTTAGCGCGAATTTGTCAACCAGCAGAATCTAAAAAGCGTGCATTACGGTACATATATAACAATTTGGCGCCATGTTGCTCCGAAAACAACGAGCGCCGGGCGTCCTGGCGCCACATGGCGCGTCCAGGCCGGCTGAAAGCTTTCCTATGGATCATTTGGAGCAACCTCGTGCAGCGAGGGTCGTTCCGACATTCCACGCTCCACGCTCCACTTCCAAGCAACTGGAAATTAAAGAGTGCCCGTTAGTTTGCGTCCTGTAATCCGCCTGCATTAATCCTGCATAAGCGAGCGGTGAAAGTGAATTGCCGAGAGTTTAGTAGTGCTCCCTTCTTTATATGTTTATAGTTGGAAGGTGGCGGACGTGGTGCGATTGGAAATAGATCTTGACACGATTTTATTTTCTAGTGATGCGCAATTACAAGTTCAAAATTAAAATTAATGTTCCAGTATCGATTACTGCATCGTCACAGCATAAAAGCACAAATATGCTTGAAGCGCAACCTAATTAAATCGTGCTGTTATACTTAGATATGCTACATCATCATTATCATCATCATCAGCAGCAGCAGCAGCAGCGGCAGGCTGTCATGGATAAGTTTAACCATCCTTCGCTCATCTAAAAGTTCCTTTTTCTAGTTGATAATCTTGGGAGACTTGGGATATGTGTTTAGCTTTATCAATTTGTAAAATGAATAAAAACGCGAAACAATTTACATATGGTAAGTATATTCTCAAAATTACATGTAGATTGAAGTTATGAATTAGACCAGAATACCGTGCTGCCAATATGAAGTATTTCTGTGGTGCAGTGATTCAAACGTAGTAGGTTATAAACATTTATTTTAGCAATTTGCTATTGTTAGAATAACTACTAAATACTTTACTTAATGGAGATCATTTTTCCTATGCTCATGGTGAGAATTCAGTACAGGGTTTTATGGAATGATGTTGCCAAACCTCTGTAAAATCGTGTTGTAAATATATACCTGTCAGTAATAAATTAATCCATTTTGTAGTATTGACTACTGGTTTTTGTTAACAATATAACCAGGAATTTTTTTTTTGACAGTGGTACTCAAATATGTTTTTAAATGTTACAATATACTCAATAAAACCTTCTATCTACAACACATACCGTTTAATACTTTTTTCTCCAAAGCAAAAGTGAAGGTTTCTGGTATTGATTATATTTTTAGCCAATGTAAATATTATAAATATAACTTTTCGTTTTTAACCGATACTTTTAGAATCAGTACATAATTCCCTTCTCCCTGTCTATTACTTCATCAGAGGAATCAAAAGGCTGTCTAATTCCGAATCAGATTCCTCTAATAAAATAATGAATAGAGAAATATGTTCAGTGGAAAATTCAATTACCACCAATCACAAAATTAATTTATCGAACGGTTACACACATTTTGACATATCCCAGGCAATTGCTTCCTTGGAAAAAAAGCAACGAATTTATGTTTTTTTATGGGGATCTTTCGTCAATTAACATTGGACGTAGCTTTCTCAAAGGTTTTTCCTAAAGTGCGACATTATAATATATATAAGGCACTCCTCTATTTGGTCTCTGTAGCTATTCGACGCAGGTGTGAGCTGATTAGCAACACAACTTTGAAAAATGCGATTATCGATGGAGAGCAATGACATTTCACAAAAATCTGTTTTCTTGCTTCTAAGTTTGATGTATTATTAATCTTATTCATTTATCCAGTGAGGAATCATGAATTCATTGTGATAAATCGATTTGTTAATTTAGATTCTACATTTCTTAAACCACAAACGTGTGTCAAACATTCATTTTGGTTGTAACGGCGTTCTTTTTTAACATATTTCTTTGCACACATTTACGTAACTGTATTACTAACCTATTGATAAAATTACTACGAGTAGTGTGGTTTTACCTCTCAAATCTATTGCCAAAAGGGTTGTTGCAGGTCTTGACCAAAAGTACGATTTAAAAAATCGATTTGCCTATTCTTGAGCATCCAAATAACTTTTAAAATTGTCTTTTGCTAGATTTTTATTTATCAATGACATAAATACTTAATATTAGAAATCCAGATATATGGTGATATGAATATAAATCAGAATGGGAGGCTACAAACATAAATAAGCAAAAAAACACATTGGGCACAAAGGGAAAACTAAGTATTAAAAATTTTCACTTGTTAATGGCAAAACAAAATTTCGATATGTGACAAAGGAATGAATATGTAAAATAATAATTTAGAAACACACCAAATGTTTTACTTTATTGTAATAAATAATGAATATACAAGTATAAAGTACAAAGTACAATTGCTAAATACCAACACAAATGCCCCTGAACAGGACATAGATATTTTTCGTGCTTTATTTAAAGAGAAAGATGAATTGATTTCAAAATATTATTTAAAAGCCACAAATCATGGCATATCTGTTCTTCTTAGAGAAGACTATAAAAGTGAAGTGCAACAAGTGAAAAGGGCATGGGACAATGAGAAACTATAAAATGGTGATAGCGTTAGAAGTCATTGTTAGAAAGATTTAGGATTAACAATGGCTGGATTTAAAGAGGAAAGCTATTGCAATGCCAAACTAAACTTACAAATTTATATTATAAGAAGTTAATGGTGCCGTAATAGACTGAATATTCATTTAGGTATATTTTCTATGTGATATTCAAGTTACAATCGTTAATCTTGTAAACTCCGAATTTTATATGTTTAAGTGACTAGAAAAAAATGTAAATCGTCATGAATAAAAACGACATTAACCACCAAGATTATGTGTTAAATGAAAGTGGTATAAATTCGATTAAATTTAGAAAAGTAATTTGTTGAAATAACAGAATGAACTGGCAACGAGCAGGAGTTAAGATTAAGATTTGGAGTCAGTGGTAGAGCAGTTACCCCTATCATCGAAAGGTTTTATCCTCTACTCCATTAGTAAAATGATAGTTCAACGTATTGATCCTTTAGAAGTTGTTTTCCTAAACTAGAATGGAATAAACCCCTGGAGCTAACTATTTAGTCGTTCTTTGGGAATGTGTCTAAAGAACACGATTGAATATGCTTGCAGCGATATAACATATCACTCAGAAAAGTCTCCACCAGAGTAGGCCATGAAAAAAGGTCTTATATGTTTGACAAAAGTAGACTAAAGTTGGAACATTAGAACTACCAGCATAACCTTTTGTAAATATTATAAAGCTTCTAACAAATGAAATTTGCATTTCACCACATGTGTGGACTTTCTCTAATTAAAATGTTTTAACATCGTATGTACTAAATAAGTACAAATATAATAACGTTGCTAATAATACTATAACAGTAAAAGAAAACACTTAGTAATGCGAATTACATCAATATTAAAAAAACAAGCAGTCGGCAGGGGACGACGGGCTCATGACCACGCACTTATTGTATTTAATTATGGCTGCCTTATAAAGGATGCTGTAATGTAATGTAATCGTGAACTACCTGTGTCCGAATGGTGTCCATGACAACGTGACGCACGGAAATGCAGGGACACAGAGATGCAGACACAACATAGGTTTATAGACAGGAATGAATAAAATAAATTTCCAACATAGACCGGCTTTGTTCATCAGTAAACACCATGTCAACTTGCTAAATGGATGTGCTAATCAAAAGCTGTCATTTCTGCCAGCTGCAACTGAACTTGCTTTTTGAACCACTCTTAAATCTGCCCAATACCAATATCATTCTTTTACCCGGGTTACTGTGCTGAATGTTTTTTTCGAGTTATAAATGCTGCTGAATTAAGGTATAAGTAAAACCTGTAAGATGTTTAGGTGTTTTTGCAAATTTTATCTTTGCTAAATACAAGGTTGCGGTAAAAGGATACGCAGTTGATGGTACTTTTGTTCTGAAAACTTTCCGTGTCTAACTTCACGGCAGAACTATTTTTCGGTTTCAGTTTCCTGTTTGGATGTTCTACTTTTACTTCTGGTGAATTGCTGCACCCGTCTGATTACTTAGGAATTCATAAGTAGTATTTGAAAACTCTAATTGAAAACGCAAAATATCAGGCTTTTTCCCATCTTCGTTCTTTCTACAATCTGCAATCCCAAGATTCGTCAAGCTATCTGCATGTCACTGTTCCTCCTATCTGTTGGGTTACAAATTTGGTGGTGGGGAAAACCGAGTGCGTGCTGATAGACTCCTCTGGATTTTCCACGCAAATACCAGCTGCACATGTTAGGTTTCCTTCTTGTTCGAAAGTTTTGCTGACTCGGTGTCGCAGCTCACCCTTCCTAATATGAATGAAATATATGGCTTATCGTATTACGTTCGTCATGGATTACGTATAGATATTAAATTTTATTATAATTTTGCTTTATGTATTTTCTGAATGTAGGTTATAATATCCAATTGTCAAAAGTAGTGAAGAAGTAAATCCGATGGTACATATATGCACGCTATCCGGCGATTGTGCGACGAGCTTGCTTTTTTAAATACGATGGGTAGTACCATACCTGTATTTGCGTGCGATCGGGATGCTTGGTACGTGAATCATGTTATTGAACAGCTGAATCTTGAGCTCAACTTGATGCTCATTTTGAATAGATTTTACTATATTTCGCCGGATCAATTCCGAACGCTCTTATCTAGCCTTTATGTCTGCGTAATTCCCGTATACTATTTTTGTATGTGCTACTCATGTAATTGCTCGCTTCTAACCATTTATGTGACAACATACTTTTCGCTGCATGAAGTTCGCCGTTTTAATAACGTATTTTTTTAAATGTCTATACTATGTCTTATCTCGACTGCTCTGTATGGTTTAGCGGAATGTGTCGAGGTAAGTCGTTGAACCTGGCGCTCTTAGTTTCACCTACTCGTAACGTTAGAGTAAGCTACTGTATTACTGTGATCCACGGCCTCTCACAGGTTTCTGTCCATGAGCTGGCCTTTCATAAATCAAGTTTCCGAGGAGCATTCGGGATATTCTTTTGTTAGGTTAATGTTACCAAACATTATTGCAACTGCTTCAATTCTACTGCTTTGCAAATGCTAACAAAGTCTATTTATAGTTCTAGTACATAGTTTGTAAGATAACAACAGTTAAAAGCGCCAAACATTTATACTGAAATTAAATATAATATAACGGGTGTTCATAAACAGTCGTCATCCCAGTTGCCTTAAAAAACAAAGTGTTATGTCTTTGATTAATTCGTACAACACAATGAAACGTCATTGAGTACTGTCATAGAGCATTTTTTCTCAATTTTAATAGACATACGTTTCTGAAGTCAAAACCTACTGGGATGACGACTGTTTATGAACACCCGTTATTTTGAGACTTTTTGATGATATGGGCAACGCACGTCAAGCTTTAGCATCAACAAATTTTATTTTAAAATGTTGCAATAATTAAAATGCCAGTAACAAATTTAAGAGCTTCCATTAATTCTTCCTATAAAGCCTAAATCATATTCTGCAGCATCATCAAAAGCAAAACAGATGTGTAGCTTAGAATTGTCCCTTAGATTGATGTACTTACACCACGTTGCCTGCTAAGGAAATAAATAGTACTGATAATAGCTAGTAATAAGTTTATTATTAGTAGTAGCTGACCTTTCACAGTATTGCAACATTTGCAAATTTCGTGTAAAATATACCGGGTGTCCGTTCTCAAAGTCGAACATAGGCGATTAACATTGTATTGAACGTTTTTGCCGATCCCTGCTCGCCAATTCAACTTACAGGGAAGGTAATGGTATCAATGGAAAGATAAAATTATTACGCATTAAATGATACCAATAATAATATTTACGATGCGATTTTCATTTTAAAATACTAATTTAAAGCTTGGGAATTTTTAAATATATCATGCCTTGCTTTTCAGGTTCGATAGCATTTGTCCAAAAAATTGTAATTAGTTGGCGCAAATCAGGTATTTTCGGTCAACGTCTGTTAAAATTATCTACAGAAAAATGAATTATTTTAATGAAGAACAAGTGGATGCACTAATGTTAATTCCCTATGTTCGACTTTGAGAATGGACACCCGGTATAACCCATCGCTGGAAAATTGCTTTAAACGTAAATTTTTATACGGAGTAGATGCTGCACAATTATTTCACGAAACTAAATTAATTTTTACTAAACGTTCTTGGGAGATAATTATTATGAAGTTCTCTAACAATGAAATTAAAGTAGTTGTAAGCTTACACTTCACGTTTCTCAATTATCACCCACGGCTACACCGGAGATTCTATTTTAGCATGTAGTTTACTCGGTGCTTAGCTTTGCTTAGCAGGCTAATATTCCTCCAAGTTTCAGATATTTAGCTGCAGTAAAAATTTGATTTTTACGTATCCTTCACATGTTACTTAAACACAATGAGTGGTTCAGAATTATTAATTAAAGTCAGCTGGATCATTTATTTAATGCACTTCTCCAACTCAGCCTTAAAGTAAGAAAAACTGTAATTTATAGTTTCTCCTCTGACATTGTGCATTAATCAAGTTATAACTACTTCTGTAAGTGTCAGAAAACTATTTTATTTTAAACTCGGCCAGCGCTTCAAAAAGTTTCAGAGCGATGCCAGTTTCATTCTTTATATTCGAATTTTTCATAATTCAGCAATTTTATATATTTATAAACGAGTGCAGAATTTAAGTGGCATTTAACTATAATATTCGTTGACAAATTTCGATCTGCAACTTATTCAGTTTTCAGGTTTTAATTAACAACTAAGCGATTTTGTGAAATTACACCTCCAACTATTAACGTACCTATGTCACAGCAACAATAAATGAAATAGGAGTATAGCAGTAGCTGCACATAAATTCTTGATTCAACTGTTATCACCAATTAATTATATAAAATATAGGCCAAACACACGGCTTGTAGGCCTTGTTAATAAAGATATCCATCTATAAATGTTTGCTGCAAAAGTTAACGGTGGAGGTTAATTGCGTTAAATACAAGTTTCGAGGGTTTTGCTGTTTTTTATTAAGCCTCTACAAAACTAAACTTTTAATTGGGCAAATTAACGAGTTATTTGTTCAGTTATAAGGCGCAATTTAAATAGATGCAAAGCAAGATAATGGCTTCCAGCACACTAAGGGATATCTAGTCAGAAATTCAATAAATTAGAAGAGGCTAAGAATAAATTATGTACATATATGTACACATATAGTCACAAATATTTGATAATTAATGAAATCTATGCTTTTAAAATAATATGTTAAACACTAGCTACCTTTCCACCTATCTGGCTGATTTGAGCTCTCGTCATCCTCATTCAGAAAGTTTCCACTCCCTGATAAAGATCTATTAATAAAATTCCCATTAACCCCAAGTTGAGCAGTAGTAACTACACCTACAAAATCAGGCTCCAATTTATTTTAAGATGGCAAAACTTCAAAATAATGTAGCGGCAGGCCATGGATTTAAACAGCAAAACAAAGATACAGTGTATAGTGAGCAAACACACAGCAAATGTTAGAAGTCACTTATGTTTATTACTTAAGTGAAGCCATACAGAAGATGAAAAATTATATAAACAGACCGAGTTTTATTAAAAGGCCGCCGAAACGACTTTTTAAAAAACGTTTATTTTTATTTTACAATGAAATATAACATTGGAAGCACACAGATTAGCTGCCAGACAATTTCTTACATCTAGCTACGAACTAACTGGAACTTATCTTAGAGGTGCAGGCTACTTGTATATATACTATGTCTAATCAGCTAAGATAAGCGTTATCTCTAAAAGGGAGCGTGAGACAGGAAGCCACGTGCGTTCAAGGTTGCAGACTTGCAGTTCACAGAAAGAAGCTATTATTCTTCAAGGTTGCAAGCTTGCAGTTTTACACAGGGGGCCATTGTCTAGTCATAATATAACTCGTCCGCCGATAAAATGTTCAATGGGTGGTATTCAAATATGCCTCCATTGAACTTACAAAGAGAAAAGAAAATTAAACTTATGCATTTACGTTAACTGGTTCAAAATCTTTATTTAAAAATCTAATAAGTTTAATCTTCATTGTGTTTCTATTATAATACAAATACAATATAAAAATTATTAACATAAGAATAGTACACAGAGTAAATATAATTGCAGACACACTTAAATTATCAGATTTAATATAATTAACAGGTTTTAACAAATTTTCATATTTATTAAGCTTAATTTGGTCCTCAACCAATTTCTGGGTGTCAACAGGTATCAAGTCAATCTTTGAAACATTTATGTGGTTCGATTCAGGAATTATTAAGCGGTCAATGTTTGAAATTTTTAAATTAACAATTTCATTTGAGGTTCTTTTTGCGGTGAATAACATGTGTTTTTGATTTATTGAAACAAGACAGTCTGAACTGAGGTGTAAGAGGTTAGTGCCAGATATTCCTTTTCTAAAATTCTGATTTTTACATTTGACGTCCAATATTGCTTCAGATGGGGAAGATATTAACCATGTCGCAGGATTTATTTGTGATATTTTGATCTCTGTTAAATTGAATAAATAAGGGATACATGTTTTATTTTTATTAAATGACAGAAGTTGTGTTTCGCACAATTTGTCGTTGGGGATTTCAAAGTAGTTATTTTGATTACAAAAGTAGGTGTCTAAAGTTATAAGTTTACAATGATTTATTTCAACGGGAATGCTGTTTTTAACGTTGAATAATAAAGTACTATATGTAGGTATAATCATACGAAATTGATAATTTTGGATAAAAATCGGAAATGGTATTAATTGTATCATTTGATAATCGTTAGTTTTGGAAGTAAGAGGTATTTCGAATATAAATGTAATTCTGTTTTTAACTTGGTAAACTTTTGTAATGATAATTGACTCGTATAAATGTAAATACTGTAACTCTGCAGGATATGGAATAGTTAAAGCTTTTTCTGATATGCTATTGAGATACGTCGAAATTTCATTTAGATTTTTAATTAAATCGTCATTATCAATTAATGACATATGCATCTGTTGATTTTGGGCAAAAGTTAATGCATTTTCTAGTTCCAAACAAGTGTTAATAAGTAGTTGTAAAAATTGAATTGCTTTTAGCAAGACTGTTTTTAAGGAGTATGTAGCGAGATTTTTGCCTAATTCCTCATTTTGTAAAATTATTTTATTTATATTTCTATCTAATAATTCCTGACTCTTCGCTATATCATTGATTACTGAGATGGTATCATTTAAAATTTTAGTTTGTTCTAATATAACGTCATTTTGAATTTTATTGCTTTCTTGTAGTTTAGTAATCATAGATTCATATCTGACTCCATCGTTGGCGTCGAGGTTGCCAGTTAAAAATTTGAAGGCGGATCCAAGTCCGTCGAAAAGTTAATTGAGAGGACTTTTATTAATTTTATGTTTAATATTGTGAAATAATTGATTCAGAAGTTTATCAGCTTTTTCTACGTATTGTTTTAATATTATAAGTTAATTGTTATGATTAATGATAACATCATAATCCTTTTAAATTTTGTATATTCAATAACATAACTTTTATTTTCGAGTAAAGGTATTACTTTCATTAAATTAGTTCTAAGTGTGTCATAACTAACAAATATAGGAGTACGTTTCCTAAGTTTAAGGGATATAATCCAGGATTATCTTTTAAATTCTTAATAATAATATCGCTCTGTATAACTGGTGATTGAGTCAGCAGGGTACAGGCGATGAAGAGGGTAGTAATCCTGGAAAAAGGGAGAGCAATAATTCCTTTTAGTCAGGGTGTTTTATATTTCCATTTTTTTTTAAATTAGATTTAATTTTGAATTTCAACGTTACTTCTGAAATTTGTTTTAACAAATTTTTTTTTAATTTAATTGGAATGTTTGATTTTTCCGAATTGGTTTTAATTTTAAATTTCATCTTTACTTCTGAAATTTGTTTTAACAAATACTTTTTCATTTAATTGGAATGTTTGATTTTTCCGAATTGGTTGTAATTTTAAATTTAATCTTTACTTCTGAGATTTGTTTTAACAAATACTTTTTCGTTTAATTGAAATGTTTAATTTTTCTGAATTTGAATTTAATTTTAAATTGTTGTAAAGGTTTTTCTTTGTTTTCCTTTAGCAATATCAATTATAAAGGTATGTTGCTGTGAACATTTAGTTTTAACGCGAGAAATATTGTGATTATTAAAATTGTAAATACCATATTATGCTGGTCTTTTTTTGTTTGTTAAGTGTAATTTTTATTTGAGTTTTTTCTGATTTAAATGATTTTAGTCTTAGGTTTTTTCTTAAGATATTTTTTAAAAATACTTTTGATACTTGAAGTTACTGGTTTATATATTAAAATTTATTTGCAATACTTAAAGTTTTTCAAAAATTCAGGGGTGTGTACAATCTTATTTCTTTCTTTAAACGCACGGTTAAAAATTTAGTTATTTTGGCAAAATTTTTGATAAATGTTCTTTAATAGACTATTTGGTTAAAAATGATTTTATTTCGATTTTTAAGTGCTGGGGAATTTTGATTATTGAATTTTTAGATGAATCTGATTTTATTCCTTCTAAAAGTAGCTATATAATCTAAATATTTTACAGATTTATGTTTAAATTATTAAATCTTATGAGTTGACTTTTATTGTCAGTTTCGTAACGGATAAAGGTATTTCGGGAGAGCAAAATACATCTCTGTATTGAAAACATAAATTAGTCAAAAGAGTTTATTCATCTTCGTTTAAATGGTCTAATCTCAAATTTTTTTTAATTGTTATTTAAATTAATTATCTAAAATACTGTTAATGTTTGGAGTTTTTATATTAAAGTTGTTAAATCTGATAGACTGATTTTTGTTGAGCTCATAATTTTAATTTTTATAAGATGAAGGATTATAAATATTAATTTCTTGTATTTCGTTTAAAGTATTAATTACGCTTGTTTTAAATTGATTATTGTATGATTTCAATTGCTGAAGGCATGACTAATTTTTCATTAACTTTTAATTTTGGAGTTATTTTAGTTCCATTTTTTTTTATGCTGATAAATTTTACGAAAAGTTCTGTACACAGGGTTAACTGTAGGTTTTGTTGAGAAAAATAAAAATCTTAATTTGTAGGTTTGGAAAAATTACATTAGTTTCACTTTTTTTTGTTTAGTTTTTACGGGTTGTAATAAAATGGTATCGTAGCTCTTTCTGTCTGAATATGCATCCATTTATAATCTATTCGTGCGGATAATTTTGAAAGTAAATCGGATCCAATAAGTCCTATATAGTCTTGGTTAAAATTATATAAATAACATGTATGTGTTCCGTTTTCATAAAAAAGACTGGGGATTGGTAAATCTGCAATTACGTTATGTTGAGAAATTCCATGAGATGTAACTATCTCGTATTCTGTTTCATAAATATAATTTGGAAAATGTTGTTGTACAAATTCTGGAGAAATTATTGTTTGTGAGCTACCTGTATCAATTAAAAGTTTATCGCCGGTGGCGGGAATTATAATATACGGAAGATCTGATTTTGAATTTATATTAAAAGTTAAAATATTCTTTTCCGAGGCTCTTAATAAAAATTTACAGTATCGTCTGGATCTGGATATTCGAAATAATCTGGGGTGTGATCTAAGTCTTGTGAATTATCAGGGTCAGAATATTCCTGAAGGTTTTCCTTAAAATTTTCTGGAGTTGAAAATTCTCCATTTTCAAATAAATTTTCGGTTAAGTCTTCATATTCATCCGGAGGTTTTTCTTGATGTTAATTTAAATGATTAAAATTTCTATTAACGTTCTGAGAATTTGCTCGATGTTTATTAGGGAAATTTGATTGTTGAGTAGCTGGTCTTTTTATAGTGCTAAAGTCCATAGGTTCTGGTTTATTTGTTGGTGAAAAATTTGGTTTTGGTGCAAATGCATTAAAGCTTGAATTTTGAGTTATTCTAGAATTATTAGGATTGTTAAAATTCGTTGGACTTTTAAAATAGTTGGGATTTTGATTAAAATTACTTCGATTTTGTTGGAATGGTCTTTGCATAAAATTTGGGTTATTAAATTTAGGTTGATATGAATTTTGTGTTTGAATATTGGAAGTTAAATTTGGTTTGTTTAATTTCTGACTTTGAAAGTTATTTTGATTTTGAGAATATCTGATATCGATTTCTTCTTTTACTATGCTTAAGGCTTGTTCTAGTGAAGTTGGGTTTCTACTTCTTACGAAGCTTCCTAAATTTTCATTTAGTCCACTTGTAAAAGTGCGAAGTGCTAAGTCTTTGTTAGCCTTTAATTTATAAGTGATAATGTCTTTTGATTCTTGACTCAGAGAAACTTTTGAATTATAAATAGCCAAATGGGTTATAAGTTTATTGAAAAATTCTATGGGAGAGTCTTTATTCTGTTTTAATTTGGTTAAATCAATTAAAAGATTCAATTCTGACCTTTGGTCGCCAAAATTTTCAATTAAGACATTTTTTAAGTCTTTCCAAGTATCATACTGGTAACCTGTAATTACTTCTAACGCTTGACCTTTTAATTTATTCCTTATCGAATTTAAAATTACTTGGTTGATATAATCGTTTGAATTTTCTGTGCAAAATTTAGTTGCAATGATTTCTGCGGATCTGATAAATTCCGAAAGAGTGGCTTGATTACCATCATATGTGGGAATTTCATTTAGTAAAGCTACGTTAAAATGTGGGGGAAACAATGATGCGTTTTGTTCAACCATATTTGGGTTGTTACAATTATTTAAAAATAAAATTCTAGGGATAGAATTTCTTGGTGAGCGTGATCGATCTCGTGACATAAAATTTTTACAATTGTTTCAAAATATAATTTTTTTTCTAATACTTCAAGATAATAGTGATCTAAACATAAAAATTTTGTAATTGTTAAAAAAAAAAATTTCTAGGTGTTTTTACTTAAGATTCTCGCCTTAACATAAGAATTTTTGTAGACAAAAATTAATTTTACTTTATTTGTTTCACTTGAGTTTTAATTTTGTTTTATGTTAGTAAACAGTTTACTGACTAGGGGGTTGCTTCTAATGCCTTGTTAGGAACCCTACGCGCAAGAACGCAAGCACAAATGCAAATTAAGCACACCTAGTATGTGCAGCAATTGGTCTGGCTTACTACGTTCTGCCTGATCTTATAAATAAATATTTAAAACTATGTTAGTATAATTTTAAATTTTTATATTATTTAACTTTGTTGCTTTAGGCGAACGCTTTAATAATTATCACTTTTGAAAATTATATTACGTTACTTTGTTGCCTTTGAAATTTTTACTTTGTTGTTTAGGCGAACGCTTTAATAATTATTACTTTTGAAAATTATATTACGTTACTTTGTTGCCTTTAAAATATACCTTTGCTTTTTCTCTAAAGCTTGAAAATTATTATTTTTAAAATATACCTTTGCTTTTTCTCTAAAGCTTGAAAATTATTGTTTGAATTATAAAAATATGCACTTACATTGTGCGTTAAAATTGACGAACGGCGTGCGATCCTGTTGATGTCGGCTGGCCTGCGAACAGCTAGGTCCTGAAGTCCGACTTTGGATAGTCTGCTTTGCGCTAGAGCGTTATCCAAAAGTTGTCCTGGGGTCGTCGTTGTTGACATTGCCAAACCAGAGACTGATCCCAATGATCAAGTGGTCCCAATGATCAGATGGTTCCAATAACCACGGAGGAGCAGGAGCTGGGTCGACGGGCGCTTCTCACGATCGGGCGATGTTTGTCCCTATTGGAGATGTCCGAAGATCCGCTGGGTGGTAGGTGTCGATTTGCGGCAAAGAGCTGAACCTCAAGGAAAGTTGCTGGTCGACTCGATGTTTGTAGTTTTCCAGGTTTTCCTCCACAAATCCGAACGACTGCGCCAGTTTTATTAAAAGGCCGCCGAAACGACTTTTTAAAAAACGTTTATTTTTATTTTACAATGAAATATAACATTGGAAGCACACAGATTAGCTGCCAGACAATTTCTTACATCTAGCTACGAACTAACTGGAACTTATCTTAGAGGTGCAGGCTACTTGTATATATACTATGTCTAATCAGCTAAGATAAGCGTTATCTCTAAAAGGGAGCGTGAGACAGGAAGCCACGTGCGTTCAAGGTTGCAAGCTTGCAGTTTTACACAGGGGGCCATTGTCTAGTCATAATATAACTACCGCTCACCCGATAAGTTAACGCCATGGTGCTTGGTCACGTAATAAAAATGTTGGTGAGATCTTTAAGAATAACAATAAGGAGAAGTAAGCCTTATAAATACACATTTTGTTTTGATCATTTTCTACGTAAATTCAGAAAAATAATATCCATTACTGATATTTACAGTCTGAAACGAAAACAGGCGAAAACATAAAAAGAAAAAGCGACAGCGTGGTATGTTGAAAAGCACAACAGGTGGAGGGAGATAGAAATCTAAAACGTATTTTTCACCTTGATTTTTAGGCTACGAGCGAAATAGTAAGCAAAATTTTTCTTACAATAATTATGAATGGGAGACTGAAACGCTACTTATCCAGGCAGATTCCACGATCTCAGACAAATGATCGAGAAATCACGAAAAATTAATAAATGCATTTACATCTCCACTATTGACTATCGAAAAGCTTTTGACAGTCTGAAGTGGGAGTGCCAAGCTATCTAATTTCTATAGTACGGAATCTCTATACCGGCAGTAATGCCGTAGTTCAAATGACAAACCAGATATCTGAACCCTGTAAAGAAACAGAAATTAGATAGGGTATACTATCGCCTATGCTGTTCAATATGCAGTGTTATCCAATTTCGATGCTTACCAATAATATTTCGAAAACAGTAAGATTTACAAGGTCAGTTAGAATTGTAGATTCTAATGCAAAGTAATATTAAAAAAAATAAACTGAACCTAAGCGTCTTAGCTTTGAGTTATGTCCACAAAGGAAAAACTATGGTTTTTGTTTACATTGATAATTAAATTGCTTAGAACAAAACTATGTTGACATTATTATGACTCTTTCTAAAGAAGGGTTCAAATCTACTTTTCTATTTTTATTTATTTTCATAATTATAGAGATATTGATCCTGACTTTTTAGGCACTTCGATGACACCATTACGAAGAGCTTCCTCTTGTCACTAATATAAGGTAACTAAATAATCACAGCCTACTATAAATAAAATCTTTTTCAAATATCTCGGTTATGTATGAAAAGAGATAGTGATGCCGCTCAAGATCTTGCCTCGATCTCGTCTCGATCTCATCTCGAGAATTCTTGAACTCTCGAACTCTCTAAGAAATTTTATACATTGATATGGTCTTAATACGGCAAAGCATTTTAAATAAAAGGTAATTAACATGCAGTTTAATTATAATGCAGATAAAGAGGATATGGAATAGAATAATAAGGTTTTCTTATTAAAAATTCTATTTCATACAATGGTATCGACAGTTCTGCAACAAATTTGACTGTCCATTACTGCAAGAAAGGTCGGTCAGAAAGAGTCATAGTTATTAATTTAAACATTTGAAATTGTAAACGATACCAGCTAATTGTCCATTTGTTGATTGAAAATGTAGCTCAAATTGGTTGATGACAATAATTTGGAACTAAGTCAGTTATTATTTGAAAAAGTAAATATTATTAGAAAAGATCAAACATAAGTTTGTTTCTTACATATTTGTTGTATAAAAGGGTTATGGTTGCACAGCGATGCATAATAATTGGAGACACACACAATTTGAGAACAAGTGAACCTATAATACAAAATGTTTAGCTAAGAAGGCACAATGGTTGAAAAGTAGGAATCTATTAACTTTTTTGATATTTGATTTCCAAGGTTTTGGAGACTACAAGAAAATCACAATAACAGTTGTGTGTGTAAAATTTTTAATTAAAATAGACGCCAGTTTTAAAATCAAGTAAAAAAATAAAATAATATAATTATACTTGTATGTACGCAGTAGAAGTGCATGTATAAAGTAAAAGTGATCATAATAAGAAGTTTTGAAGAAAAGAATATGAAAATTGTTGAGAGTAGGCGGAAAGCATAACTCGTAGGCGTTGCTGACAAGGATGTAAGTGAGCAGTTCCCCAGTAGATGCAAGTTCATTGTGTAAATGAAGATAGTTTGAGCTCGAAGATAAAAAAGCCAGAACGTACGTGAAGAGAGATAATATTCCAAATACCAGATCTGCGTGAAAAATATACAAAATTATATGAACAAAACTGTTAATTGGACAATTGTAAAATTGATGAAAGTAAATTATGAATAAATGAGACAAAGTTAACAGTGTTTAAGCGAAAGGTTTGCGAAACAATTTAAAAATAAACAATAAATTAAACCGCATATAAACATACAGCATTAATTATTTAAATTGATTTTAATATAATAACTATAATACTAACGATAATATGATTAAACCTATAAATATGCAAACATGCAGGTTTATAATCAATAAATGTTAATTGCCTCATATTTAAAGTGTTATGTGTTTTATTTGTGCATGTTCTGATTAAATTTCTGCAGTAACCCATGCGAGATTGACAGCAGAACAATTGAATTTGTTACAAATGCACGCTAGCTGTGGACCAAGAAAGGCAGGATATAATATAAACTGATAAAACCCTGAGAATAAATTTTCATTTAAATTATATTAAACTAAAGTCATAAAGGACCATAGCAATTTCTACAAAGTTATCTGATTATTCCATTCTATTAATATGAAACAGTTAAATGAATTATGTTACCACGAATTACAAACTACAGAAATTACTGATACATTCATCTGCCACAGGGCAGAACCTCGATTGTTCAATGTGGCAGGTCCTCCGGGTGGCAGATGGGGGAAATCCTGGAAACAGGACTGCTCCGAATATTCACAATAAGGAGCCGTGGACCAAATGAGGTTACATTGGGCCAATGCCCCAATTTTGTAAAAAATCAAACCGTTACAAATCCTAAGAATTATACGCCGGACGGTTCAAACAGACGACGAATTAACCACAGCCAACGGATATTGAATATAGGAACATGGAATCTACAAAGCCCAAATAAAAAAAATTACGAAATATTTTACTAAATAACAAGCACAAAATTTGTATATGTGCCGTGCCCTCACTGAGACAAACAAGAAAGGTGCTGGCACAAAAAAATATAAGTATTTACACTTTTACAGTGGAGTAGGGAAAGACAATCGGATGAAAAGTGCAGTCTCGATAGCTCTCTATATAAAGCAGAAGCGTTACATCACTCAATGGGAATCTGTAAATGAAAGAATAGCAATAGTTAACCTAAAAAATATAGTTGGACGAGACATAATAGTAGTAGCCGAGTACGCCTCGACGGATGATGCGAATACAGTAATAAAAGATCAGGTTGAATACCAATTAAACATTAAGATAGCTAAAAGAAAAGAAATTGTCTTAATTGGTTGACCACATAGAAGGAAGAGGAAATCATCGTCCTGATTGCGAAAGTGGAAAGTGCTAATTTCTAAGCCCCGCCCACTGTCACTCAACCGCGATGGCAGTTGTCTATAAATTTTGCCTCTGGCGTGGTTTACACATTCAGCTCTTTTGCTTTTCCTCCTGATGAAACGCCTTACAATGGTAGGGAAAACGTTAAGTTCTTCGACCTCAATAATCACACGGTCTAATACCGGAAGTCGTTTGTTACTTAAGAATGGATACGTTATGCTCCCCACCATCACAACAACAACAACAGGGATATTCAAGTGTGTAACCAGTGCTACATCCATCTGTATTATTGGAAACAATCAAACTTTATTATAGTGAAATGTATAACAAACTAGCGAATTTATTTCGAGCCTCTTTATTATTATGTTTTATCGGAAAGTCATCAGTCATCACTGATGTGCATTTAAAATGAGAAAGTTAGTATCAATATCTCCAAAATTATTAAAATTAATGAACATATCAAATCAGCTTTGGGCTCCTTTTAAAGTGTCCTAATAAGTAACATAATAATCAACCTATAACGAAAATAGTATATTATGTATCAAGTTTTATAAACGTCATTTTAGTCACGAGTTTTATTAATCACGAGCGAAGCGCAGCGGAGCGAGTGTTTAATACAATGAGTGATTAATAAGTTTATTAAACGAGTTGCATACTATACTTTTTCTACGACCACAAATTTAGAGAATATAACATCATATTATTTCATTAAAATTTTGACATTTATTATATTAGGTTAAATTATGCTTGACAAACGTCAAAGTGACGGTTGAAAACTAACTTGATTTTAGTTTTGGCTGTGACTAATAAAGCAAATACTATTTGAACCTAACTTCACCCCATGACTAAAACATCGTTCCCAACTTCAGCACATGACTAAGAGGCTCTTTAGTCATAGGTTATGAAGGCATGATTAAAAGGTCACTTAGCGACGTGTATGTTAGTATGTTAAATGGCATTTTAGTTACAGGAGTAGAAAAAATCTGTAAAAGGCTTTACCCAGAACTTCCCTCGTGAACATTGTAACACTAAATAATTTTACAAATCAAATTAAGTTAGGAGCACAAATATCTTCACGTTTCTAATAAATTAAATAAATTAAAAAAAAATGTATCCCGCTGGGGTTTGAACCCGCCGCATCTGCAGCTCGAGCATTCTCAATCCTCACGGAATCTCCGCAGAGGATATAAGTACAGCGAAATTCCATCTGCGCTACCGCGTCTCTTCGGGAAAAGTCCGGCGCGCGCGTCTCTTGAAGAGCACGGTGTAATGGTTGAAACATTTTCACTCCTTTGTGACATTATCCTTTATCGGTTGAGTCTTATTTTCGGAAAATATAAAACCTGACCTACGTGAAAGTTATTACTGCCTTTTATTTCAAAATTAACACACAAATAAACAAAATTTTATTTTTTTGAAATACTCACCCTGTATATATTTGTATGAAATTGTACCGGTTTCATGCGAGGTAGATATATAATATGTATTCAAAATATTGTCTTCCTCCGACAAATAGTTGTTGAGCTATACTGCCAACAGACAGACAGACAGACAGACATACAGACGGACAGACGGACAGACGTACAGACAGACAGACAGACAGACAGACACACAGACAGACAGACAGACAGACAGAGTGACGGAATTGAGAAAACCTCTTTTTCGTCATCTAGGGACCTTGAAACATGAAGATCTGAAACAATCTCGGAAGGTGGTTTTTTCGTGATTCCAATACTTCCTTCGTCTTTCAGACCAGGGAAGTAAAAACGGAAAACTTATTTTTGTTTTTTAGATATAACTTAAGAATTAAAACGACTAGGTTCAATCTTTTTTTTTGAATATTATTCACCATTAGAATCCACCGCTTTGCCCAAATTTAACTGACCTTGTGGCTCTTGCCGTTTGCGAAATGAGCCCCAAAATAGAAGAACACTGGAGAACTGGACTAAAGGAATTGTCATAAAAGGAGTAAAAGTTAAAAATCTACATTATCCTGATCATACTATCTTACTTGTGAATAAACAAAAACAATTGTAAGAATTAGCAAAACTAGAAGTGGAAAGCAACATATAGGTATTGAATATCGGCCACGAAAGAAGTCAATATATAGTATATACAGTGTCTGGCAACGATGAGAGGGTGGATATTTCTAAAACTATCAGAGCTACATTAAAATCGCTTATAAAAAAATTAAAAAAAGAAGGTACTTTTACTATATACAATATTTTTGATTATAGTGTGTGGTTCAAGAAAGTGTGGCGAACTAAACCTACTTTTTTATATATCTCCAAACAGTTGACGTTAGAGCCGTACAAGTTGATATTAAAATGATTAAGATTTCAATACAAAACCCTTACGTTACCTACATATAGGGCATTTGTTAAAAAAGTACGTTTAGTTTGTCACACTTTGGAGTCTATCAGAATCTCCCATTCCTTGCAGTATTGTTAATGTAATAGCGAGTGCAGAAACAAGCTCATTTAATTCGAGATTCAGATTTCAATAACATTCATCGACGATTTACTATCGTAAACGGAATCCAATTTCATTAACTAATTTTCTAGACATAAAACTGTGAAAAAAATTATGGAAAAATAAGCACAAATTGGCATTGCAAGAAAGTCAAAGCAAAAATAGATATTTTAATTTAAATTTTTATACAACAAAAAGATATAGAAAATTGTTATCACAGGTTTAGTAGATCGAGCGCTCACCTTGTCAGAAAACAAATTTAAAACTTATTACAGAAATCCTAGCAGAAAACAATTCCGCTATAAATTTCATTGAGAATGTAATTCGTTGAATTTTGGGCCAATCATCATCTTTTGAATTTAGGGCATTGGTTAATACGACCTTCTACCATACTGAGAATATAGCAACGCACGAGTTTCGATTTGGTACGAGCTAACTTGGTTCTGTTTCACGTGTCAAATGAACTAATTTAGAAATTTCATTTTAGTTTTCTAGATTAGGTCGTACGTTTTAAGCATAAAACGCAACAAAAAGTGTGGTAATAAAATAGCATTGCGCACTTTCTGGTATGCGAGTTTCCACTTGCGACTTTGAGCTTGACTTGCTTATTGCAGGATGCCTAGATTCTAAGATACGCCATTTATATATTCAAATAAACATTTTGCAATTTAACAATATAGTGCCGTGAATTAGTTTGCTCACGTACGTGTTTGAAATATTCTTGCTTATGCTGTCCTTCATGTATCAAAGCAGCAGTACTCTATATACCCGTGCCTTGTAATTAAATTAATAAAACGCTATATTTGTAAACGCCATCTGATCACGTTAAGTATTTCATATTATTTTCATGTGAATATCATAAAATTTAAATATATTACTTCGGTACGAGGAACTATGTTTCTATATTGCTGTGAAATTATTAACTAGTAATTAAATATGTTTATTTGCAGGAACAGTTACCCTTGCACTTAAGATTTACTTTTGGGACCTGTCGTTGCATAAAAATTCTTGTTTTACAACTCAGAGTTTATAAAATACAATACACGATATCAAATAGTTCGTGGGTTTATGAAAGTAAACAATAATAACACTATTTGAGGATCGAAAAAAGGAAACGTTGTTTTATTACTTCTTCAAATACCCATTATTGCCAGCTTAATTATCAGAATAGAGCTCTACATTACAATAAAATTGCGCAAGCTATAATGTGAACACGTTGCACAAAATTATTTTTTTAACCTGGTTCTCCACGCTATTGTCGACCCTGTGTAAAATTTGCAAGCGTACAACGCTGCTTCCCAAATGACCCCAAGATGGCTGCTGGATTGAATTCGAACAAACGCAAATTTCTTCGAAGTAGTTCTAATATTGCACCAAAAAGCGTAAACCAAGCACTAAGTTTGATTCAAAATACGATTAACTATTGACTGCTATTTATTTTCACGCAAGGAAATGTTTCAAGACAAATTACAACAGACGTTAGGTCAAAACATATAACTTAACCTCTAAAATGACCACCAAATGTGAGAGGTTACCCTGTCGAACATAAATTATCGGCGCTCTACTCTTTTATACCCCTCGAAAAAAAGGTGAATGCTTAAATCTAAACCGTTAATTGGCCGAAATTGATATCACCTTAAAAATAAATTCAATGCGAAGATGAAACAAATTCTAAACGCTAATAACAAAAATGCGTATGCTAATTGTATGAAAACCTTACATCTAAACTGAAAACCAATTACACCATCGTCTTCAGAGCATTTCGGTGCGTAAATGTTCCGAATTTTACAGCGATCCGTGCTGGTCTCGTGTCGAACAGTTTGTAGCATGAATCGGCCTTCGCCCCATACACAACCCAGGTGTGATGTCTGAAAGGTGGTTCCACAACCCTACTGCACGTCTGTGGAATGGAATTAACGAAAATCTGCCCATATTGGCCGACGTGACATTTGCATGTTGCAATGTCGCGTGAGGTCGCGGAGTCTCACAGCTCTACTAGTGGTTGAAAGCCCCAATGTGTCCAATAGAACCTCCTCCAAGTATGTACCTGCTTTATACACTGTACCGACTCCACTGGAGCATGTTTGGAGCAATAACTTGTTTCGTAACAGCTCTAATGACACTGATACATAAGTTCATAGCTTTAATGTGCACAATATTCAATTTTCTCCGCTTTCAGGCCCCCAATTTTTAACTCACTCATGCTCTTCAGCTACGGCCATTCAATTTTGTAGCTGCGGCCCTAAGTTTGTGTTTCCGACAACCACGGATTTCATCCGACCCCAGACCAGTTCCGATTGTAGTTTCGGCGCACACCAACGGCCTAATCTGCTTCGCCAGTGCATCGAGTGTATACATTTCTGATGTTTTGACCCGGTTTTATATGCACATCAATCGTATACACTTCAGTTTAGTATTTATAAGCGCACTTTGAAGCGAGCACTGTGACACGAACAGCAGGTGGCACATACAGTTGTTCAAAATATTTTATTCTGTAGCACTAATACTAACATGTGGCCGTATACGTTTGCTGGATCTTTGTGTGCCCGAATGGAATATCCAAGTAAATTTTGATCTGGTTTTACCAAAACATAATCGCACATTTTGTCAACGGACAACGAAAGTATCCAGAATTTACTTGTTGCTGTATGAAATGCACTTTGCATGTGTGCTTACCTTAATTCAACTATGGGTTATGTGGCTACTATATACAAGAATCTCCTATATTTTACTTTTGAAATAGCTTATGCCTTAAATGTGACTATTTACAGCAGTCGAATAAATTCTACGTCAAGAAGATCTGTGTGTGCCAGCAATTTTCCTTATGCAAATTAAATTTTGTTAGTTACTCATTACAATATTCCTTAAATCTCCACCGTACAAACGAATATGACAGCAATACATAGTACGTTTTATTTGCCTGCATACACATATTAAAAAAAATTCACTGTGATTGCGTCGAATTTATGTCTTGTTATTGATGTGATAGGTTACGGTTTATCAAGGATTTTGTAGATTTTTGAGTAGCACCTTTTAAATTTAATCTTCCTTACACGTTTTGATATTCAATAATATCGGAGAATGTTCCAATTTGTATTTTGCGAATTTTTGGTTATTTAAATTGGGAACGTCTGTATTTAGATATATTCAGTTTAGTGTTAACCCAGTCCCTACTACCGGAGTTTGGTTAGCCAGCCTCGTTGAACGGAATGGTCATGGAACAATTTTTGGATATTCACAACTTTCTATCTCGCTCACTTTGAAGAGTGTTATGACGGTTATTGGTTTAGTTTGGTGCTATGAATTGTTGGAGCGTTCAACGGCTAACAAATTCTCTAATAGCAAGGTCGACAATTTCTACTTTTTCTTTTCAATTGCATGAAGTATTCGTTAGATTTTGTGTCTTTATAATTTTTTGGTGTTTGCTTAAATTTAGATCTAAAATAATAAAACTTGAGTGACTGCGACATGCTGTTTTGGGAGCAAACGTAATCTAGCTATGCTGTTTATTGAATAAAAAAATACTAAAAATAGAGATACAATAATATTCCAATAGTAAAAATGTTCTATGTAAGTTTTATATAAATTTTCCCAACATATTGTATTATAGGGGCCATGTTTCTAAGAGCAACCTCTAAAATCAGTTTTATGCAATCTGTCATCCAAGGCGCTTCTAAAGAGAAGGATCTCGACAGGACACATATCCTGCATAATTTAAACGCAATCGGATAACAAAGTAGTGGGCCTTGCATCCATTAGGCGCACAAAGAGCTCCCATTCCGCCAAAGTTTCAGTTTTACACAATTCCCCGCATTTAAATAATTTAATTGCCACAAGTTGCGAAGAACACGGGCATGGTGGTCGAATGTGCACTTGGGCACTATTTGGACTCAGTTGGGTCGCGGTTTGGGTCAAAGTTGAGTGCGGTAGGAAGCAGCGCCCTCTGACCGGTTCATGCAAGGCTGCTAATGCAAACGCTTTAAATGAGCCTTTGAAAATTCGCAAAAACGCTGAATCCTGCACTGGGGGTGTTTGCTCGCGTGCCGAAGCCAAACGAAATCGTCAGCTCGAGCTCTCGGAGAGCTTTTTGTGCCAAATACGCATTTGAAGTGCTTTAAGTAGCTCTTGAGTATAGCTGCTTCATTTAAATGCAGAACGTTCTTGATCTAAGTGAGGCGGCCTGAATGGGAACAGGTTTTTTGCTTCGAGTGATTTCTTAAAGAGCATAATTAGGGGAGGCTTCGCTCCTGCAATGATTAGAAAGAATGGTTGAGCTTTTAGATGTAGTCGGCGTCCTTACACCGAGAGACTGGTTTAACAACCCGAACAGGGATTAGCTCCTTTTATGGGAAAACTACATCTCAAAAATGTATAGATGAGAGCACGATGAGGCTATTTAATAAAATTAAAGAGTGGAAAGTAATACGTTGTTGCTAACCAGATAAAAAAATGACAAATGTGTCAATGTCTGAAATAATGTCATAAATTGATTTATTTTTAGGGGACGGCGACAATGTTAAAATATTTTGTTTGCTTTGACATATTTGGTAGGGTTCAGTTAATTAATAAAATGTACCATTGACAATACATTCGATACACAATATTTAAAAAATAGTAGAAAACTGCTATACGAAAAGATTGAATTCATACATAGTCCGAGTAGATTAACTTACTTTTAGAAAAATTGACATTTGAAGAACCTAATGCACTTGCTTGCACGAATTATTTCACATGTTTCACCAATAATCTATCCCACCTTTCACAAGAATCTATAATACAGCAAATAATATCGATCTATTCGCACAAACCTTAAAAGACGATTACTTCAATGTTTAGTGCAAGTTATACAGGACAGTGTGGGCGGTTCCACAACCTAACCACTTGACATATTTTACTCAAATTGTAATATTGGATAATCTGAAAGCAATTGTTTCAACAAGCGTGGAAAATATTTAAGATAAAATAGGCGGTTACCAGGTCCCGAGATTTTCTTGACAAATATTGTAAAATTCTCAAGTGCTTCCCTAAAGCACAGTCCAGTGCTATGAAATAGTAGTTCTTAAGAACTCTCTTAAAAATAAGGGCGAGAA
Organism: Agriotes lineatus; assembly: GCA_940337035.1. Classification (NCBI taxonomy): domain Eukaryota; kingdom Metazoa; phylum Arthropoda; class Insecta; order Coleoptera; family Elateridae; genus Agriotes; species Agriotes lineatus. Next base: position 160,148,893 of record OW679196.1, on the reverse strand, counting down.
ATTCTTGATAATTTCAGCTGTTAAAAATCTTATTAACAAATAGATATACAAATCTATATTTCTAATCCCATTTATGTAATCCCAAACTGTAAATTGCCAGATATTGAATTCAAATTTGGCTTTTCTGGCGTTTTTCGAAAATATGGATAATAAAACCACCCACTTACTTCCTCAGAAGACACAGCCTATACAATAATGAGCACTTTATAACTTTAAAACTCGCGAAGAAAAGCAACCAATACAAATTACTCAAATTATGGCACCGGTCACTTTAATTTGGAAGTGTGGCAGTTAAGCTACGCGAAGCTAATTGACTAGTGTCGTAAACTGAGTAATTAGTGTTGCAAGTGACAAATTACATCCCCGATTCGAGTGGTGAAAGCTCACAATTTAAAATTCGGATCTCGGCCACCTTACGCATCTGTGAACTGCAACGAGCAGATAGCGCTAAACTGTTTTGGCAACAACGACCTGTTGCTCAAGAATTGCAGCAATCCCACTGATCGCATGCAGATAAAACTGCGGAGCAATAAAACCATCAAGTGGCGCAAGTGTTCGAACGAAAGTTGTCTAAAACGTTGGCCGAAAAGACGTCCGACGCCCTGCCGCACTAGAAACGGTGCTCAGTGGCTAACTGCACTTTCGAGGAAACGTAGAGTACATCTAGATACCGACAAGGAACAAGCAACTCTCCACTTACGCAACTGGGAAGGCTATGTAAAGACGGACACGAAAGCGCCAGCATCCACTTTCATTTCAATAATTCGGTTTACAACGCATCATTTTTATTGCGTTCGTTAACTTAGCCTGGCCCAGGGCGCGTTTACTGTTAATGCATAAAGTGGTTCTTACTATATGTGTATTTGTATATCTTGCTACAAGTATGTATATATGCGTGTGATCGTTAGTAAATTTTGTTTAATTAAATAAAGTGTGGCTGTTTTTCCTTCAGTATTACCATTTTAAAATACTCAGGCTATTATCATCAACACCTGTTGACCAGCAAAAGCCAAACTGGACATATATAACGCTATATGTAACAACAACAAATTTACAACGACATGAGAAGTATCTAATGTGCTGACAATCCACAAGCCAGGGCCACTTGGTTATCGCCATATCTCATTTACTTGTACCATGTAGAAAATTATGGAAAAACTATGGTTCAAGCACTGCTACATCCTGGAAGCAAGTAACCATCGTGCATACTAAACATCAAGGTCCATAACATTTGATAAGTCTTGCAAGCGAAATGTGCGAGACGTCCACTACAATCAGCCTCTATCGGTTTTGATATGGCATGGAAATATTATATTATCAAGACCTTTCACGATTATGGGCCAAATGGACACGTTTATAACCTTCTGTCAAAACTTCCTTGCACCAAGAAGTTCGAGAGTTAGGTACAAACATTTGTATTCTAACATTAATGGTATTCCGCAAGGCTCTATCCTTAGTGTCACACTTTTTTGTTACCATTAACAATACGGGCGTCAAGTTTAATCATTTGCAGATGATCTGACCATACTTTGCAAGGTTAAAAATCTCAGCACACCTATAGAAATCAATTGATAACTTAACAAATTGGTCCTAACAAGTTCGTAAAGTTTTCACTAGTTTAAACAAGAGCTATTTACGTTTGCCAAAAAATCACCTGTAATTAACAGCCCAGATTGACGTTTCAGAACTATGCAATTTACTATGCAGGATGTATACAGCTACTTGGATACACGGGAGAACGACCGCAAAAATCCGAGTATTATAAGTCCTTGCGTAAAAGAAATGAAGTACCGATACTTTTTCCGTGCTACTAATAATTTGTATATATACGCCGCTCCAACAGGATATGGAAAATAGGCAGTTCAAAGACAAACTGGAAGCATCGACAAACAAGGTGATCTTCTGCCTGAAGCAAACGACGACCAAGAACAAGAGCCCGTCTTCTAGCACCGTGAAGAAACCTGCAACAGTTCTAAAGCTAGGGATTGGTATTCTTAAATTCAAGACAGGCTGCTGATTTGGGCGTGTCTTGTAGCATGCGTGTGATATAATAGTGCGAGAAAAATAGAAATATCGAGCGCGGCAACGGACTTCTAAACAAACTGAGTACTTGCGAATTGAAAACAGTTATTCTAGAGTCTTACTCATGTTATATAAATGTAAATGCATTGCAGATACAGTTACTCTGTTGCTTTGTTGATTTGTAAACACGACTAGCAACAAGATGTTGCGCGTTAATAATCCGTCCTTATTTAAAACCGTTGCGTTTAAAAATGGCAACTTATTCTGGGGTTAATCCTAATTTCATATTATTTTATATGTGTATTTGAAAACCAACATATATTTGTATTGCATTGAGTGTGATCAGATTGACCTTTATTTGAGTAGAACGTTGGAGTATATTATATTTTCAGTGTTACGAGCAAGATTGGTTAACCTCCGGAGCTTTGTTTCGTTGATTTCTCCGTAACCACGATTGGGATAGAGGTAAGATCTCTATTTTTGTAAACTGAGCTAACTAGGAAAACAAACAAGGCATAGGGTAAAGTGGTATTACAAAAATTAAAAACAGCTATGTGGGAACTAAAAGCGGCATTGCATGTTTTATGTTTTACTATTTTAATTTTGGTATAGCGCTTGGTCTAAATGTTTTAATTTTCAATTCCTTGAAAATTATTCTGTCATTCCTATCTGAAACATCTTTGCAACATATTTTACATTTTTATATTTAGGGTTTTCATGTAAAAAATCACAAAACTGGGTACATGACGAATAATTACTTCTTGTTTACTCCAAAATAAAATTATTCCTTTTCCAGTTTGTGAAATTATATGTATATGTATTTTAGATGTAACAACGGTTGTTTATTAAACAAACTAGATTACTTAAACATCGCAGCACATTAATTATTCTCAGCTCTTCGACATTCAACAGCAGGATTGCTTATGCAGTTTTGCTATTTGGAGTGAAACATATTATTCTTCTTTCTATCTCCATGGCCGTTGCTGAATGTTTACAATCACCGTGGCTATTTTTGCACTATTAACAGCAACTGAAAGTAGTTACTGTACATAAAATATTGAAAAGAAGACGAGCATTTATGTTTGTCGCAATCACGCAATCAATGGCGACCACCCCAAAGTTATGTATTGTGAAGATAGCATAGGAAAGTTGGGAAATTAAAAAGAAGTCGAGTATGTCACCCTGGATGAACGACACAAACTATCTGTCTTATTTCTTCACCAGTTTCAGTAGAATATTAGTGCAAAAAACTAAAAAGTCTTTGGGCAGGATTGGTCGCTTTTATTTATATGCATTTGTCGATATGTAGTCAGGTTATTGGTAAAACCGGTTAAGTGGGCGTGTAGTAACCCTGTAAGAGTGGCGAAATAGCACACTACCGGACTGCCGAGCTTGAGGTCACGAGTTCAAATCACGGTGTTAGTAGGATTTTCTTTAAGGTTATAGAAAGATGAGGATACATATTTCTATCCCTTTGTTTTTAAATTTGAAATTGCACATTATCTGCGCTCTCTGTTCCATCGGCGCTCTGTGCTAACGGTATTGATGAATTACCGACTCGATTTCAAACCGATTTCCCCCATCTAGGCTTGATTGATTCACGTTTACGTCTCGGCCGAAGTTGTCGCACATATGGCGCGATCATGTGTATAACATAGGATGATAATGGCAATGCCACATTGAAAGCACCGGTTTAACAGAGTATAAAGACTAAATGTGTTTTAAGGAGTCGGGGTTCCAAAAGAGCTTATGCTTTTGCTCAATGCCAACCATGGTGTTTTGTTATAAGATAATAAATTTACGAAAATAACTTAAAACTTATTAAAATTATTTATTTCTACTGTAGTTTACTGAAATTGCTTGGACAAGAATTTCACTTCGAAAAGGCATTTGCATCCTCTCTTATGCAATATGGAGCAAATGCGTCAGATTTTAAAAGAGAGTCAACGCAAACGCATCGAAAGCAAACCCTAGCTCCAAGAACAACACCTAAAGAACCGCGAAAAAACAGAGCCGGAGAAACTCGGGAAAAGGAAATTTCATAAAGTTCCAATAGGATCCCGCGGTTAAAAAGAGATTTACATTATGCGACATAAAGAAAAACTTTCGAAAGTACAACATCGAATAAGGCGCAAAGTTTGCGGGGGCGGAGATCCATCCGGAAAATCGTTTCCTTTGCGCTGCCCGGAGGAATCCAGATGAGCCTACTTTTATTTCGCCCGGAAATACAAATTAAGCAATTAAAGATATTTCTGCGTAGCGTACTGCCTCAGCTTTGCCTTGTTTGGTGTTTACGGGCGCAGAAAAACAAGGGTGAGCTCTGTAAGTGCCCGGGAAACGCGAAAGTGTTCCCCCCATTGAACGACAGCAGTAGTTCGGAAGTTTTGGCATTACGCTCCTATGTCTAAAGTTTTCGCCTCTCAAGATTTCTGGAAACACCCGAAACTGAATCAATTTCCTCCTGCAAGCCAAATCTTGGCGAAATTCTCGTATGTATGCACGACATGCTAGACACTGAATATAATCCTTATAGTAACAGCGAGCGAATTGCATACGAAATTCACAGAATAATTAAAAATCTCGGTAAAGGGGAACATCACTATCAAGATATTCAATAACTGAGTTTTAGTGTAATATTTTGACGACTAAATTTCAAAAAGGTTTGTCATCGATCTTAAATATTTTCAAATTCTTTTCTCTGTGGAAATAAATATGTTCCTGCTAGTTATAGTTTGCAGGATATATGCGCCATTTTAGTATTATTATTAGTTTAGGTTGGTGTGTTGTATATTATGCCTCGGGTGAAAGCTGTTGTCCCAAGTTGAGATGGAATATCTGACAGAAAACATATTCGATAGAGAATTTGAGTCATTTGAGGCATTTACTTAGATTATTCATGAAGAAGTTAGCGGTATGAGTCGCATGACGATAGTGAAACCCTTAATTTGGAGGCCCAGGCATTTTTAAGCTTCTGCCACCTTACAGGTTGAACAAGTTTATCTCAGCAGAGCCCTGTCGAATCAAAACGCTTGGTGTCGATTGTACTAAGGTAAGAGGGTTTCTACTCCCCTAGCCCATCGTGGAGAGTTTAGGGCCGTGGTGTCGCCACTTATCCAGCTTTGTAGTTTAGTATAAAAGTGCAGATAAAGAAGGAACAAATCGGTCAAGGAAAACCAAAGTAAAGGTAACCAATAAAGAAACTCTCCTAAGACAAGTTGAAGGAAGAGAGAAGACCCTGGTAGAGTACTTCTGGTTTACCACTGCCTGTACTTACAAGATGTGAATCCTTGAGAAACTAAATTATATACTTGAGTTGTAATATTTCCTGCACTACCAACACGAATACAAAAATGGATAGATCCAAAAAAGCGTACGGTACAGAACTTTTACAAACTGTCACAAAAAATGTTGGTAAAGATCTATAAGATAATGACACGAGCAATGTTTCTATGTGGAAACGAAAGATAAAGGAAAAGAATCCATGCTGTGGAGATAAAATACACATGGGAAGACCATGAACTAGAACTAAAATACAAATACAAATCTATAGCACAACATAGCGTAGAAAGAGGTAGGAGAAAATGAGTTGAAGAGTTTTAGGACACGATAATGGTGATGATCCGCGGATTTCGACTCTCACACCGAAAAGACAAAAAATATTCAAAACAGTGAACATGACAATTCCCTTGAAGCTGAGAGTTAAAATAGGAACGGAAGTGAAACCAAGGAAATATTGCCAAAGTAGATAATGAGAATTTAGATGAAACTGAAGAGAATATAGATGAAAATGTACTTCTTCCTGCTTCTATTGAGAGGATCAGAGCTAATGGCACATTGTTACCCCGGAAATGTCTTGAGAAGTGTAACCCCGTATCCTTCAGAAGCATCTTCCCCATTTGCTGATTTATGACGCTGCTTCAAAAAATATTTTCATTAACATTAAAAAATCAAAGACCGTTAAAATAAGAGGAGAAGAATATAAGACGCGGATCAGTATGAAAACGTCGTCACAACATCAATGAACAGAGATAAATTTGTGATATGCCTTAAAAGCTCTACTGCATTAAACCAGAAGTCGGAAAAGGCATGCGAGATATAACTATAATATTCAAAAAGTTTACATTGCTAACGTTCTAACTCAGCTCCCACGCTAACACCTGTAGTAGTCGTTAACCCCTGATAAGGAAGCCCTTCCTCATATTTTACGGCCAAGGTTAGACATTTACCTGGCTTACGAGTAAAGACGGCTCACGGAAGTACAATTTTGTGGAATTAAACAGACCACTGGCTTGTAATAAGAGGAAGAACGTTCTAATTCCGATTGATGAGTTCATGGTGAAATAGTTCAAAGAAGAGAAAGAAACTATTGGAAATAAGATACTGATATTTGTTGTGACGTAGGCTAGTTCTTTCCGCTGTCAATACGATAAACACCTTCTAGTTTTAAGTGATTCGAACTTTGGATAACAATAAAAATAAGATGCCCATGCTTGAAAATCTTCTGCAAAAGGAGAGCTCAAAATGTTTCAGAATAATTTTGGTAAGTCAGCACTAAAATGGGAATCTGTCCAAAGTATGACTGTTAACAAGGAAGAATTATTTTCCCATCACAATGGAAAAGGCTTGTAGAAAGCAGTTTCGACTACCTGGGCAATTTGACAGTGCCTTATAGCTTCTTATATAAAGTTTCAGTTAGTGTCAAAGACTTAAAGAAGAACAGCTGAACGCGGCTGAGATGAAATTATACATCTGGGCATTATGGTTGACAACCTTGACATGCAAAAGATGTACGCAAGCTAAAAACGTACCCCTGCTTACGGATATATAAGTGGTAGCGCCTAAACAAGAATACCATTTCCTATATAAAGATAAAATATGAAAGTATGGTACTGGTTCTGATACTACCAAACCTAAACGTTACCCCATCATGGAGACTACTAACTAACGTTAATACCATGTTCTAGCTGAAGACGAGAGCCTTTTCAAAAGAAAAAGTACAAAATAAATGTACTGAAAAGTTTTATAACAGTACAACAGCTCTGGAAATTCTAAGATTTCTTGAGAAATAGTGATGCTAACTTAACGTATCTCATATATGAATCGAGGAGCACGACGATAAAAAGGGCAATTTATGAGATAAATACCAAATAGCTTGTTGTAAATGATGAATATTGCAGGCTATATTCTGGTAATCTTTTTCAACTTTCAGAATAGCTTCTATCTCTTAGCCGATGGAAAAGTTGTGACGGCTGCTATTATGATTTCGTCCTGTCAATAATTGCCTTACTAATTATAATAATTTTACCTGATGATTTCGCAGGCGTTCATGGCCATTGTCCGTAAATAACAAATGACTTCCTGGATTAGACCCTGTCATTATTGAGTTCGAAGAACTCAACGTTTCGCCCACTTTCGTAGGGGGCTTCATCAGGAGGAAAAGCAAACGAGCAAGGTAACTCAACGTGTAAACCACGCACTAGGCGAAACTCCTCTAACAATCGGAAGAAGAACGTGAGAATTTATAAGAAAGTGCCGTCGCGGTTGAGTGACGGTGGGCGAGACTTAGAAATTATCACTCCCGATTGAGATTATTAGGGTGTTTATAAATCTCAATGGCTTCACGAATCCTTCTACTAAAGAAGAATGGGAATTTGCAGATAATGGAAGTTTCATCAAAAAGGATATTATGACCGGTATCGCGTTGATGTTCGGCGGTGGCTGATGATGAAACGAGACCCGACTTCAAACCGGGCTAGTGTTCAGAGATGCGAGTTTTACTGAACGACCTGTTTCTCCAATGTATACAACATTACAAGAGCAAGGGGACTCTATGAACACCTTTAGATGTCATAGTGCTTAATTTATCTTTAGGTGAAAGAAGAAAATGTGAGATTTTGTTCGGGAGTTTTAATACTGTCTTAATGTTTTATTTTCGAAGAAACTATTCTACGCGATGGGTGACTTGGTGGATATAGGGAAGAAGAAGAAGATGAAGCCCCTTACGAAAGTGAGCGAAACGTTGAGAACTTAGACCTCATTAATGAAACGGTCCAATCCTGGAAGTCGTTCGTTATTTAATCATTTTACTGGTTAATTTAATCTTAGAAAAGTTAATACATAACATGGAATTGGTTGGCAACTCATTAGGCCGTAGATGCAACAGTCACAAATCGCAATAGAGTCTTCCCTGATTTCAAACAATCCCGCAACATCGTGATAATTATGTTAGAAGTTCGTGGCAGTAGCATTCGTTGTTCATTTTCTAAATAAAGGATGCCAGTTAAATAGCCTTTCTTTTCGACGAATAAACAGAGGTCTCCATGGAGAGACAAGAGCTATCTATCAAGACATTTTGACGTTTTGAAGAAATAAGGAAGATCTAACCCAGAAAGAAGAGATCCTTAACAGTAAATACTTATGTAAACACAGTAAATGTTTTAAGTGGTGGAAGTAATCATTAATAAGGAAATTATTTCAGAATATAAATGTTTGCATTCTATTATGTTGTTTAGTATCTACACTATATGTATAAATTTACTATTACAATAATAGCCAAATAAAACAAGATATAGATTTCTGATATTTGAGCACATGTAACAGGCATTTTAAATGTACAATAACGTTTTCTATGCGATTAACACCATATACGGAGCAAATATCAGGTAGCAATAAACGTGCAGTATATGGGATTTATAAATTCACATTTGATTTCCCATATGGGTAGCGCTCTCAGTAACGCTCAAGGTATAGTAAATGGAGAAATGCGTTCCGTATACACATTCAGGTCTAACGCAGACTCAACATCCCGAGAAAAACATCTATTCGTGTTCGCCCCTGTACCGATGCTGATTTGCTTTTGGTCCGCTAACCACTCTTCAAACCGAGGTGCTCATTTTTCAAGCGCAGCTTTCCGGGGTTCATTTTTCGTTGCTCAAGCTGATATTCGGGTCCCGCTACCGATAGCTTTTGCATTCGTGTCGACCGATACCACCTGAATTGTATATTCACGCCACCAGCCAAATTGCTGCATTCCAAGCTACATTAAATGTTAGTTAAGAATTTCGCGTTTTAGTTACAGCCGTTACGAATATTTGTGCTATATTTGATAAATTGACTGTGTTACGTGGACTGACGTGAGCGCCTGACGTGAGCGCCTTAAGCAAATTGCCGCGCATCTGATGTCAGGCTAGTAATACTTGTTTTTCGAGGAATTGTATCACGGAAGAACACATGTTTAGGTAATTCTTTGTATAGCGCGACATGGTGTCATGAAGAAGATAGACTTCTTTGGATTATTGGTTGTGGTTTCAGCCAGCAGCTGCCACCCGCGGTAAGTGTATTTTTGTTGTCTTAACATAGCCGCCCTTGAATTCAATGCTTTCTAATTTATTTCTGAAGGAAAATGCAGTTAGATAGATATTTTATATACTGGCAAAAATTTCGTATTTGGGTGCTGAACTACTTCATGAATCTAAAAAAACCGCTCTATTTTGTTGAGGAGCATCCCGCATTATCTTCCAGCAGACACAATAAGTAGCGCCTAACAATTACCCGAATGTGTTTAGGTATATTTAAAATACAACTGGTTTTATATTTCTGTATCACATGAGCTTTGTTACCTGCCATTTTTCAATTATTTAATAGCCGGTTCAATATAAACGGCTCTTATAGGCTACCTCAACCGTTGTTTACAGAAAATGCGTCGATTTATAATTATTTGAGTGATTTGGAGAAATAGAGAACAATAACAAGTAACAATCGTCGCTGCAGATAGTATATATTAGCAATTATGACAAGCATGACTAATATTGGCAAAACTGACTATCAAAACGACAATTCGGGCTTAGCTAATTACATCTGACAAAAGATACAATTTTTGCAGTAACTCCTTTTCCTTAGAGCAACTAAGAAACTAGTACCTTTCTATCTAGAGACACAAATCTTTCACGTAAATTTTAAATCTACTTGTGTCTATAAAATTAATGTTGAAAGTGAGTTTTGTAGTTTTAAAGTGGTCAAACTTCTGTTTCTGCCTGTTTCAAAGTGTAGACGTTGCTACATGTTATACGCAACGTGCTCGCTATTTATGGTTTCGATTAGAAACACTCCACAATGGTTAAAAAGATCCCTGCGCATCTGGCATTAACTCAGTTAGAGCCTATTTACCGATAAAATCGAACTTCCGCCGCCCATAACTTCCACCGAATTTGAACTTTAAATCGAATCACACCCTAACCATCTGAGCCCAGTTGAGGTCGTCTGCATTTCAACCTATTAAACTTTATCCCTTGCACCAATTACATGCCCAACGCCTCCAGGTCCTCGCCAAACCGCATTGAAAACAGCTCCGGCGTTAGATTTTACAGTTTATTCGCAAAGTAGATGCAGAAATTGAAGTTATTTTTACTCGGTTGGAATATCTGAAACTTCCTGAGCAACAAACATTCGGTTCGAGCTGGAAATAAGTTATTTTCCATAAGTCCGGCACATTTATACGCTTTGTCAGATAAGTTCCTTCGCCTAAAAACCGTCACGAACACAGCGCTGCGCTTTTTTAAGCTCGAAAATAAACCGCGTTCGACGCAGTACTGTCAGGCAATTGGGTGGGTATTCCATTAATTTAAAGCCTGTGCGTTATCTCCCCGAAAAAAAGACCTTCGTACGTCAGCCCTTTTCGGCGACGCCTTCGGAAAGCACTATTCGCATTGATTGTATGCTTTTTGGGATAATTTACCATCAGTATTCCCTTCGCAGCCTTACAAACAACCTACAGACCCCATCTTGTAGCCCTAAAATATTTATAATAAGGCCTTCTATGTTCCAAGAGGCCGAATTAGCATTAATATTTGTGGCAACATACAATACTTGTACGTAAGCGCATACAGGTCGCTAAAGAGTCGACAGATTCGAGTCTCGACAATTTATACAAATTGATGTTTTGCTGTAAATAAAAATTAATAATTTGTACAAATCTACAGCCTAACAATATTCCAAACAAACTTTTCAATAGGAGCACGCCACGCAGAGTAAATGAATATCATCATCAGGCTGTTAAAAGTTTCGGTAGTTAAAAACGTAGGTTGGCATTCAAATTTTATGGAGATCGATAAAAAATCTTATTAAAATCTTTATGGAACGGGGGAGGCGAACTTATACAATCAAAAGTTTGTGCTATAGGGCTCGGCGATTACTGAAGATGCCTGTGTGTGGCTGCAAGAAATACAAATGCGCAGCCAAATTGCAATATCACTTCATCATTAGTTCGAGGCGTCTACGAGGAAATTCCTCTAAGTGGATTTCCACGCGGTATAGTTTTATTCCTGAGATGATGAAGAAAGGATGTTCCATTTGCAGTCTCATCACGACCAAATTTAAAACTTACGCCATGAATAAAAGAAGCTGTTATACTAAATACATCGCCCGTCACAGGCGTGATACGCCGAGCTGCCTCTACCATTTTAATAATTTATTATTCAATCTTAATTAAGAAAGCAGCAGGCGAAACCGCTTGTTTCTGCAATGACGTGATTTAGGCTAAAATTAGGTATCACGCCTTTATACCATTGCTTTTATCGTTATGTACAAACAAGTAGTACTTAGCAAACTCAAAGCTATTGTAATTTGTGCAGGAAATTTTTCTAATCTGAAAGTTGAGTGCTCAAAGAAGTCATAGAATGTATCTCCAACTTTTAACACGAAGTTATTGTACATCTGGACAACTTAAGAATGTTTCTATAATTTGAAGTTGCAAGCACTTACTATTTTTCGAGTATGGACGACAAAATGTTTATGTAAGCAGTCTAATAACTTACGTGATGTGTGTCTGATTTCAATGTCGAAAGAAATACAAGCTAATTGGAGCGTTGAAAGCTCAGAGATGTTACAAAATGTTTGTCTAGTTTGAATACTGCAATATTTACAAGGTCCACCAGAAGGTTTAAAAATTGAACAGGATATTTATTAATATTTAAGTATCAAGAACGGTATGGACGGTTTATCGGCGAATGGTAAAGTCCCGAAGCGTGAAACGAGCCTTGGTGCCCCTTGCCTGCAGTTCTTATTTTCATAGGTTAAGAGATGAAGTGAGATATGTCAAAATTCCAGAGACAGTAGTGAAAGTGTATGTGAATAATTTTAATTATAATGAAATAATTCAGAGTTTTACTATACTTCCGAACATTAAATTTCATGTAACTTCAACTGAGGTATTATATCTGATAAAAGAAAATTACATTAATGTTCCTACCTGGACATTATGTTAGGTTAAGTGGAAGAGCAACATTAGTTGAACTTCGCATTTTTTCTGTATCCGAGAAAATATAACCATTTATTATTATTATTAATATTATCATATAGCCAATATCCGCGACATGCTCAAAGTATCCTTCGCTGGCACTTTTGAAGTTTAAACTTAGTCGGTTTCAGCTTCAAAGTACATTCTACAAGCTCGCCTTCAAGCGAAATTAATAGAAGCGGCGAAAAGCCTGCAGTAAATAATTACTGCAAACCAGTAAAAGTGCAGCAAGTCAGCGTTTACATTCTAAGTCGACGCATTTATCACGGTGAAGGAGGTGAGCAGGCGTCCATGATGAAACGCAACATCAGCAGTCCTTGATGGGCCTGCCAGTAACCGGGTATTTCCCAGCAACGGGTGTGGTTATTTTCTGGGCATACCGCCATCCAACGCGATATAGCTCGTGCGTTCAGCTGCGAGAAGCTATTACAAGCAAATCTGCTTCATAAGAGAATAGTATGTGTGAAGATTGCGCTCGATTTTGACAGGGTCGGCTTTAAGACAGTTACCTATGTCTCTTAGGAGATTTTAACATTTGCATTTTTAATGGAAATTATTTCAACGTTATTTTCAATATTGTTTTAATGTTGTTGTTGTATGTTTACAATGTACATACGAGTAACCCCAGGCTATACCGCTCATAGATTGTTTCGTATTGGTGTAAGCAAATTGGCTTTACTTGTGCATTATTTCAAATTAGTTTCAGCCGAAAAACACTCCAGATTCCTGTTTTGGCAAGTATTGAAACTTCGCCACCATGACTGGAGTAATTACCGGGGTTTCATGTTCCTTGAGCCAGCTAACCGTACAAACAGGACAAATTACTATTCAAATATTAAGACGTCTTATTCAAATTTGAATTACCCTCGTGAGGTGCTAAACCTCACGCACGCAAAATCTCAAATATTGTCTGAGGCTGGTATACCTTACTGTTCGCGATGACGTGTGTCAAAATTATTTACATTTGCCATTACATAGAGTTCTCTGAATGGTGAGTAGTTATTTACCATTAAGGTTTCGTAATCTTCAATCTTAAAAAATGTGGTATAATAATGTTGAGCAAAAAATATCGTCATCGACAGCCGTTAAAAGACTTGGAAATCAAGATGATTAAAGAAGCCAACAGATTATTTCCTGCCACAAAAGCGCTCCGATAGTCTCAATACTGCAGCCGTGTTTTATAAGTGCTATTGAAAGATCATTTGACACCTTAAGACGTGCTAAAACATATTTGAGATCAGCAATGACAAAAAATCGTTGACACGGACTATATTTAATAAGTGTCAACAAGAAATTAGTTTTGAAAAAGAAAAAGAGTTGGAGATAGAAGTTATAGAAAGATGTTCGGATAATTTCAACAACACTAGTTGTTCTAAGTCTCAGTTTCTTTTTAGTTCGAAGAATCGGTTTACACATTTTTTTAAACGCAATTATAAAGTGGTTGATTAAATGCGTCCGAATTTTTCTCATAGAACACCTGAGCTACAAAAAAAAAAACAATGGCGACTCTGTGTTGACATAGTTTAAAAGCCGCTTAATGACCCAACAGTTTGAATACACTCTGCTGGGGTATGTGGTATGTAGAGCGCTATTTAGAATCGGTAGCTGATATGTGACCAGGCCATCGAAACTGACTACTGTAATTTGCGTGTCCTGTGACGTCACGCCTGCAGGTAGATTTTTAAGGGTGTTTTCTTGCTGCTCTCATTATGTGCAGCTGCGCCCAATGAGAACTATTTATTTTGGTGTGTTGCATCAGATTTTACACTTGTTGATTTCTTGTAAAGCGAAACGCAGTACTCGTATTCATTGAAGTGATACAGTATGATCAGAAAAGAATAAAGAAGTAAGGTAAGTGGAACTTGCGTAGTGAGCTCAACGCCGAGAAGACGGTTTTCCGGGTAGAATTTTTCCCATTACATTACAAGCTGATGAGTACCAGGCGGAGTCCCTCAAAATAACAATGTTTTTTTCCGTATCTGCTATTAGTTGACTATCGCCAGTGAGCCCAGATCTATTAATTTAAACTCCCCTTGCCAATAGTTAGTCGTGGAAACTTTAAGCTTCTTGCAGATCGTAGACGGACATCCCCCTGTAACCTGTAATTTATTTGTAGGGTATTCGGGAGAGGGGAACAGTTCAAACTCAGTTAAATATACAGATGGTCGACGAGACATTCTTTGGCTACTTTGGCTAATACTTCTTCACAAAAAAAAATAGCGCCCATTGATCTTACAAATGTGTATCTTTAAGCATAAAAAAGGTAGAAAAGTACAAGCTCAAGCAGGACGAAATTCAAAAACAAGATTTAAAAAATTTTAATTTCTAATATACAAGAAGCGAGTGTGTATCCGCATTTCCCGTCAGGTATTGAGCCTGAAATAGAAAGATTTGAAATTATTCAAATGGTTACATTTCAAAATTGGCGCAACGGTCCTTTAAATGCTTAAAATTGTGACATGCAATCTGCTAGTGTTCTAGTTCGGTTGCTGTGACCACAACATTTTATGGAATAGCAAAATTCAGCACAGAATTGGGTCAGCAGAATGCCAAACGCTAATTCGTCCTGACTGACAGAAAATAAATTGAGGAGAGAATCGGCTCCAGTTCTGCATGTAATTTCCTGAACCATACTACTCCCTTCAACGAACGTCGAGATTTTCAATAAAAACAGACATAATCTAACCTTTATTGTTATAAAAATGCATTTTACTATGTTTTAGAAATAAAACACAATGTTAGGCTAATTTGTTTACTCATCGTCCGTTAAACTGACGTTAGAGTGGCATATACAGGGCGCGAGAAAATGTACCACAATTTCGTCAATTCTCGATACTTTTGTTTGAAACTTTCAGAAAACATTAGAAAATCATTCTATTTCAAGAAACAAAGCTTACTGTGCGATGTCACCACCTTTCGCCTTGATGATGGCAATTATTTTGCATCACACCTTGCACGAATGTGGGACTGCAGGGTTCGCTGACATTGGCGGTGAGAACGTGCAAAACGCCTAATATGGCAGTTGAATTTATTTTCCAAGCGAATCCCGCTTCTTCAGAATCCAAATAAAAGTCGTGTAGTTAACACATGCGGCTTTTAGCCTTCTCAGGAGTGCGATGTGTTAGTTGTGTGGAAGCGTTATTTTTCGGTGTTTTAGGCATAGAGTTGTTGTCGGCTAAATACAAGCTTCCAATGTGAAAGAATACTGTAAGCTCAGTTCCCGTTCCGTTGCAGTATCGTAAAAATTCAAAATTCGATTTATATCGGAAATTGCCACCGAGCGCAACGTGTAGTCAAGGTTCCCGCTGCCTGCCTTTGTTTCTTTAGGCCTCTCTCAAGCGTGGAGTGTCAACCCATTTTTTCTCCCAAAACTTTGCTGGTTCTGCTTATCAGCGGCATGTAAAAAGACATCATCCGAGCACGAGTTCTGCTGCTTGAGCTTTAATTTCATCCGGTAAATTACAACTGCGTTCAGCTAAGTGCACGCTTGGTGTAATTAGATTGCTTGCGTATCCACATATGTTTTTGAACATATTATGACTTTTGTGTCTATGATGCAGTGTGGGTACGTTAATCGCTATTTGAAATCTTAGCTAACATGTTGTCAGGCCATCAAAACTTACTTTTTTAGAATATAAACGACGTGGCGTTACCCGTTCATGGTATCTATGATTAAAGAATAACTTGCTACGGAACCAGCCCAAAGCAGGCAATCGAAAACCAAATGCAGTCCACGTTTTTATAAATGTAAGTGAACTCATTCCAAGAACATAAAGACAAGGTAGGCCCACTCGGTATGTTGAGTACTCACTTCCTGAGGCCTTGTCGAAGGTTTTTCCTTGTTGGAGCTATTTGATTACATCATAATCCCATGAAAACGCTGGCGCCACCCAATAATAACAAGAATTCATTTTATCTATTAAGTTGACAGTCCATTCCACTGAGCTGGCCGTCAACAAGTTTAAATTCACTTGCAGGCAGTAAATGAGTTTTCACGTGTAACACAATGTCTTTTTCTTTAGTTTACAACGAAATGCTTCTGATGACATGTACAATACAATATAGTGGCTTTAACTGAAATGAGAGCGCTGCCATGGTGCAGTTTAGTGTTGTGTACTGGCTGAAGTTGATAGCAGTTGGTTCTTCACACCATATATGCAACTAGATGATCTCTAACATTTATTGGTGGCGTTCTATTTTTCTTCAAGTTTATGAAATATTATTTCAAATGGAACTGTTGCACATGTTTTACTACAAATTATAGAAAGAATAGCAGGAACTTTCTCTTGTCCAAAAGCTTGAATTTCCACAACTCTATAACTTCTTCCTGTCATTCAATTTTTGAAATCTTACTTCAAACGGAACCACTGCACACATCTAGCACTCAAGTAATAGCTCATTTTTTATCATAAATAGGAAAAGTATATAACACACCTGCTCTTGTCTGATTTTCGCCGAAAAATTTGGAAATGCTACTTCTCTAAAATGACGTTATGGCATTCTATTATTCTTCAAATTCAAATGTCATTCGAGCAAGCTTGAAATTCCACCACGGAGGGAAAGTAATTTTCTAGAATATCGAGCCTATTCGTCGATGACACTTTATTGTGCTTCGAAGATCACTTATCAAACAGTACGCCGAGCTTCGTAGTTTTATAATATCCCATGCAGCGAACTTCTTAGTTTCACGTCCCGCGGGAACGCCAGCTAGGTGTGTTTATAAATAAGTTTTCAAATCAATATCAAACCACAGGAGTTCCCGAGTTCGCGAGTAAATAAAAGGGAAACTTTGTTTGTGACTTGCCTGTTCTTTGACGTTAATAGCGTTACGGAAACACAGGGAAATAAATGCGTTTCTTTGATAAAAGTTTAACTCGCAGGATTGCATTCAAATTGAGGCTGTGTCAGGAAGCGCTATCACGGGACGACTATGAGGACTGGAGACTGCGTAAACAGCAAAGTAGATATAAACACAGCCGAAAGGATCGCTCTCGCAGAGCTCATATAGCCAAGTTTCGCTGAAACCAATAAACAGATATGCCTACTCACGCAAATATTGTGACCTATTTGCCTTTGGCTTTGCCTTTGCGACTTTTAAAAAATACTTAGTCGGGATCCACTGTAACCTTTTAACCTTTTAATTTTAGCTTGTCCTGTTATCTTCTTCTTCTTTTCTGTACTCTATTCAAGTATCTTGAGTTGTGAATTTTGATTTGTTTATGTTGCAGTCATCTATGTCTGACGAATTTTGCCAATAACCTTGTTAGCCATTCTGATGCTTTATGGTGCATTTATTGTCGAGCTTCCATTCAAGTTGAAATATCTAAGAATCCAATTAACTATGTGCAATCGAAGTCACAAAAAAAAACAACACTTTGAAGCCTATATCAGTAACCGAGCAAATTTGTAGAAAATGTACCGTGTAGTTGAACAGGTCGCTCTAGTTCTCACTGATATTTTTACATTTTGTTTATAACAAAAAACTATTTCATAACGTAACACAACGCAATCTTCGCTTAAAAAGAAGATTATTAGTGTCCCTGAAATTTCAAGTTAATAAATTCCTCAGACATTCAATTAGCTGTAGTGCTAGTAGCGATGCATACCGTAATATTTGCTTAGAGATTCTTTCTGGAAAACAGGACGTACAATGAAAACTTAACGTCATTACGGGGGAGCTTTATCTCCAATCTAAATGTAGAAATGCACTTTGAATTAAATTTAGCTTTAACAGCAATGCGGTAATCTAAAAGTCGTAGTCAGATAGACTCGAAGATCTACAAACGCATTTGTCTAGCAAATCAATAGGGAGAAATTTGTATTTTCTGGAAGCGTTGCAATTGTGTGAATTGTTTAAATGCATGATATACCGCCGTTCATTGTAGGCGCTTAGGTGCAACAACGGCAATGGAAAATCACAATGATGTTTTGAAAATAATATCAGTACTTATTTGTTAATCTTAGAATGTCTCCCTTAACATGTGGGAATTTGCATATGCACTGGTACACATTTAACTGGAAAATAATAAGATTGATATTTGAACTCCATCAATATATACAGTGGTTTGCTTTACCAATATTGTTTTTCTTCTTTCTTAGTTCTTCATCAAGTTCCCAAGATTCTTATTTTGTTGAACGGTTGAAATGTATTAGGCCACTTAAATAATTGACTGCATTTTATGCACAAAGTAAATGAAGTCGAATTCAACTCGTAGAACTTCTTGTCGCACCAAAATTTCAGTTGAGCGATTGACTTTAATCAAAGTAGACGCCCTGTATCCTAATGCAGCCTGGCACTACCTCTTGTTAACAGCGTGTAGATCAACGCATAGTGCTTGTAGTCAATCTTTAAATTGCCGGTGTTCATTCTTTATTCGACAAGCCGACACTGCCTTGAACCGTTGCACGTCGTATTTCGTGAACGACGCCATTTTCTCCTGCCCGCCAAACGCGGCTTAATTTTTTGAGACCGAGGACATGCAAACCTTTAACAGTTATTCGCTCAGCCCTGACAGGAACTTCTCCAGTACATCACCAGCAAACAAACACCAGGTAGCGTCTTTAAAAAATAAGACGAACTTGTCTCTGAATTTTCAATTACAGGTACAATTTTTTAATTACCACGAGCGAGCTTCCTTTTATTTTAGTCCAAAACCCACCCCTCACGCTGAGTTATTGGCTCCCTTAAGCTTGTTATGTATATGTCGTAAACGGGGTTTCTCCTGTTATACAGGCCACAATCATAAACGAAATCGTTGACATTTTAAATTATAAATGTCTGTATCTTTTTTAACATCATTATAGAAAGAACGTAAATAGTTAACGCTTACTTTGTTCGTTATACTAAAAAAATTAACGAAGGAATATAACTGTGATGAATTGCGGGAAACATAATCTAATTTCTCGAAGCATTTTGAAGCTGAAACCAGTACCTAATTAATTTTTTAATGATCTGCAGGCATATCATAAATAAAGCATACTAATAGACAATGTCTGGATCTAATCTGCATCATCCTGCACCTGTGACAGCTGTGAGGTTATAGAAATTTAATTAGGAGCTAAATTATTTACGTTGATCGTAAATTTGGAAAGCGTTTTCCGGTCGATCACAGCAGTTTCGGTGCTACAGGATTACTTTATTTTTTAAATCAATTAATTAAGTTTTGAAAGTTTGGAAAGACAGATAATAAAGAAGCTGAAAAACACTTAGAGTACAGGAAGCACTAAATTACCATCTGAATGAAAAAATATAAAATTAAGTTTCCCACGTAAAAGTTTCATTTTAGAAACTTAAGTGGATAGTCTCTGTTTATTTCCCATACTAAGCTTTTTATGAAATGTGTTGTAACTAAGTTTCGGTAATAGATCAGTATTATTATTTATTAAAATAAAAAATTCTTAAACAAAATTATAGGGATATTACGCTTCTAGATACTGTATACAAGGTATTGGCCAGAATCCTAAGAAGTTGACAGTAGCAGAGTAGCACAGAGGGTTCAAGAAAGGGCGGTCTACTATGGATAACATTTTTACAGTTATGGGGCCGACGAATTACTAGAAAGCAAAGCAGAAGAACACTGGTTGCATGTAAACTAGGGAAAACTGAAGTAGCTGGAGGTGAACGAGCAGGATATGGAAGAAGACACCAGTAATAAGGTAATATACGTGATTAAGGAATACAGTTTCGATGAAGGTAAACTGTAAACTTAGAAGGAGGCTAACAAACAAACTAGAATGTAAAACAAAAGGCTTGTTAGGAGATTTTTGGCCGTTCTCGAACGGACACGTGGCATCGACTAAGCTCGGGATAGTAGATCGGGGTCGATCTACCTTGGAACAGCCATAAAACATGTAAATATTTATAATTGCCATCTATATCTAAAGGAAGCTTTAGTTCTAATACGTGGCTTACTCACATGGCATCGGGAGAAATCGCAAAATCGCAAAACGCTGCTGAGAGACGCCGAAAAACTAATACGCTAAAGCAATAAGGCTATTGCTATACACGAGCAATTTAGAATACTCAAATTCACTGAGTGATTAATTTTCAAATTTTTCCAAATTCCAAATCAAAATTATATCAACAGCCAAGACAGCAAACCACCATGTAAATTAAGTTATTAGAATTCTTGAGTTCCTAGCCGCTTTGGGTAGTAGTGTAAAAATTAGCTTAGCCAATGAGGAACTCAATAAATGCTATTTTTATCCGACTTTAAATCTGTGTATCAGCACCGAAATTTCTCCTCGTTCACTTAATTAAGTAATTAATAAGGTGAAGCCAAGGTGGATACAATACATGCAAGATCATTAGCCCTAAATAATTAATGACAGAGCGATTATACACGTCATCGCTATGATCAAACTTAACCTCCATAGACAAGTGCACAATTGCACTACATTTACACACAAATTAAATAATGTGTTAATCTCAGCCGAACATACATAAAACTGATCGTCGAGTATCTACAAAACTATAGCCGATAATACCTGCTCTGCATCCGCAAAGAGTAGCGTGACGAAGCAACCTTCAACTAGGCTACGCTCGAACAAAGCCTGCCCCAGGAAAGGCTTAAAAACATTAGACGCCGGAGCAAAAGGTCGATCCCACCTAGTAACAGCGGCAGCTACTGAGGGTTAAGGCCTCACCATTCAGGGTTTCAAGAGTCTGCCATAGAATAGGCTAAAAAAACAGTGGTTAGACAACAATAATTGTAATTATACAAGGGAATAATCGGTTTAGAGAGTCTTTAAAAAAAGACTAATAAATTGTAAACTGAAAAATATCCTTTAAAGTCGCATATACAGGTTTCTAGAGCTTTTGAATGAATACGAGACGATGTGTTTATATCCACAAAAGTGGATATAAAGTACGAAAATTAAAATTAGTGGTACCAACTATCAAAAGCATTTTATCGCCATATTTTCAACATTCTCAAGATTATGGAGTTTTAAAACCTTTTAATATGTAGTTCTTGTACTAGAACCATCTTCATCAAGTTTGTAGGAACCAGGAACCATAAATCTCTAGCCAGAGTACTGCAACATCTCACGGACATTGCAGTCCCTACAAAGATTTCGACATCCAAAACTGCTCATTGCCTGGAAAACTACCCAAGTAAAAGCTTATCAAATTACGGGGAATGGCCACCACCGTATAAAAAGGGTTTACGACGTTGAACTGCTCTCTCACTTTATCGGCAGTCGTGTGAGCGTCTACTATTGTCACCATATCTTTAAGATTCTAGAACATCCGCTGGACATGTTGCAATACTAACGCATGATAGATGGACTAAACGATTGATAGAGTCGAAACCACGCACTGTTACAAGAAATAGAGGAAGACCCCCAACACGTTGGGGAGACGATATAAAAAGAGTATCAAATCGCTGGATTAAAGAAGCACAACACCAGGAAAACTGGAAGCGTTCAAGGAAGGCCTATGTCCTGCAGTGGACTCAGACGGCTGGGTAAAGAAGAAAGAAGAAGAACATCCGCTGAGCGATTCTTCTTTTGCGGACACTGTCCTCCCCGTCTCATTTTTTTGCACTGTAATGTATCCGTATGTCTGTATCTGTGGAAACTAAATAAATTATTATTATTTAAGTGGAGACTACAAGATTACAGTTTAGGGGTGCTAAGCTATCGACGCCAGTAGAAACCAGACCTACCGCGCTGGTATAGAACGCATCTTAAAGAATAGTTGCACACCCAAGAAATTTTTATCGCTTATTAAGTGTGCCATCCCTAATTACGGTTGAATACAGGATCAACGTTTTATTCCCTTGCGTTTCTTGAAATAACTTGTATTTGTGTGTTTTACCATAGAATGCTCAGCATTTGCTCAACCAGGCGGATTTTGAACTATTCTAAAGCTCGGTATTGAACTCCGTATCCTTTTGAGGGCGCACACACGAGTGTGTAGCTAGTTCATCCTCACTTAGTCATATCTGGAAACTGACGTAAATATTTTCTCCAAAGAGGGCTCACCTTCATCTCTCTTCCCGAGTGCTAGCGATAACGCCTCCAGTCATAGACGTCATCATCGAATTCCAGGGCACTGTAAGATACTATTAAGGTAGACCTTAATTGTTATCTGGATGTAACACAATGCGTATATAAAAGCTGTGTTAAATTATTGAGAAGTGAACTTTTTATTTTAACTTCTGCGTTAGCCAAGTTTTACATTATATAATTAAACATTTAGAACTGGCACTTGCAGTGTATAATGATTTTGAAGTTAGACTTGTTACACAGTGACGTTACTTAAGGTGTTATTACGTTGCCTTTTTGCATGTGCAACATAAAAAATGCGAGGCGGACAGTGAAAGAATATGTATAATATTGGTGGTTGTTTGCTTCCGTTCTTTTCTGCTGCTTTAAGACAACTTGTATGAAGCTTCACAAGTATTCTAGAGGACATAGATATCAGAGGTAAGTGCTTGTCTGTAAAGGTTCGCTAAGCAAACCTCACGAATAAGCTAGCTGGATTTAGTTTCGTAGTTTAGGGATTCAGGGGTCATTTGAGAAAAATAAATTACGTAGCACCCTTGTACATTCATTCTGAGCTTTTACAAATACAGAATTCTATCGCGTGTTAATCCATCCTTCTCGCCTGCAGTGAGCGGAAGCAACATCGTTGCAGGGTTCATTGCATTTTGTGGGTTATGGAATCGTGTAAACGTCGTCATCACCTTATAGCAGTCAGAGCAGCTGCCTGTTTGATATAAGCATTGCTAGTGAAGTAATTGCCGTTTAGACGTAATAATGTATTTACGTACGTTTGAAATATAAATTAACTTTGTAAATTTACTCAGTATTTATATATGTAGGTGCAAAGCAGCAAGTTCAAATTTCTATTGATATAATTTAGATATAATAGTTTCTTTACTTCGTTACAGGTTTTCGACGTGCTTAAATAACGCTGCTAAGGGGGTTAACCTTCCACAGGATGCTGATACTGACAGGAAATTAATTTTGTAAATTTAGTCAGTGGAGAATAACTTTTAAAATAGCACAATGCCTGACTATAGATTGGTATCTGCAAGATTAAGAAGTATTCAAATGGTTTGCTACTTTCTATTTCTGTAATAATTCTACTCGTTTTCGAGTCATATCGGCTTACTGACTTCAATTCCTCCATCTGCCTCGCAACATCGCTCCTTCTGTTAAATTATTCGGCACATTGATTTTCCCTGCAGTAATAACAGTTTTATGATGTCTGATTCTCACTCTTGTTTTCCCAATCGCTCGTTTTATGTTTGCCTGCTACGGTTATGTCTGGAAAAAGTATTTTGAGTGATGTACTCGCAGTCGTTTTTCAGGATCACGTAGGAGATCCTTGCCGTCATTCCGTCTGGCTCAAATCGCTGAAAAAGTGGAAACGGAGCACATTCACGAGTAAGTGTTGTTAGTTAGATTAAAATCTGCGCAATTAAATTAACTGAAACCGCGTGACCTTAATAATGTGACGATTTCTGGCTGCTGTGACGAGGCAATATCGGAACAACGCATCTGGTTTTATATTTCCACTGATTAAAAAGCTTAGTACTCGTAATGACAACAGGGAACGCTTATGCATCCATATGAGACTGATGGAGATTTTGGGTGATGTGTTGATGTTGTGTGTCAGAACCGTGGTCTCTTTTCTCGAATCAATTTTGCAACACTTCATCACTCCGTGACATATGGTCGCTATGCTCAAGCTGTAATTGCGACTATATGAAGTTTTACGCCATTCTCAGATATTTTTGTGCAGTTTAGTTGGTATTCCTATGAACACCTTAAAGTAATACAATTCGTGCCGGGGGCGTGTTGACGTGCAATAATAAAATGTGTATCACTTCCGTGCCTTTCAGAATGCAAAGTATGCAGAGCCCGAAATCAAGGAAGGCGCGCTTTTCTAACTATTTTAATACTCCGTAGGGGGTGGTAAACAGGGAGTCTATCCATTAAAATATACGACAAAATCACAGAAAGTTGAGGCATGTTAAACACCGACACATTGTGAGCTGAAAATCGTGTAGGGGCGCTCCGGAATTCAGCAAAATATTCCCTTAGGAATGCGAAATTTTCTGGCAGCTACGTGTGCCAACATTTCAATAACGGGCGGCGACTTTTTAACTTTCGAATATTTCCAGCCGTTAATCGCCATTTAAATTCCTAGCACGCAGCATAGAGAAGCCCCAAACTACAAGCAGATGTGCCCGCGATATTGAAATTAAAAAGTATCGCAGGCGGAAAATTCAAATTAAGGCGGCGCGAATTCGTCGGGTTTAATTTTGACAATTCGGTAAACCGAGCAGATATTTGCTAAAAATTGTTTAAACTCGCCTTCGCTAGAGGTGGAAATGTGCGTCCTGGAAAACTTTAATATAACTTCGAAACAATTTTACATCCAGCTCCAAGACGTGCGAGCTGGAGATTTGGCACAAAAAAGTCGAGGGAACTAATACCAACTCCTTAACCGATCTGTTCGGACGAAAAGTCGGGTTCAAAGTTGAGAAGTAATTTTAAAAATGACAAATTGCGTTCGCGGATGAACTTGCTTCCGATTGGGAATGGTCAATTTTTCTTGGGCGCCTAGTACATTTCGAGATTTAACACTTTAGAATTTCTTAAAGTTGTGGAAAAGCTCAAATCTTGTAAATGATTGCTTAAGTACTTAAAGTTCAATGTTGCGCTAGCAGCAGCATGATGATATACATGGCTGACGTCCATTGAATTGGCGAGACGCGGAGTAGAAGCGTCTGCAAATTATATAATCCCTTGCCCACGGAATAAACAAGCAATCTTGTTTAGTATCAAAATTCGTTTTTCTTTGTCAGGAAGTCAACCCTTGAAAAATCAAACCGCTAATTAGACGCGCCAAGTAATTAGGATTAGGCGTTAGCAACCGCCTAAATAAGCGACTCTCAGAAATGTGTCTTCGCTCCACAGGCCAATAAGCATCAAGGAAGCGGAACACAAAGGAGCTGGGCCCTTTAAATACAGAAACCCAGACCCTAGAAGATCACTCAATTCCGAGTCCAATCAGCCAACAGCCATCCAAGGATCAACAGCCGCCATCTCCAGGAGTCCAACCAGCCTAGAAGGAAGCCACCTAGCCTGGACACCTGTCAATTGGAGGAAAGCTGTTCACCGAACAGCCACCTAGCTTGGACTTTGCTATTGCTGGGACGACTGCCTTCTTGGACATCGCCGACCGACCACCAACGGTCGCTCCTTCAGAGCACGTTGCTCCCAGGACGCCGAGACACGTCAGCCGCCAACTCCAAGGATAAGCCAACCGCCTTCCCAGGATCAAGTCGCCAACTCGAGGGCCAGTCACTCCCGTCAGAAGGAAGCCAGCAGGACTGTCAATTCGAGGACCTCTGCACTCGTGGACGCTGTTGCCATCCGCCTCGTTAGGCTTGGACACCGACCACCTTTCTGGGACCGAACCTAGCCGGCCTACGACCATGTCAACCCCTACCAGGTCGCCAGCGTAAGCCTTGATGTGGCCCGTTGGTTTTGTATACGACTACACCAGCTCATCTACCTTGTAGGACCAGCCGCCTCCAGGAGTTATTCGGACCGTCCCCAACGACGCCACCGAACTCTCCACCGGCCAAACTTTCCCGCACACGGTACCAGGAGCTTCTCGACGCCCGTCCTCGCTGAACAGCGCGTTCGTCCGAGGATAGAATCCACACTCACACGCGCCCCTGAACCCCCGATATAGGCGACACCACCTCCGACAGCGACCCGCAATAGGCCACCCCACGGATAAGCCCTCTAGTGCAGCGTCTTCGGGACGCGCCGTTCGCCCTCCTCCGCCGCCGCCGGCCGAGCTGCCGCACTCCTCGCCCCTGGATCCTCACTTGGGACCTGGAGGTCCGCCTGACGGAAGCCGAGGAAGCCGAGCTGGCAACCCTGTGGCGGTGCGCCTGCGACGATAACTCCCCCCCATCGCAGTGCTCGCCTGCGAAGATCGGCCACCCCACATACCGCCCCACCAACATCCCGAGCCACCGCCCGGACGCCGCCCCGCTTCAGCCACCGCCCATGAGAAGCCGACCAGCGCACGCGACTACCTAAGAGGGCTCCCCGGTCACGCCCCGGTCCTTGTCCCGCCGCGGTCCTTGTCCCGGGCCGCCCCCCGGAGGGCTCAGTTCAAGGGTAGGCCACAATCCCCGCCTTCCGCCGCCAGCAACTCCCGCCCTGTCGACCAGGCAGACACAGGCAATCGAGTCTAGCGTAGTTTTTCTGCTTTTTTATTAGTTTTGTTTATAGATATAAGTACAAATTAGGTGTAAATATTTTGTCAATAAATGTATTAAACGTTTTTTCCGATTAATCGACTGCCGCCATTAGAGCCTCCACCTTTGAACTAGTTGGAACGTGTGTTAACCGCACACAGAGAAGAAAAGGTAAAAACTAAACTAGAGGAAATCATCTTTAAAGGGCTTTACAAAAAACTTGCTTTGAAAGTTGATGTATTGATGGCTGCACCTTTCTATCATTTCAAGATATTCACCCTGTATCTGTTGGGTCCAGACTATGTCCTTTTTGCCAAGGGTAAAAACCTGAGATATATACACAATATTACTTTTATGTCTTACTAGTACATTATTGTCAGGTAATAACTGGGATGCAAACAATATTATGGGCTAAATAATACCCTGGCGGACATTATGAGTTACTATGGCACGTGAATGGTCAGAAATCACAAGCGTCAAACTTCTGACCAATCACGTCGATGCGTTCGCAGCAATAGTTGTTAATCCAATAAAAGCTTTCTAATCCATTATTTAGGTTATTAAGAAACACTAATAGTACATAAAATTTTGTATGCACCACGGACATTAGTTGGTGTTTATACCCTCGGGCAACTTTGAAGCCCTCGTGCCAGACGTCTTCGGGCTTGTAAACTAGTAACACTCAAGCGGGCATAAAAGTCTTCCTAATACCCTAGGCACATAATTAACTATTATTTAATAATAATCAAATAAAACCGTCTGCTTATTTTATTCCAACCGCAGCTCAAGGATTACCAATTATAGTAATTACATATTACTGATAGTGAGCCATAACACTACCGTTTCATTTCAAAAAATTCATCTTTCCTTTTAAGTATTTTTTAAGCTTTGGAAATAGATAATCACTTGGAGAAGCAAAATTCGGCAAATATAGGGTTGGTCAGTCAAATAAAACTCAAAATCTTGCATTTCGTATAGTATAATTATGTAACGTTTGTTAATAGTATTAGATGATTTGGGAATCACAAGAAGAAATATGATATTGGTGAAGATGGCGTTGCAAGACAAGTAAAAGTACAGGGTTAATTTTAAAGACATTTCACTACTAATGGTCTAAGGCATGACACAACTCTTCTTGCAAAAACTGAAGAGGAGATGTCCGAACTTATTGAAAGAGTGGAAAGAGAAAGCTTACGCTTCGGACTAAAACTAAATAGACAAAAAACTAAGTTAATGACCATCGATCGAGCTAACAAGATAGGAAATCCACCGAACATCCGTGATGTTGAGAATGTTACTGAGATAATATATCTTGGTTCCCTTATCAACAGAGAAGGAAACTCGACTACTGAGATAAGAAGAAGAATAGCTTTGGAAGGACAAACACATCACAAAAGCTACGAAACTTAAGATCGTACATACACTTGTTTTTCCGATTGCAGTATATGGCGCTGAAACATGGACAATAAAAGCTGTAGACCTGGCGAAGATTGATGCGTTCGAGATGTGGATCTGGAGACGACTGTTGAGGATTCCCTGGACAGCTCATAGAACAAACGTGTCCATACTGAGGGAACTTAACATCCGAGACAGACTGTCGAAAAAAATAAGACAGCGAATCCTTAAATACTTTGGACATATCACCCGAAGAACGGAAGATAACTTAGAAAAACTAGTCATCCAGGGAAAAGTCGAAGGGGTCCGACCTCGTGGACGCTCTCCAAAGCGGTGGATCGATCAAGTGAAAGATCTCACCAAAGTGTCACTTCAGGAAAATATAAGATCTGCCTCGGACAGAGAGAAATGGAAAAACATCACCGACACTATAACATAATAACATGGGATCACGATACTTCAGTAATGAAGTTACGATAGAGAGAGAGGTCTAAGGCAATTGGGCTCTATGTCATCAGTACCGTTTAATCTCGTACTAAAGAAGATCGTAGGAGCTAGAAAAATAAAAAGGTAAATATTTTTTACAAAATCGTATCAACGCATAGCGGTTGTTGACAATATTATCATCATGGCAAGGAAAAGGGAAAAATTATAAGGAGTAATAATAAGGTTATCAACAAGAGAACAAACATTAGAGGATACACATTTATAAAAAATCACTTTTGAGCTGTAGAGCCAAGAGACAGACAGGCGAAATTAAGAAATCAAGTTTTTAGTGATGTACTCATCCTGAAATGTGAATATCTAAAGAAATATCGAAAGGTGACCTTTTACGATTGCAATAAGTACTTATTTCGCCATTGTGAGGGAACTAACTAGAGAAAAATAGAGGTAAATAAAAATTCAACGAGTAAAAACACAAACACTGTAAAGAAACAGAGTTGCTAAATACAAAAAAGCAAGAAGAGCTACCAAAGTGTGTAAAAGAAAGAAATGAAAATTTCACAAATACAGGAACACTATATAGAAATACAAGCAAGAAGCGCTACGAAACCATTAAAGAAGTTAAAAAAGGGTGTTAACCTCGTAGCAACTTCTGTAGGAATAAAATTTTACTATGTAGTAAACATAAAATAATTGTAAGATGGGCCCAACACTTTTCGAAGATGCTGAAACGAGTAGCTAACTAATACAAATTGCAGAAGAAGGCGAAGAAATTGAAGGAAGAAATAAAGCTCCAAATGCTGATACTGAGAAACCATCTATTACAGAATTGGCAAACTCTATCAGTCGAATGCGAAACAAGAAGGCTTCAGAAACCGATAAGTGGAGGTTCTCGACGAGGTGAGGCAAAAACAAATTTTAGGCAGGCACAAAGTTGCAACAATTATATTATGAAGAACTTCGACTCAGCCAAGGTAAACATAACATATGACACAGATGAATAAATATTGCGGGCAGATATATCTGCTGTTGTAAGTTTCAGAAAGTTTGGTTTTATTAATGATTGCAATTTTCAGTAGGTAGATCTATGAAGAAATACCCAAATAAAAGGTACAGAAATGAAGTAACATCCAAACCTGGAGTTAAACAATACGCATATTGCCCATCTCCAGGTTTAACTAGTAAACTGTCCATTACATTATTGGCTTCAATACTACGACAGAAAGTGCTCTAAAAGAACACAAACTAATTTACGTACATCTTTATAAAGATTCCCCATTGCTATTTAAAAAATGGAAAACGGTACCAATCGTTGTGGAAGAGTTAGAGAAGTAAAAGGAAATAAATATCATAATTCGGCCAGTACCAGTCCTGTATCGAGTTTGGTAAAAGCTGGGATTGCAGAATAGTATCGAATGAAAGTCACAGATCACAGCAACATTGAGTTCATCAGAAAATAGTTGTAGTGATAAGAATCAACATAATTACTGCAAGTACCGAACTTGCCGATTAAACTAAGAACAAAACATTTGCTGTTGGAACACTTTAAAGAAAGATTTTTTATTGAATTTCCGCGTTAGTTTTTAAATGTTACTACTAATTTTGTTAGAACATAATTATTCTGTATTCGGGCCACAGTAGACTCTTAAGGAAATTTATTTTATAATCCATGTTTTATTAGCAACTTCTGAGAAATTATTTCCATACATAAAAATTCCCAAATGTAATTATGGTTTTAATTAAAATATTTCCAATTCCCCGCCATTAACGAAAGGAATTTGAGCGTAATGTGAAAAACAGGCGCCGTGCAATGAATACGGGGTAGACTGAATCTGAGCATTTACATTTATTAGATTTATTTCACGAAGGAATGCTCATAAGAGATCCGAAGTTATTTAGAGTTGCTCCAAAAGCGAAAACAGAGAGACTGGATCTGACACGCTAAATTGCGTATCAATTGTCGAGTCGTATGCTAAGCGGTTCAAATGGGAATTTATGAGGCTCACGTAAATATTTTTGAATTAGAAATACGAGCGCCTATTCTCTTGCAGTTTATTCGCTTAAAAATTTTGTTTATTTGCAAGGTTTGGTCCGCTAGACGGCGTGTGCATGATCAGTGTGATGATCTTTGAAAACTGTAAAAGATAGGACCCGGTTAATATATGACAGCAATTTGAGAGATACCCCAGCTGCGGTTCTCAAATTTCCTGTGATTTAAACCACAACTTCAATTTAGTGGGCGTAATAGGTACTAAGAACTTATTAAATACAGAAGTGAGCATAAACACTTGACTGTTTTGAAAAAGAACTTGAAACTATTCCGTTTGATCAAAAACACTGGCGCGGACACATTCAGGAACTAAAACAGCTAATTCAAATGAATATGGAAAACATTCAACGAACATCCTGCAATGCGTAGGCGATGCGTTTTCTTTAAACCATACTGAAACCGTATTTGGAAGACCAGGGTGACCATTCAGCGAATATTAAAACTCAGTTGTTTTTTAATGTGTGTGTGTTGCTTTTTCGATAATGCAGATGATACCTGATAACGTTTAGACGACTATTTTTCTTGCAAATTTTTATCATTTTGGGACAACGCTGGCCGCGCCTATATATTTAGAAATGCATGGGCGAGTGAATCCGGCTGACTTTCCTGAGATTTGTGACCGCTTTCGTTCACTGAATGCTATACGAAAATATAAGCTTCTACGTGCGTTTGATTTATGGTTAGATTCCTTTGTAGCTCTATGGATATGTCGTATGATTCCGTTTTGTACACACCTCGATCTATTCCAAACGCAGCATGCCTACAATTGAATAATCAAAAGGCGTTGAATTGTAAACTGACAGATGGTTATATGAAACCCTCAGCAACTTGTCGTTGGAAGATGAGTCGTGCTTTGGTTTAGATGAAAATGACTACGTATGATTACAAAAGGAGTACCATATTAAATAAACAGCCGTTTTATGTGAAATTCAAGGGTATGGTCATACTCCATGCCTTATCAGAAAACAAATTAGTATTTGAATTTGTATTCATTTCATTAAATTGCATTGTCCAACCGCGCAAGGCTGGAGATCTGATTGGCTACAATACAACGGCACACAACGTGATCTGCAATTATGGACTTATTACAGACAATAGTTATGAATTGTGAGCCAGAGCTCCATCTTGCTGTAGCCAAACAGCCTACTGTGTTTGTAAAACGTATGGTATAAACAACGTTCTCAAAATGATTAAATTGGACACACTTCACCTTTGCTTCATAATTATCGTTTCCCCTTTGAAATTTGGCTCCTCGTTGCAAACCGAAGGGGCAAATCGCGTCCTCCCCAGGTCTGGCAGTTCAAAGCAACTAACAAAATCCCCCATTTATAACACGTTCCGCCGAAACCGCAGCATGCCAGTACCCTACATTACAAACTGTCCTTCAGCGCTCTTCTGAAGGGCTCCCAATGTATCTGTGTCAACAGCAAGTCCTTCCGGAGTTATTGCGGCTTCGCCAATGGCCCTCGTCCTTTATTAGCCAATGCCGCCGAGGCATGCAGACAGAAATCCTTCGAAGTATTCGGGCAGAAACTCCGCGGCGCCTCCTACACTACCACCACAAGCTTTTTAGGAATTTCGAGTTCATGAACTTCGCACGAAAGGCTGTCAAAAACACGGCAATCAATTTCGCGTATTTACGAGTGGCTGTTGTGGTGAAACTGCGATGGGAGTTTATGGCTGGTTTATGAAAAGTTCAAAAATCCTAGTTTATTCAGGTATAAAACGCAGCTGTTCCCCAAGTGCCTAGTTTGGAAGGGAAGCCTGGGGAATACATATTAAAAGTAACTTCTTGAAAATAAATATTACAATTTCATCTTTCTTAATGTCACTTAGACAAAAGCG
The DNA here is from genome assembly GCA_940337035.1 of Agriotes lineatus. Classification (NCBI taxonomy): domain Eukaryota; kingdom Metazoa; phylum Arthropoda; class Insecta; order Coleoptera; family Elateridae; genus Agriotes; species Agriotes lineatus. Next base: position 160,116,606 of record OW679196.1, on the reverse strand, counting down.
ATTACTAGGATCTGCTTATCAAGCATAAAATATTGTTATAACTGTAAGGAGTCCTGTAAGATACTTTTATCTACTCCAGTGGGATAAGTAACGCCTTACGTCACTCATTTGACACTATTTCAGTAAGTAATGAAGCTCATTACATCACTCAGTTATGTAATGGTTTCATTACGCAACTGAGTTGTGTAATGACTTCATTACGTAACTGAAATAGTGTCAAATGAATGACATAATGACATTTGCCTACTAAAATATTTTTGAACATGACAGATCTGACATTTCTCTTAATGCACTTTTCTCAATTTTAGGCAATCGTAGATAAAATTTTGTACAATACATGTGTGATAATGCATCATTAATATACTTGTGTGCTTACACACACGTATATTAATGATGCTGTTATCCCACTTGTATAGTAAATACCTATTAAATAACTCTGATTTTTTAAATTTACGGTGTTGCCAACATCTTGATATGACCACATGCGTAGTAAATTTGAAATATGTGATACTAAGTTACCATTCTTTACTCTTAAGTGCAGCAGTTCATTGGACGAACAAATGATCAAATTTGCAGTCCTAGCTAAACTTCTGCAACTGTCATAGTATGAGGTTCGAATCCACTACCCACGGCCGATTGCAAACTCAAACACTTTACCAGCCGGCCATAAGCTCTTCCCATTTAATGCAACACATAATAATGGACAAAAGCTAGAAATATTGGGTATCAATATAGTAACGTATCATTCTACGAACACAGAAAGAATGAAGTACAACAGTTGAAACGCGAACTTGACCTGGCTCGCCTGAGTGAGTTCAGAATAGTAGTTCAATATTTCGGATTTGTGCATACACGTTCGTTAGCTGGTATATGTATTTATAATTAAATCATTTGAGAGCATTCATCAAAGTGGGGTAAGCTGTCAAAACAAAGGCGTCGTTTAAAGCAGCGAGCATTCGAAGCAATACCTTTCTGCGAAATTCGAGCGGATACGGTCGACCATATGCAAAAAATGGATCGCCACAACAAGGTAACGAGATCTAAAAATACCCTTTTCAAAGTAAAAACTCAAGTTTCCTATATAAAATGCAATGCTCATCATTGTTCTGGGAAAAGAAGAAATTGTGTATGAAATTTTCATAGATAAGTTGCAAGTTTAATACCTAGAATATTAACTTTATGTTAAAAATTGTAGAAAAGACTAGGTTCCACTGGAATAAGCATAATTTTACTAATTAAAAAATCAAAATTATTTTTTTTAACAAGTTGGGTCTGAAATGATTAAAATAAAGAGAAACGGACCTACAATTTACATAAAAAATTACTATTTTCACTAATTTATTCCATCCAACATACAGTGCAAGACCTATACACCGCAGTTTATTGCCTAAATTATTAAAACATATATTTATTACTCCTGAGCCAGCAGTACGACTGAGTGGTCTTGCATATCACACAGCACTTGTAAAGATAAGCTCCAGTCTGCTTGGTCAGTACTTGGATGAGTGAATATCTGGAAAGTGGGCGTAGTGTTCTAGCCTTAGACAGGCTCCACTACCTCAAGTATCTCCGCCGAATTTAAAAATGCACATACATATGTATATATGTATGTATTACTCCTGAGTTTCCTATTTCCTGTTAAAATAAAATAAATTCCATTTAAAATATACCCATGTATTGGATATGCTACTGTGAAGAAGTTGCATCTGTTCGACAATAGTCAAATCTGTATAATAGAATCAGATTTCGTACAGATGTGCATAATTTAAATCTGCGTTATAGAGGCTTGCTTACACCCCCATTACACAAACTTGAATTATTTAAACGTGCCTTTACTTATCAAATAGCAAACCTCTATAACGAATTACTATATACGTACAGTAACCTTTCTCTCCACAGTGTTAAAAAGCAATTGAAGTCAAAACTTTTTGATGGGATTTTGTCTATAAATTTCGCGGTATACTAGCGTTATGTGTATCACTTCAGCCATATTGTGCACTATCATTATGTGGTTAAGGGTTAGGCGGCAGAGCAGGCGGTAGCTATGCTACTGGCTGAACCTCGCCCTGATATATTTCTTACATAATTCTGTGTAAACATTGAGATATGTACTTAGTTAATAAAGGCAAATTATTATTATTATTATTATTATTAAATACCAATTATTATCTCTATAGATATAATTTTGTTTGAGGCAACCAGAGTACGTCTGTGAGATTTGAAAATACTTCTAGACTTCAGTGCAGAAGATATAAACCCAGAAACAGATAATAATAAAATAATGGTATTGTATTGCATTGAGAATATAATTCATGTATCACGTGACGCTATTTCAACCAATGAGGTGCATGCAAATGCCTAGTTACACATTATCACAGCGGTAGTAATTTATTTTCGTAATTGTTTTACGGGTGATCATAAATAGTTGTGATTTTTTTCTTAGGTTGGCACTGTTAATGTTGGTTACCCTGTTGTCAATTTTAAGTCTCTCTCAAATTCGAGGTTAGCAGGTTAGGTTTTGTGACAGTTTGTGTCAAAACTGATGGAAAACCTAACCTACTGACCTCGAATTTGACATAAACTTAAAGTTGATAGCAGGGTAACCAACATTAACAGTGCCAACCTAAGAAAAAAATTGATATTTTGCATTTCATTCAATATATTCTCTTTCCAAATATAATTCGTGTAATGATTAATGATCGATGATTTTTTACTCGTTAAAACCGAAACAGCAAATTTAAGTCGTGCTACGCACTCGTTAAATTTAGGTTCCGGTTAGAACTCAGAACAAAATCATCGATAATAATCATTCCACTTGTTATATTACAACTGACGATAACACAGGACTTGTTGGACTATTGCAAAAACGTTTTCAGGGGTCAATAATAGTTATTTATGTATTAAGGGCATAATCAATAGATTATAGCTCGAGGGAATGTTTAAAGCGCGACGCGAAGCGTCCTAAAAATGTTCAACATTCAAGGACTCAGTATTTTGGCTACAGACTACTGCGACATCATTGTGCTGGCGGTGTGCATTTTTAGTGTGCTATGGTTTCTATGCAGATTGTTGGTGTTGCTATACTACATTGTTGGTGCTTGTTATACTGCTTAGCAACTTTATAGGCCCTAGGGCTATAAAAGCCATTTTACGCCCTCTATCGAGGTGCAATAAACAAGATGATGGTTCCAAAATGAAATAAACAATATTTACGGAAGCCTATCGGCAAGGTCAATGCCTATACAATTATTTAAAAAAAAACGGCTTAAGCCAGTGCCTTGGGCATTATACAACATATACCGGATATTTTACTCTTCAAACCTTAAAATTATCTGAAGACAATCGGAATCGAAATCTAAATCTAAATTCTTCGAGTATGACGTAAATCTCGTTATACATTTGAATTCATTGAAGTTAACACGTTGTTTGTCTCTCCTTCTTACATGGTGCATCCATTTTGTCTTATCATTGTTGGAAAACATTTTGAATTCTTATATTACAGATTTATTAGTCAACATATTTAACCTTACATAAGCTTTAGTTGATCTTAAAAATTTCATTCCAAGGATCTTTATATCTATTATCAAAAACAAGTACTAAGTGTAATGAACGTAACTTTGACATAATATGTATCACAGAAACATGGTTAAATAGTAACATCAATAACGGTGAGCTATTTGACAGCTTCTACAACGTTGGTGGTGTTCTTATTGCTGCCGCTAGCAATATATTAATATCATGTAGTATTCAGAGTTGGTCCAGTAACAATATTTCTGAAGATCTGTGGGTGTCAGTTTTACTATCTAGTAAGAAAAAATTACGTATGCTGCGCTTACATACCTCCTCATGCCGATGTAAATAATCTTTCTTATCATCTGAACAGGATGACTGATATCATGAGCACACATCCTGATGACCTTATAATTTGTCCCAAATGATTTAGTTTTCAGAAGAGAATACAATTTATTGCATTCACTCCAGGTAATGTAATTGATAAAATCTTAGGGAGAGTTTATCTCAACTTACATCAATATCTAGTATTTTTAACTCGACTAATAAAGTATTAGACTTCATATTATCACAACATTAAAATATTTCGGTGAAGCCTTCTATTTAATCCCTTGTACCCGAAGATATCCATCATAATGCCATGGAACTATTATTTAAGTTGGACTCTTTGCCTTCGACAATTAAAAATTCTTACACCACACTAAACTTTAAATCAGCCGTCTATTCGTACGTATTATTACTAACAAATTGCGAAGTAATAACTGGGAATTTCTCTTAAGCAATCTCGAAGTAGATGACGCTGTATCTACGTCTTACATTAACATCAATGAAATTGTATGTGAATACGTTCTGAAAAGAAAACAATAATAAGAAGAAAATACCCTATTTGGTTTAGCTATACTACTAAAACGTTATTAAAGGAGAAAATGCATATTTTATATACGCACCAGAACGACTACGCACTGTTTTCTGACTACCGTAAACAATAAAAAAAGCTATTAATGAGGACCACTTGGCATATATTGCTCGAACTGAGAATGCTGTTGTATCAAATACAGATATATATTAAGCGTTTCTGGTCTTTCATCTCTGAGAAAGAAGGAATCCATTCAATTCCTTCTGAAATGTCTTTGGTAATTACTTCTACATTTCAAAAAATATGTGACGTCTTTTCTAACTGCCGCCTCAGTTTTACAGACTCAATTGCTGCTTAATTTCATCACTAAACTAGAAATATCTAATACATTGAAAAATATTGACACAAAAAGGGGCCAGGTTCAGGTAAAATACCACCAACTTTCATTAAATCATGTTCAGATACTTTAGTTCACGAATGACACACACTGCTTAAAAAATATTTAAAAACTGGAGAATTCCTGCAGCCTTGGAAACACGCACAAATTACTCCTGTTTGTAAGGCTAAAAATAAATCTGTTGTGAGCAATTATAGACCCATTTATTTACTTTTGCATTTCGGAAAAAAATTTAAATCTCTCATTACAGATTATCTCTTAACTTCTATGAAAACTAAACTAAGGATTGCTCAACATGGATTTCTCAGATGTGTTACTACTAACCTTTTCGAGTTCATCTAATATGTGTCAAGCTGTCTTGATAATCGCATACAAGTGGGTGCCGTTTACAGAGACCTTACTAAAGCATTTGATAAGTTCCATCATACCACACTTATAATAAAAATAAGTAGTATTGGTATTCACGCCAATTTTCTTCGCTAGATTGAGTAATATATTACTAATAGAACACAGCACTTAGCTCTCAACAATTATAAATCTGTTACTACTAAGGTGACTTCTGGAGTTCCCCAGGGATCGCATCTTGGCCCTATTTTGTTTCTCGTATAAATTTATGATATGAAAAATTGTATTAAGTATTCGAAATTTAAACTGTTTGCAGACGATATAAAATTCTAGGAGCGATGCTGAGAAACTTCAGAAAGATATTATCAGCCCTACCGAATACTGCAATAGTAATAGATTCTTTCTTAATGTAAGAGGATACCAGCATATTTCATTTACGAGAAATAAATGTCCAATAACGTACAATTACGTTATCAACAACTCAGAATTAAAAAAAGTTGACGAAGTAATAATCCTCGGAGTGATTTTAGACTCAAAACTGCTTTTCGAATCTCATATTAATTCAATAGTAAATAAGGCTCTTAAAAATCTGAGTTTTATATTCAGAATTACTTGCCAATTCACTAATGTAAAATGTTTTAAAATAATATATTATTCACTAGTCAGAAGTAATCCTGAATATGCTTCAATCGTATGGAACCCTGGGTGCTATTTACATTAATAAAATAAAAAGAGCTCAAAAACCTTTCATTAATTAACTAAATTTCAAATTCCATAGCCAGTGGTTCTTTAATACCTGTGATCACAGCTTAAAGCTTTATGGTCTATTAAGTGCATCCGATAGACGCAATATGCTAGATCTATCTTTTTTACACAAAGTGATAATAAAATCGATACGGTCTTGCCTCGTGATGTCAGTTTCAATGTTCCCCAATATCCGACTCGTAAACGCTGACTTTTTTATCTTCAAACTTGTCATTCCAAGTCATTTAAAAATGCACCATTATATAAAATTATGGACTCCTATAATAATTTTTACAGTCAAATAGACATTTTACAGTATGTAATACTCAATTTAAATCTCAAATAACGGCAGAACTCTACTCTGCTCGTATGTAATTTACGTTTAAAACTTCAAACGGTGTCTGTATATGTAATTTTCAATTACTTTTTTATATAGAACTATCATTGTGCTCCATTTAAATGAATTATGATTCCATATTTAGATAAATGAATGGATGGATTCCCCTGGGCGGCGCTGGTTCGGCTCGGTCTATATGTCTCAGTCTATTTCATTGTGCCGGACTGGGATGGGCGGATTATGGTTGTTCTAGGTTGGCGATTGTCCGAAAATCGTTTAGTGTTCCAATAGGTAATCTCTGAATTTGTTAATGTTAACATCTACCGAGTGTTTCACTTAAAGTGCGAATATATGGAAATAGAATGGGAAATCGTATATTGCTATGGTTTTAAGCCCTACCAATCAGCTCTGTTAGCATTGCCAAATTAATGGACATTTCATGAAAGCTCAGAGTGAGATATTTTATATAACTGCAAAGCTAAAATTTGAATTTGCCAGAATGAATACATTTGTAATGAGATGCCCGTAATTGCAGAATAATTAATTAATGAACGCAGTAAGCAAAGCTCAATTCGCACAGGGATCTAAGTTGAATGTAAGTTCAGTTAATTGATTAGGTTTGTGCTAAAGTAAATGCCAAGCCGAATGAAATTTAATAATTACAAGATGGATCGCAAACGCAAGGGAATGAAGCGTAGAATTCAGGTACAGTTTAATAGTGAAATCCAGTCAGGGTTTTATAAGAAAGGTAATTGAAGGATATATAAGCGTATAAACATGCAACGAGCAGATAAAAATGAAGGCATTAAAGCATTTGAAGGTAACCGTAAAAATCAGAAGGCAAGGGTTATAGAAAGTGCAGAAAATGAGACAGTATATGAACTTAACAATGTGTGGAAAATAAAACAGTGAATTCAAAGGAAGCCAGTGCAAGAAATGCGCGAATTAAATACTTTAATCAGTGCAGTGAGATGTGAATATTTAAACGCAAATTAAAAAGACGTGCAGTGACAAATAGACACGCAAAATTAGTATAAATGTAAACAATTATTTGAGATGTAATATTAGTGTACAAAATCCTAGTTTTAAGTAGAATTTATTGTTAAAAGTCAGTATTTTGAACCATGTTAACATCCGTAATTTAATTTGAAACTAACTAGCTTTTGTTTATAACAAAAAATAAAAGGAAGACAAATGAATAAATTAATGGCTTGACGTGTGAAATTGTGCTGTGTATTAAAAACAAAATTTCTGATATTAAAAATAAAGATACAAGTCTGAAACTTTACCAGTGTATTGAGTAAATTTTTGTGTCCATGTGGTATTATGTTTATCAAAATCCGCCACCAAAAATTTGTTGAGCTCTCCGATACTGTGTAACATAACCTCGATCCGAAGCGACCAAGTTCCGAGAGCCACGAGAAGGTTGACCACTCCAGCCAGCCCATTGGGGAAGACTTCAGTGCCACTCAGCAGCCCGTGCCCCAACAGCAGGATCCGATCCATAGCAGCCCAGCAACAAGGTCAGAGTAGCTACGAACCCTTCGATTTTGAGAACGACTAGTGCAGGTACTGTTCATTCTAAAACTAATTAAGTGGGCGTCGGGAAATTAATTCATGCATAAGAAGAGCAATACTCAAGGCAATCCAGGCCAGTTCCATCGCCGTACGAGTGATTCCAGTATGCCAAAAAGCCCAAACTCCATTATTTGAGGTTATCCGTTGGTGAGATTCAGACCAACGCCAAAATAAACAATTGGGAGATAAAAGCGGGCCCCATATACAAATGCTAGAAACCAATGAGGATTAATGCCGCGAAAACAAACTCATTTAAATAGTTACCAATAGAACTGTGATCGATTTCACTTTTTTTGTTTATTCAATTCACGCGATCTTGCTAACGGCGTCCATCTTGGCTTATATTTGACATAATTTCAGTTTCGATTGTGCGCAGTTAAGCGTATGAGGAGACAGATCCGTATTTAATGATTTTAATAAGTTATGCATTCCGGGTGGACCCAACCGAGACGAGTCATTGCTTTATCGATTTGAGCTAGCGTATTGGATTAATTGCAGATAAATAAAATATTATAAAGGGCACACAACTATTTATTTTTATCTATCAATTTACAAGTAACTTTTAATCAACCTAAGATTTGATAACACGAATACGAAAAATATTTGCGTGGTACCCTTATTTTTAAAAATTAAATTAATAACATATTAGAACACTAATTAGACATACCATTGCAATATATGCGGATCAGGAATCTGCATATATACGATTTGCCGCGCGGCCAAGCGACTCGAATTTTGGCATGCGTCTCTTTTTTCTGAAACGCCGTGATGGTGACTTGGTTATCGAGTTTTTGAAATTGCCCTACAGCTTTACGGGCTTACAGAATATGGTTGTTTTAGTTCGTGGCTTCCGCAGAAGTTGCGGTTTGTTGTAGCCCGGGCAGTTTTGTGGAGGATTTGTTTCTCGCGCCTAGTTGGGGGATTTTAGATACACTTCACCTGTCATTCAGCAGCACGTTAGCCCAAGTTCATCTGGGGTAAGTTCAGCATTGGCCGTGAAACGCCATCCCCGCTGTTATCACCTGCATTCCAACCTTCGGAGGTTTAAACCTCCGCTTATATTGATCATCACATAGTGTGCAGAAGGGGCTCAAAGGAAGCTAAGATCAGGTTTTGTATTCCTTTCTTTTAAGTAAAATTAGACAAGATGCGATTAGTAAACCAGTGTTAGCGGTTCATCCGATTGCTACCAATTCGAACGTCCGCTGCTGTTGTACAATTCACTTCACAAACTGCGTACCGAAATAATTGATTTCCCAACAACGGGTCTAGGTTAATGTGTTTAATTTTAAACTGTTGTGGATTACGTTTGTATCTTTGTTAGAACGGCTGTATAAGCCTTTGTCCTTGCAAACCGAATGTTACTGAGGTGCGCCTTAAATTGGCTAATAATCATTTGAAGTATGTACTAACAAGTACTTGCGATTTATACTAATAATTATTTGAACTTTGTGCAATTGATTAACTTCAAATTGGCCAATAATTGTTTGAAAGTCGTACTAATGATTACTCGCACTTTGTACTAAGTATTAATTATCTGATATTTGTACTGAATTCTACCGAATTAGAAACATTTATACTGTGATATTAGTATTTTGGAGTTATTATCTATTACTGCTACCTGTGCGTGATTTGTGCTTTTCTTTCAGGAAATTATGTGCTACTTGAGTTTACGAATTGTCAGTTGAATGCCTGAATACACTAGTCGTTAATTGATAAAGATTCGTTGGCTCCCGTATCCAAGTAGTCATAAAAGTTTGTTTTCTTTTGAGAGAAGTAGCCGACGAATCGATTTGATGCTAACAAATTATTTAATTAAGTAATGAGAATGTTTAATTCCAGTGAATTTACCTTCTGCTAAAGAGTACCTATTAGGGAAAACGGAAGATAAATGAACACATTTTTCTAACTTTTACTCAGAGACAAAGAAAGCAATGACAGTTTTACAAATAGAAGCATTGATAGTTCTTTACAAACGTAAGAACAATAAATTTCAATTTTATGTATATCTGCATACCAAGGAATCGGCTATTTAATTTTAGAAATTGATCGTAGTTGTTGATATTATAAATTGACTATTAGCAAGATAGCAACTTCGCAAATAAGGAGTTCATTACGCGTGATTGGAGTTTAGAAATTGCGGGCAAAGGGTTAACCGTAGCCGAAATTGTCTACATCCTGATGAATACCATACTGTTTATACAAAGAGCCTCCGGTCGGGTCTTATAAAGGGTGCTCACATTTCTGCCTGGCTGATACCTATTTTTCCGTTACCGTGGGCGAGCAGGGGCTAATTTGAAGGAAAACTTGCAGATTTTCAGCCGAGCCTGGACGCCATGTTGATTTCGGATGGCGCTTCTTGCGATATGGCAAACCCTGGAGGCAGGGTAGTTTTATTATAAAAGCAATAAAATACTGGACGATCATGAATAAACATTTACGTTTATAGGCAGCGTAAAACGCCCGACATTTTTGGGGCAACAATATTTTTATTTCAGTTCCGATATGAAATTCCCTCTACAATACGGCAGGGTTTATGTCATCGCCTGACGTGTTCTCGAAACGTGATGACTAACGGCAATTTTCTCTTACTTCACCGAATTGCCACGTAACAGCGCGATATTTTCATTATCTCGCCGGCGCTCGCCGGAACTTTTTATCCTGGAAGAATAAACTACAGCGGGATCATAAAAGATCCCATACGCACCTGCAAATGAAAGCAAATGGCTGCCAGCCCTCCGCTAATTAAAGATGGCGACAGAACACACAAGCCATTAGTTGTATAGAAGTTTATCCCCCAACAACGGAACGCCACTAAAATTAATCTTGCCGCGACTGGCCGAAAATATCGCGGCATTATAACTATGTTTACATAGCATACCCACGCAACACCGAAATATTCGTAGGTAACAGACGAAATTCCAGTCCTTAGGGGGTTGCAGCGAGGGCTAATGTAACTACCCCTGATTGTATAAATGCTCAAATCGTGATTTTGTAAACAGCAGTCTCTGTAGTAGTTTGAACGCGAATGCTTGATAAATAAATATTTTCTCTTGAGGAAACTAACAGTTTTCACCCTGATAATGGACAGTATTTATAGTATTTAGTTATAGTGAACAAAAACGTGGAGAAAAGCATAAAAGTGCCTGGACGGCCACAGAGGAATACATCAGCAATTCTGCGGCAGAGTGGATAAAAATATTTACAGAATCGAAAATAATACCTGGCGGCTACGAGAGCTGCAATAAATGGATTCAAGATCTCCCACCGACAGTCGCGAGAATATTCTTTCTAAAAAGAAGAAAAGGATATTGGCAGGGAAAATATTATATACAAACAACCTGCAGGTTCTTTGGAAGAGTAACAAAAAGATAAAAACTAGTCTCTTCTATTGAGGGACACTTTGCAAACAATTCTCTGTGCTGCTTGCTAAGAGGAAACACAAAATGATTTAAAAGGGGGCAAGTTTGAAGCCATTCGAATTGAGATAGCTTTCCGCACTGCCCCAATTTGTCTCCTTATATGCAGGCAACACACATTACTCTCAAGAAGCAGCTAGTAGAAGTTTTCTCAGATAAAACATTAACATTTTTCTATATTTAAATATCCTTGATAGTAAAAAAACTTAACATTATACTTAGGTTCCTACGTATTTAGTTGTTAGTAGTTTTTCAGTTTAGATAGGTTCTTACAGTGCCTCAATTTTACGGCTTAAATTTAGACAGAACATATTACTGATACTACAAATTTTCCCGTATCCGTATCTCACCTGAATTGTACGCAACCCACATTACCTTTAAGGGGGTGCTAGAGAAATTTCATTAAAATCCATCAATTTTAATAGAAGCCTTGCAAGCAATTAAGCGTGTTCATAATTTTACCATCAGGCCATTAGGAAAAAGAGTCAAGAAACAAGCAACCCAGCATTTACATCGTAGTATGTAGCAATTATGTGAGAGAAAACGCCAAGCAGCAGCCGTTGAGGCCCTCTTTTGGTTCCAAAAGGCTCCTGTTTCCTTGAATAGATTTTAATTTGAGTTCCTCTGGTATTTGATTCTTTTGTGAAAAAGCAATTCCAGGTATGTAATAACTTCTGCACGATAAGAATATCAAATTATTCAGGAATGGCATCGAAAACATCCTCGCGTACCTGCACTTTAATAGTGCTCGTATTTCGCGGAAATCTGCTTTTGATTCTACGTTTTGCCCTTCTATCGACGTAGAAACGTATATGATTAATGAAGCTAGATACAAATTTTAGCTTGACAGCAATCCTTGCAGAAACATAAGTAAACAGTTTTCAATAAGATTTTTAGATGTTCTCAGTGTGGATATGAGAAATTTCTACAAAGTCCCACCAATCTAGCTCATAAAAATTATTAATTCAGTGGTGCAAAGAAAATGCGTGAAAAAAGTAGACAATACTCTTGAGATTCTTATTCACCTACAAAATCCTAGACGATTTTCAAACAAATTGTTAATGCTAGTGCAGTTTAGTATAATAAAGTGAACGCTCAGTTGTTGAAATTGTATAATAGAACTAAAAAAATAATGCGAAAACAACTTCAATTACTACGTGTCTGAAAAACACAATACTATTTGCCAAACTTCATAACATTGTAACTATGCAACTATGCCTAGGTAGGGCTGAGGCTTTGGTTCGCTGCTGTTCATTATTTCCACGTTTTGATAAGGATAGCACTAATAACTACTGTGTATATTATGTCTATACTTATGACATACAGTTATATTATTTATTTAGCTCCAGTAATTCGCCAATATGGCTCTGCTTAAATGTCACAAGTTGTTAAATCAGCATTAACATTATTTGTCAGATAAAATTAATGTTCTCCTTTTCATGTTAGTCTTCAATTTAATTACTGCAACTTAACGTACAGCTGATATTTGATTGTTAACTATAGAACTACAATTCATGAGTTCAAAATTCATTTTTCGAATTTAGAAATGTGAAATATCATGCAAATTAAACGAACTATCATGGGTAAATATGTCTAAGAGATTATACTTTTGGTGTGCCTGTACATATCATATTTTAATTAACTTCTCGCATCATATAGGTTAAATCAGAGATGATTACTCTCTTCACCTCTGAAATGTTGGAAAATGGAAGTGACTACTCTTGAAACCTTCTTCAAAACAAAATAGCAGCTGTCTTCATTTGAGCTACTCGAATTGTATGAAGTACTAACACAAGTGCGTTAAAAAAACGTTATCGGGAGGGCTTTGAACTAGATTTTGTCTTACAACTGCATGTCGCTGACAATTACATCGCTCTACTCAGAATTCATTGCGCTGAGTCACTTCAGTTGTCAGTTGTCAAAGCGAGGTTATGTAATTATAGGCAAATTATTACATCGCCCAACATTTTTATATAAAATTGTAAATATTAAGTGTTTAAAACCGTTTCCTATATATAAATTTAACAGAACATCAAATATCACAGTATGTTAATATCGAGAGGAAGAATATTCACAAAGTATTTTCCAAATATTTATGATAATGCAAGTTTCGGATATTTAATATTTTAGTTTATATGAGTCAGAAGTGCTAAATATTCGAAATTTCTTGTCTATTTATTTTAATTATTCTGCGAAATCTTGTCATCATCATAGAGCATCCTGTTAATGTACCTTGTGGATATCTAAGTTTATACTTTGGTGTGAGTCAGAAGTAATTCGAGAGTATTGTATAATTATAAAGATTCGATATTAACTGCTAATCAGTTTTAATTGCTGTGACAAGTCTTTAGTACATGGAAGGACATAACATGAAAAAAGACGATTTCAAAATATTTATGATAATGCAGGTTTTGGATATTTTTTTTACTTTGTGTGAGTCAAAAGTGATTTCAGCGGATTGTACAGACAAAATATTCGATATTTTTGTGTATTCGTTTGTGCTTCTGGGAAATTTATACTGTACTAAACTACATAGACAAAATGACGGAGAGGATTTACAGAGTATTTCATTAAGTCAGGTTGTGGATGCGCAAGGTTTTGCTTTTGTACGAGTCAAAAGTGATTCGGAAGTATAGTATGGTCTGAAATATGTAACCATTTTTTACCTACCCTTTCTAATTGTTCTCAAAAACATTTAGGGCCGGTTGCAGTGCCGGTTTAAGGTACTTTAGCGCCCGGTGCTACTTCTGCATGTTTTTGCAAATTAGTAATTTAAACAATCTGAACTTGAATTTGTATATTATGTTAAAAAAATAATTCCGAAATCCAAAACTATTTATTATAGATAACTTTACAGAATACATACATCAATAAAAAATAAAATAATCAAAACTATTAATGTGCACACTCAAACCAAAAAGCTAATATTTGGTTTTTAATTACAAGAATAAAGTAAGAAAAAACAAAAAAAATAACATTCTTAAACATTAGGTTGCCATTCCTGTTTTTTATAATATCCTAATATCACTAATATACTAGGAATATTTTACGTTTAAAACTAATAACGCAATCCTATTGTTCGTTGTCCTAGCAATGGGTTTACTCTTCTCTTTCGTCTAACTCATTGATAGTCGAGTCGGCCGTTTATGGTTGTATTGTCCAGCAGGGTTGACTTTTCCTTTTACCTGGTCTATTGTTAGTCGAGACAAATGCTTGTCCGATTATTGCCCCTGTTCCCTGATGCAAAAGGGTACTTACGCAACTCTATCTTTTGTAGGCCAATATTCCTGCCCCAGCGGTATGAATGATGCTGTGCTAGAAATTGCATCGTGACGTTGGGAAAGCTAGTTTGCATTCTTACTCGACGACACAACTCAAACATTACAGATCGTTCTTAACCGCGCGAGCACAATTAACCCTTTCTCTAGAACTGTCACTTCCCGAAATTCACTTTTATGAGCTCGTTTAGTAACGTACTATACACTTAGATTTTACATTTCTTGGTTCATGGCAACTGCACGAAAGACGTCTTTATGCCGTTCGACACAGCTGCACTACATCTTTATCATTTATTTTTTTAATTTAAACAAAAATTTAAACAAATCTGAACATGTTTTGTATACTTCGGATCTACGATTAATTTCAGACAGAAGATTATCAAGAATTGGAAGGTAACCATGTGTTCTTAGTTTCCCTCTAGGTTTTACTCTTAAAATAACTTCTGTATTTGGTTCCCCTATGTGGCTATTTCTTTTAGTGCTTCATCCCTCCATGCAGCTTTTGTTGCCTGTTAATGCTATTTCTTTGGATTCATATTGACCAAACTCATTTCGGCGATATTGAAAGTACTGGGCCAATGGAGATAAAAGGTTGGATGTGGTACTCATATCTATATTCTCTTGTTGAAGGACCTTATTTACATCATTAGTTTTGTGCAAAGTGTTCAATCAAAATGTTGAAGGAATGCTATTTTCAAGAAGATTTAATTTCTCGGAAAAAGAAGCCGCTCCAACCCACATAACACCTTTTTCTTCTCTATCTTGAGATATTTCTTGAAACATCCTTTTATTAAAGCTTGTTTTAGGGCTTCAGTGGTATCAACTCTCTTAAGTAAAGGAGACTCATTCTTCGAATCTTTTATATGTAGCCGGAACGGGCTATTTTAAATTAATTTACAATGATTAAAATGCTGGCTACAATTGCCGGAATGACATCGGCCCCGGGCAGCTCAGAAAAACCAAAGTACCAAATTTTATAAGCGTATAATATGTTTAGCTAGATACATCAAATTAAATTAGATTCGATCAGACAAGAAATAAAAATGTAACAATGTCCCTATAGAAGCCCCGCCCCCAGTTGGGGGAATTGAAATTTCCTGGAACCTTTACCTTTTTTCGTGTTCATCAAACCTGTGTGACTTTGTGAGCCTCGCTTGGACTTGTCTGACTCGCTTAAGCTCGTCAGTCAAACGCGTCCGGTCTCGCCACACAAACTATCACTTTTACTCCTAATTAACATAATATACTATTATATCAGGCCTGCTTAGGTCTGTCAGACGTCAGGAAATAGCCGGACATGATAATATGCTTATTTCGTCGTCTTGCCAACTTTATTAAAGTGTGAGTGTGAGTAATACAAATATCGTATGTGACCGCTAGAGTTTTACTAGTGCGCTCCGCGCGCCGCTCTAGACAAATTTACCGCCCGGTTCTACAGCACCCAATAGCACCCATGTAAAACCGGCACTGGCCGGTTGCAGAAAGCAATGTTAAGTCTGGTGTTAGCTAACGTCGCGTCAAAGTGAACAAAAACAAATTAAATCTCAAATCTTTATGGTAACTAATACATTAGTAAACAAAATTTGATGCGATTTTGTTCACTTTGACGCGATGTTAGCTAACACCAGACTTAACATTGCTTTCTGCAACCGGCCCTTAATGTATGGAAGTATGAGTCAGAAGTGATGTGAGAGTATACTGTAGTCTTAACGGTTCCATATTTATTACTTATCGGTTTAAATCGTTCTGAGAGATCTTTAGTATATAAAACTACGTAATATGCGGAAGAAGAGGATTTCCAAACGTCATTGATAATGCAAGTTTTAGATATCTATTTTTTTTTTTTTGCTTTTTTCGAGTCAGAAGTGATTTGAGGGGGTTGTATAGGCCTAAATATTCGTTTTAATGTTTCTGAGATATCTATACTGTACTAAACTAAACAGACATAAATAGGAGAGGATTCACAGAGTAATCTACTAATGCAGGTCGTGGATGCCTAAGTTTTTGCTTTCATGTGAGTCACAAGCGATATGAGAGTATTGTATAGTCTTTTTCCTCTTATTACAGGCCAGTGGCCTGTCGAAATCCGCAACGTTGTGATTCTATGAGCCCTCTTTGCCCTTAACCCGGGTAGGTGGATAGCCTGACCCGACGATATCGTAAAAAAGTTCTCTTGTTAGGGGTTGACGACTACCAAATGTGTTAGCGTGGAAGCTATGTATTAAAGAGTAAATATTTCTTGCATATCTGTTTTAATTATTGCGAGAAGCCTTTGGTATATGGAAGTATACAATATGAAGAGAGAGACGATCTCCAAATACCTTTGATAATGCAGGTTTCGTATATTTAATATTGGATATGTGCGAGTCAGAGGGAATTTGAGAGTGTTTATTATCCTCTATATACATGTTAATGCTTTGAGAACTTTTTACTACATTCGCATAGTATTCTGTTAACTCTGGCTGTCGATGCCTACATTTTTATCTTTGTGATTCGAGACTATTGTATCTTATATTACTTTTTCTCTATTCGTTTTAATTGTTCTGAGAAACATTCACTGTATGAAAATACATACTGTAATGATATATACTCCTTTGTGTGTTAGAATCAATTTTAGAAAAGATTAAGCGATTACAATGGATGAAAATAATTTAGATCTAGTCAAATATAAAGTGGGAATGCGAATGGTTAATATGCAATTACAAAGTAAAAGAGAATTTATAATTGAGTGGAAAAAGGCTATTTGAAAAATAGATGGATTCGAAAATAAGATAAGATTTTATAAATTTGAGCTTGAAAGGAATGACAAATGCTTGATTGAAATAAATTAGAAATTTAGTAGGTGTAAATCAAATATGATAAGACTAGAGTGAATAAGGAGAAAAATTGATATCGTTAAGTAATTTGTTTCGATTATTCAAAAATAACAAATTTTTAAAATGTAGAAAAATAATTTGGTGTTATTAAAATATCAAAAATATTTATTAATAAAATGTTTGGATAAAATCCGAAGGGTAGTAATAAAATCTACGTGGTGAAGTAAAATGGAAATTTAAAAATACGAAGAATAATTAAAGACAAAGCTAATGAATATTATAAGTATGTGGTAAAACCTAATGGCTAGCACAATTAATCTATAAAGGTGAATCATTGGAGAAGAATAATAAGTCAAGTTAATTGAGAAAGTGCATTTGATATAATACATTGGATTACGTCAAGCTGTGTGGTACTGAAGGAGAGCTTCAGAGGAGGATCATCGGTTAAAGAGGCATATTCCATAAGGTTGGCGGATGCAGTATTGCAAGTAGGTGTCTGCAGATTTGGGCTGTTGCTGCGCACTGTGGGAAAAGTTGAGTTGCTGATTTTGGGACATCTGGTCTGTGCGTGGGTTCATCCATTGCGGGAAGGTGCCTGAGAGAGTCGATTGGTAGACGGAGAGGAGCAGTTTGGTTGACTTCCTGAACGTTGTGCTGATAAAGTGACAGGTGGGTGATTTTAGTATTAAAGTCATAACTAGAAAAGGAAATAAGGACTATAAAAAGGTGAATTATTTATGAAAGAACTACTTACTGTTTTAATATTGTTGTGTACGATTGTAACGATCTGATATTTGTCATTTTGATTTCAAAGCTGTTTGACATATAGCTGACATAAGTTATATTGACTTATGGGAATGATAAAAAAATAGAACATCAAATTTCAGAAATAAGCTATCTCGATAAAGGAATTCACCACTGATTTTCAGGAGCTTGCTCCAATAACAGTTACTGATTTTCTATACATGAAATGGCAATTTTAATTTGATAACATAAAAATATAAGTTAAAAACAGATTAAGATCACGATACCTGAAGGTAAATAGCAGATTTAAGGCACTGCAACGTGGACATTAACCCATCTATGACGACACAACGTGTGACAAATTAATAATCAAAAATAATAGCTCATTAACAAGTAAATAAAGACAGCTCACGCGTTGTGATCAAGTGCAATACATATAAAAGTAAAGACGCTTCAGAAAGTATTCTGTGAATGCAGGCTGTAGAGTGTGGAGTTTTTGCATCCGTGCGAGCCAGTGAGCCAGAAATGATTTATTTATTTCGCACAATAATTATAGGCGTCGCTGTGCATTTATGGGGACGTCAACCCCACTAACGACTACCATGATGTTGTTATGAGAGCCGGGACCAACTATTTCCGTGACAGCCGTATCACGAGGCGCCGAGAGATGCAACCGTGGAACTCCCATCCAAATTCTGACCAGAACGAGCATTGCCTAACTCTACTGATCGAACGTGGACGCCTGTTCAACCTACACCACCCGGGAGTATTGCATAATTTTGAAGTGGTCTTTAGTATGTAGAAGTACAATACGTGCCGAAAAAGGCGATTTTAAAGGTCACTGATAATGTAAGTCTTGGATATCTGATATTTTTTGCTTTTATGAGAGTCAAAAGTGATCTGAGAGTGTTCTAAATATTCAATATTTCTTGTCTAATCGTTTTAATGCTTCTGAGAAATGTTTACTACATGGAACTACATAGACATAAAGAAGAAAAAGATTCCCAGGGTATTTTGCTATTGCAGGTTGTGGGTGCCTAAGTGATGTGAGAGTATTGTATAGTCTTAAAGATTTGATACTTCTTGTCTATTCGTTCTAACTGTTCTGAAAAACCTTTAAGGTATGGCAGTACATAGATAGAAAGAAGCGAATCCTAAATTATTCTATTCATGCAAATTGTCGATGTCTAGGTTCTTGATTCTGTGTGAGTCAGAAGTGATTTGAGCCTATTATATAGTCTTACATATTCGATACTTCCTGTATATTCGTTTTAATAGTTCTAATAAACCTTTACTGCATGGAAGCAAATAGATACAAAGAAAACGAGGATTTAGAAAGTCCTCTGTAAGTAGATTTTGAATGTTTAAGTTTTTGCTTTTGTGTGAGTCAGATGTGATTTGAGACTATTGTGTAGTCTTAAATATTCAGTATTTCTTGTTTATTCTTCTTTATTGTTCTAAGACATCGTGACTGCAAGGAAGCACAGAAATATAAAGAAAACAATCGGAAAGTATTCTATTAATGTAAGTAGATATTGAATGTCTAAGTCTTTGATTTCGTGTGAGTCAAAAGTGATTTGAGATTATTGTATAGTCTTAGATATTCGGTATTTCTTGCTTATTCGTTTTCATTGTTCTAAGAAACCTTGGCTACATGGAAACACAGAAATATAAAGAAAAAGAGGATTCAGAAAGTGTTCTGTTAATGTAAGTAGCTTGTAGATATCTAAGCTTTTGCATTCGTGTGAGTCAGAAGTGAT